>SJYW01050898.1:239012-269579 GCA_006410735.1 Raphicerus campestris | reverse complement strand
TGCATCAGGTGAAACGTTCAAAAATATTTTTGGAAAGCCCAGCAGTGGCAGAAAGCTCCCTTTTTGAGAGGCTTATTTGTGAAGCTGATGCCCTTGTCTTCTCATTCATTTCATCTTGTACTGAAGTTTTTGTTACCAAGGGCTTCACCATTCCTTTTTTTTTTTAGAAATATGCTCACCTCTAGATTCTATAATCAGAGCATTCCAGCATTAGGTTAGCATACAAATCAACTCTGTAGACTCAGAAATTTATGTGTCTAGATTTTGATGAGTTCTAACAAAGAACAAAACTGAGCTCCTTGGAAAACTTTTCCATCTAATCCACTCAGCTACAACTCAACACATTTTACTTCATATATTCTGCACTTTTTTCCATTGTGCTTCATGTCTGTAAAGGGTCTACACTGGAAAAACGGAAAAAAAAATGACAGAAAAGGAGCGAGGGAGAGAAAGAACAGTAAGAAGTTGGGAGAGAGTGAGAGAAGAAGGGTTTCTGTTAAAAAAAAAGTGATGAACAACTTTGACTTTGAAATTTGTATTTGAAAGCAAATACAAATGTCCTTTTGCCAAATGTTAACCGTTAAGAGCCCAATTCTGCTTGTTTAGAACTGGAAGATTCTAAGGAATAAAGGTAGAACAGGAGCAGCAGACACATTATCTCCAAAGCACATCTTAAAAAAAAAAAAAAAGGAGTTTTTTGCTGTTGTTAATAAGATTCCAAAAACTAAAATGAGAGAGAAGCTTTCAATGTGAGCATTCCTTCATGTTTCCAGTAGCAATTTATCTAGCATTTCATGAACCTGAAGTAGTTCCTTGGACTCGAATATAACTGGTTCAAATATTCTAAAACACTCATTATTTTTTCCCATAAATTACCAGCTATATATTTCTCATATCTTCAATTACTTCAGCCAAAATCTGGAAAATGCTTTAATAAATGAACAATAGAGTAATAAAAACTTCTCAGTCTTTCAAAAGAAGAATGTTACAAAATGCAATATTTATTGAATATCTATGACATTCTGGGTTGACAGAAACCTGCTCCTATGCAAGAATACAGGATGGGTGTAAAAGAGATTTTTAAAACTTCATTTTATTTGGAGATAAGCTTTTCTGTGTACATCTTATTCATTTTTTTCTCTTTTCTTTCCCTTAATCAAGTTATTCTAAGGCATCACCTTCAGGTAAAATCAACTTACTTCGATGACATGAGAATTTTTTAAATGACCTATATTGAGTTCTTAAGGATACAACATTTCTCCAGAATGCAGATGCACTTATCAGCTTTTTCTTGAATTTTGAGATGTTTGTAGAGGATCCATGGGCTTCCTAGGTGTTGCTAGTGGTAAAGAATCTGCTGGCATTGCTGGAGATGCAGGAGACACCATTTTGATCACTGGGCTGGGAAGATCCTTTGGGGGAGGGCATGGCAATCCACTCCAGTATTCCTGCCTGGAGAATCCCATGGACAGAGGTGCCTGGAGTGCTACAGTCCGTAGGGTCCCAAAGAGTCAGACTTAATGGAAGCTATGGAGCATGCACACAGGCATGTACAGGATCCACACAACATGGACAAAATTGCAGGCTAAATTACTGATACAGAATTCAAACTCTCGAAAGATTAGATGGAATTTAATCTACTGCTACTCAGCTCCTGACCCCTGCTGGGAGATGTGTTTGCCTTTGAAAATGAACCTAAATTTATGAATCACCCACTTGACACTTAATCATGTAAATTAATGACAGTTGATAAGTATGCCTTTGCGATTGCAATGATGACTAAACTCTATGCTTTGTTAACGGTGCCATTTATAGCTCACTGATTTGGGGATGGGAAGAAGACAAGCTCATTTGTTCTCTAAGTGCTCACCATGCCATTGCTCTGTCTTTGAGTTTAAAATAACTGTGATTATTTATTCAAAGTTCTTTATTGAACATATTTTTTAAAATTTTTCATCAATTCTTTATCAACTCTTATCTACTTTAAAAATAATTCATATGTATGACTCATTACAGACATAGGTCAAGAAGGCTGTCAGCTATATAAGCCTCTGATTCTTGGTCCCTATTCCAATTTCTCTCCCTATAAAATAAACAACAACAAAAATAGCTGAAACACCGCTAGAATATCTGGTGGATCCTCTATCTCATCTCTAAGGGAAAGAGCTCCTAGTTATCCACGGACTTTGGTTCTAGGCTGGCATTATTTCATTCCATCCCTCTTCTGGCATTGTTGTCCTTGGCTTTCTCACCCGCAACAGGAACCCAGCTGCCTAGCTTTGCCTGTTTCTAAGGAATCAAACCCCAGTAGCCTCCTCCTCTGATCATTTGTAACGCCTTTCCTCATAGACACTATTGACTGTTCCATCCCTCACAGTAAATTGTCTTTGATATTGTACTTCTGGTACTTTCATTTTACACTATCGTTATTTGTAACCATTATTTTTCTCAGTAGGTCAGAACCATCCTGCCAGGATTTTTACCTTAGATAGGCTGACCCATTATTTAGTTATGTGAATCTTTTTACTAACATCACCAAATGTAGAGTTCCACTGATGCTGTGTCTTAAAATCTCTCAGTGCAGTGAATCTTAAAATGTAACCATTTCCCCTGTCTCTTTTGTATACTAGGAACTAGTAAGGGACAATGCAGAATTTTTATATAAATTGGCATCACAGAGAATGAAAACAATTCCAGAAATAGAAAAATCATTCCAGTTGAGTATTCATTTCATCCAGCAATATTCTTACATCAGATCAGTTCAGTTCATTTCAGTCACTCAGTCGTGTCTGTCTCTTTGTGACCACATGGACTGCAGCACGCCAGGCTTCACTGTCCATCACCAGCTCCCAGAGCTTACTCAAACTCATGTCCATTGAGTCGGTGATACTATCCAACCATCTCATCCTCTGTCATCCTCTTCTCTTCCCGCTTTCAATCTTTCCCAGCATCAGGGTCTTTTCAAATGAGTCAGCTCTTCGCATCAGGTGGCCAAAGTTTTGGAGCTTCAGCTTCAACATCAGTCCTTCCAATGAACATCCAGGACTGGTCTCCTTTAGGATGGACTTTTTAGATCTTCTTATAGTCCAAGGGACTTGCAAGAGTCTTCTCTAGCACCACAGTTCAAAAGCATCAATTCTTTAGCGCTCAGCTTTCTTTATGGTCCACCTCTCACATCCATACATGACTACTGGAAAAAAACATAGCCTTGACTAGATGAACATTTGTTGACAAAGTAAAGTCTCTGGTTTTTAATATGATGTCTAGGTTGGTCATAACTTTCCTTCCAAGGAGTAAGCATCTTTAAATATCATGGCTGCAGTCACCATCTGCAGTCATTTTGGAGCCCAAAAAAATAAAGTCAGCCACTGTTTCCCCATCTATTTGCCATGAAACAATGTGACCAGATGCCATGATCTTAGTTTTCTGAATGTTGAGCTTTAAGTCAACTTTTTAACTTTCCTCTTTCACTTTCATCAAGAAGCTCTTTAGTTCTTCTTCACTTTCTGGTTGGGTCATAGTGAGAGGTCTGACAGAATGTAGTCTGCTGGAGAAGGGAATGGCAAACCACTTCAGTATTCTTGCCTGGAGAACCCTATGAACAGTATGAAAAGGCAAAAAGACAGGAAACTGAAAAATGAACTCCCCAGGCTGGTAGGTGCCCAATATGCTACTGGAGTTCAGTGGAGAAATAACTCCGAAAAGAATGAAGGGATGGAGCCAAAGCAAAAACAGCACCCAGTTGTGGATGTGACGGGTGATAGAAGCAAGGTCCGATGCTGTAAAGAGCAATATTGCATTGGAACATGGAACATTCTTGGACATTCTTACATTCAGTTCAGTTCAGTTGAGTGACTCAGTCATGTTCGACTCTTTGCGACCCCATGAAATGCAGCATGCCAGGCCTCCTTGTCCATCACCAACTCCTGGAGTTCACTCAAATTCATATCCATCGAGTCGGTGATGCCATCCAGCCATCACATTCCCTGTCATCCCCTTCTCCTCCTGCCCCCAGTCCCTCCCTGCATCAGGATCTTTTCCAATGAGTCAGCTCTTACAGATCCCTGGTTAATTCTCCCATTCTTCTCAGAAGATAGTTTTTTGTCCTGCTCTTCAAAACTCCTGTCCTAAACTTGATAGCTTTGTAGATATTTATCTGAGAGAGATGAAGACACTGGGATATGATCAACTAATCGTCCTGGCCTCACCTACAAACTCATTTTCATCTATATTTACCTTACCATTTTCTAAAGAAGTTGACAGAATCAACACCCTTTCTCCTCCTTCTATGAATCTCTTGTAAAAGTCTCTTCCGGCCTTCTTTTGGAACACAAAAGCAGGTTCATATTCTTTGAATAAAGGGATAAAAATCCTCCTTTAGAAACCATGCATCCCTATGTGCACTGCTGGTTTTCTTTTCTTTGGAATCAAAATTCTTCATAGTTTATGCCAATCTTGCTTTCAGTACTTTTTTGACATTTTCATCTCCCAAACTCTGATGGAATTTGATTTTTTTTTATTTTTTTTGCTTCCAAGAAAACAATGATATGTTATTAGACATTTTAATGTTCCTTGCACTGACAGATGTCTACATGTCACTTCCATATCCTTTGACATAACTGATGTTTCATTTCTCTTCAGAGTTCTCATTGATCTTCAATAGCAGGCCTCTTTGGGCTTACACCTGTATTAATGACAATTACTTTTGAATAAGCTTATGAGATTTTTTGTCTGTATTCATTGACTTCATGAGATTGGTTTTAGGGTTCTGAAAAAGGTTCTTTGATCCATTCATTTGGATAATAATTCCCTCCCACACCTTGTCAACCTTTTGCCAAACATCTTATCTTTGCTGCAGATTCTTATGTCTAACTACCAACTTCCCATCTTTACTTAAATATGCACACCGCAGTCAAAACTTTATCACCTCTTCATGTTCACAGCTTTCTCCCAACCCTGCTGTGAAAAAAAAGAAAAATTATCATGCTCTTTACTTCGTATGAAAGTGTTATACTAACTTTGATTATCTACCTAAAGGGTGGGAGAAAAGGTGACTGGAAGAAATCATTGAAAAGCAACCACTTCCTAGCCTTCTGTAATAGGAAGAATCAAGATTCAAGTTGGTGCAAGCATAACTGACTGTTCAATAATTTCTTGGCTGGGCCCTACAATCCATACTTCAACAGCTTAGGAGGGGAAGATAGAATAAAAGAGCATCTATTGGCCATGCACTTTCTAACCAAGGAATTAACCATCCTGTATTTCAGTGGTTTCCACCTTGATAAGGGCCATGAGGAAGGGCAGATCTGCAGTGATATCAACACAAAGCCTTTGCGTCCCCTTACAGGCATGAAGCAAGTTTCTTCCAGTTCAGTCTTGACTGAAATCAATCAGACACTATACAGAGCAAGACTAAGATGATGAGGCCAAGAGTATTTAAAGCTGTCTGCATCAACTATGCTGACCCAACTTGATAATCAATTGTAGACTCCTTTTATGTTATAACACATGAAGAAGAAGAGCGAAGAGGAGCGGGAATATCCTTCTTTGCTACAAAATTGTGGTGACGGTGTTGGTAGTACTCTTTGGAGCTGGCAGTTATTTAAAGAAACATAAATTCTACTATAAATATTAAAGATATTAAAAGGATAAAAAAAGATGCACCATCATGCCGATAGTTTTCATTCATAGATAAAATTTAAAAAGCTTTGAAAGAGTCATGCTATCAAAAATGACAAAAAGAGAAAAAGAAACTTGAAAATATCTATCAGAAATTTAATTTTATATTATGAACCTTTCCATAATTAAAAGTTCCAGGCTGAGACAGATTCACTACAGAATTCTACCAAATATTTTAAGGAAGAAATTTTTAATAATATTAAACAAACTCAATGTTTCCCAAATACAAGCATAAATCTGGGAATAAATTTCATCCAAATATTAAATTTCAAATATTAAATTTCATTCAAATATTAAATTTCATCCAAAGATTATTTAATAATAACTCTAAAGTTTTTGATATGCTGTGTTTAACTTATAATTTAATTCAAAAGCTGGGTAGCTGGGAAAGCTGGGCCCCTTATTCTCAGTATGTGCCTGCTCGGGTATCCCTTCTTTTTGTGCAGGCTTCCAGTGTAATCTCTTCAGTGGGACCAAAATCCTTATGTGCTAGCTGCAGACTTTCTTAAGACTTAGATCTAGAACTATCATTGCATCACTTCCACCAATTCTACTAGTTCAGTTACAGCAGAAACCCATCCGTGAATTAATGCAGGCATGAGGGTGAAAATCAGAAAGCATAGAATATCGGGGCCTATCATTTAAGACTATCCACAACACAGAGATTCAGCAAATATACGGTGATCAGATACAACCACTGATAATGATAATGAGTATACAAAAGTGAAACATTTGAGGACTTTTTAAAAATGGTCATTGTGTTAGTGTATGTGCCAAGAAGGTAAAGTATTTACTTACTTTCACCTCAGCAGCATTATTAAATATCATTTGATCTCTGGGGCTGAAGTTCCAATACTTTGGCCACCTGANGTGAAACATTTGAGGACTTTTTAAAAATGGTCATTGTGTTAGTGTATGTGCCAAGAAGGTAAAGTATTTACTTACTTTCACCTCAGCAGCATTATTAAATATCATTTGATCTCTGGGGCTGAAGTTCCAATACTTTGGCCACCTGACAAGAAGAGCTGACTCATTATAAAAGACCCTGATGCTGGGATGGCAGAGGATGAGATGGTTGCATGGCATCACCAACTCAATGGACATGACTTTGAGCAGGCCCCAGGAGATGGTGAAGGACAGGAAGGCCTGGTGTGCTGCAGTCCATGGGGTTGCAAAGAGTCAGACATGACTGTGTGCCTAAAAAACAACAAAAATACTTTTTTAAATTTGAAAATGTTCTTTCCATTATACTAAGTTTCTTCAATATGAATAAGACTTCTATTCTTTTCCAAATTGGTCACCAGAGTATTTTTGATATATTACACATCTCACTAAAAATTATGTTTCTTAGAATTTTACTTAATACTCTTCAATTTATAGTCAAGTAGTATAACCATACATGGAACTTAAGAAGTTTAATGAATACATATGTATATTATCTAATCAAAAGACCATAGCCATGCTTTCAAACAATTCTAACCTGTCATATTAATCTTTCTTTTGGATGCCATTCAGTTTCAAGGCTCTCTGAGCCATCTGAAGTAACTTACGAGCTTAAGATACAGTTCTTAAAGAATGAGTTATATGTACTCATTGATCTAGAAAAAGCCCTACTAAAATAATTGTACTAAATGATTCCTTGCCTTTTCTATTAGGGAAGACATTCCTCTTTCACCTCTCTTCCTTAAACCATGTTCCGTAGTAATACATTGTCTACAATCATATAAGACTTCCAATTGCTGTTGGAATTACATGACCAAAAGTAGGCAAAATCTAATCAATCAATAGACAACAAATTTTTTCCAAGATCTCTTTCAAAGTCTTTTCAATATTTTAATCTAATTGATTGTGATGCTATTTTTTGAGTTCCTGGGTCTATTTTCTAATTAGACCTAAAAGGAATTCAAAAGTTGATCTGAAATAATTACTATGATCTATGAAAGGAATAACTGTTCATGTTAAAACCCTCAGGTCATTTCAATTAAAAAAAAAAGAATGAATTGTACATATATATTAGAAGTTGAATTTAAATAAATAATTTCGTTGATTATTGTTTCTCTAGAATTGAAAAAGACACATGTACCCCAATGTTCATTGCAGCATTGTTTATAATTGCCAGGACATGGAAACAACCCAGATNAATTTGCCACATGCTGGCAACTACTAACATAGCACCTATATTGCATGTACAACTCTGTCCACAACATTTACATTGTATTAGGTATTATAAATAATCAAGGAATGATTTAAAGTATATAAGAGGGTGTGTGTAGATTATATGCAAATACTACACCATTTTATAAAAAGGACTTAAGAATTGTTGGATTTGGTGTCTGATGGGAGTTCTGGAACCAATCTCTCATGGATACTAGGGGCTGAATATATAATTATCTTGATCACCAAAACCAAATGAAAAGGTACAGGAGTCTGATTACAACAGGAGAGAAGAGAACTAATGTGCACCACTCTGTCATGAGCTGCTCAAGCAATATTTATCATCTAAAACAATTTGCTATATGAATAGGCAAAGCTAAGGTCAGTATATAGCCATTACATTATTGATAACAGTAAAATGACTAATGTTTGCTAAACTGCAGTGAACAGGAAATAAATTATTTTCAAATTTATTTCTTACCTCACTAGATTTATTTTTGACATTATTGGAAAAGACTGCAATAGTATTTCAAATTAAAATCTCTTTATTTAAAAACAACTACTATTGTGNGACTAATGTTTGCTAAACTGCAGAGAACAGGAAATAAATTATTTTCAAATTTATTTCTTACCTCACTAGATTTATTTTTAACATTATTGGAAAAGACTGCAATAGCATTTCAAATTAAAATCTCTTTATTTAAAAACAACTACTATTGTGAAGCTAGTTTTAAAAAAATAGTAACTTTTTTAAAAAGATTATATTCAGGAAGATATTAGTTTTATTTAAAATTAAATAAATAAAGCAATCTAAAAAATAGCCATCATACAGAAATGAGCAAGAAAACTATGCACAATGATTTGACAGATTATGGTGCAGACACAAAATCATGCAAAATATAAAAAAATAATAAAAATCTATGCAGTGACACTAAGGAAAAGCTAATGATATTATGATCAGGAAAAAACACAACTCAGATTATAAATATATTATAATGAGGTAGGATAACAATGCATAGGAAAAGAGGAGTTAGAATAAAAAAAACACCCCCCTCGCCTTTTCTTTATTCTATATATTGAGAATATAACAGGGTAATATTATTTTAGTTTAAAAAAATATTTTAAATAACTCCTTAGGCCTTAACTACATAACTATTATTCTTTTGGTTATTGATCATATGCCCTCATGGTTACATGTGATCATTATATTATACTCTGAAATATAAGCATGAAATAAACAGACTTCAATAGTACTTTTAAAAAATATATGAAAGCATCTGCACAGCCTGTACAAAAGCAATGAATAAATACTTTGGTCAACCTCATCAAGATAAAGGCACAGTTCAAATGATTCCAGAACCTCTTACAATTTGCTGGAATGCATGGGACACACCACACCCCCTTGAGTTTCCCGTATCATTAAGTAGTAGCAACAGCCAGGCTTACGTATGAAGCTTATGTTCCGCTAGTATGAATACAAATGATGACTCTTTTCTCAGCTGTGTATGACTTTCTTTTAAACCACTTCACACAGATAAGAAGCAGACATCAACCACTTTATCCAGTCAAGGAAAAACATATGTAAGTTTTGATTTGGAAATGAACAGACAACCTAAGTGGCCAAAACTATGAAAAATACACAATTACTTCTTCACACTCTATTGCCACATGATCTCCATTTCACGGGCAGCATCAATACATTCTCCTAAAAAAATAATGATTTTCTTAAATTAAATAAAAAGTAAACATTCTTCTCTGAGAACCNATAGTACTTTTAAAAAATATATGAAAGCATCTGCACAGCCTGTACAAAAGCAATGAATAAATACTTTGGTCAACCTCATCATGATAAAGGCACAATTCAAATGATTCCAGAACCTCTTACTATTTGCTGGAATGCATGGGACACACCACACCCCCTTGAGTTTCCCGTGTCATTAAGTAGTAGCAACAGCCAGGCTTACGTATGAAGCTTATGTTCCGCTAGAATGAATACAAATGATGACTCTTTTCTCAGCTGTGTATGACTTTCTTTTAAACCACTTCACACGGATAAGAAGCAGACATCAACCACTTTATCCAGTCAAGGAAAAACATATGTAAGTTTTGATTTGGAAGTGAACAGACAACCTAAGTGGCCAAAACTATGAAAAAGACACAATTACTTCTTCCACACTCTATTGCCACATGATCTCCATTTCACGGGCAGAATCAATACATTCTCCTAAAAAAATAATGATTTTCTTAAATTAAATAAAAAGTAAATATTCTTCTCTGAGAACTTAAGGAAGAAATGAAAAATAAGCTTTGAGCACAAATATGTTTACAGTACTAGCAGTGATGTAGACAGTGGCAAACTCAACCATGCCTGTGTATGTGCTAAATGGTAGCTGGCTGCAATGCACACAGCCTAAGTTCACCACCTAGGTTTCCCTGGAAATCACTAATTATAACTTCCCCTGGATGTTATTAAAATATGATGGTATTAACATGCAAATGATACAAATTATAAGATAATCAGTTTGTGTTATAGCCACAAGCATAAACACCACAAAAAGCAAATTCTGCTTATTCTGGTTAATCTGACTTGAGCTTCTTGCTCTTGTTATCTGCCAGTTAGAAAACTAAGCATCTCCTATAATTAGAATTTGTTTTCAGAGGTAAGAATGGAACTATTAAAATTAAATTAAAATGTTATTTTATTTAACAGCAAAACTATCTATACCCCACCCCAATTTTTCATTTGATCATCCACTGATTTAAAAGATTGGACCTATGGTAATATTCGACTTGATATGAATATAAGCTTCTTTTCCTTTTTTAAGTGAAATTGAATCACTTAAGTTGTACTTTCCATTAAATGACCCTAGAGCTGCCTATAATACTGTCCTTGAATATCTACCATGGAACCATCTTTCTGGTGAGAGTTTTATTACAAGATGCTTTTAAAACTACTCTGTGGGGGCCAAGAGGTTTATTTCTCCTATGGCAAATAGTCAGGTTTTGACAAAGAGCATGAGTAGACTGCAATAAATACTTAGTTAAATAATGTGAGTCTCAAATTTTTAAAAAGCAGAAAAACATAATTACTGAGAAATGGCTCTACATGAGCAGTGAAAAAAGAAATGTTTGTTTTATGTACTAATTCTCTAGGAGTCAATCTGTACAAATTATTAGTCCCTCTTATTTTTAAGGTAAAGTTTTATTCTAATAGAAACAAATAATTAATGATTATTTAATGTCACAGAAACTATCCAGTTGATACCTGAAAAAATGAAACCAAATTTAAGATCAAGATATAAAATAAAAGTTACAATTTGAGTCATATATTTATATTCAAATGTGTACATAAAGTAACTTTTCTTCTGCAAACATATAGCTCTTCCAGGGAAATAGTCTTTTAAATTGTCAAACTCTATCTGAGAACATTCACACACATCCATTAGACTATTTAGCGTGTTTTTTTAAAGGCCCTAAAGATAAGTAATGTTATATAATATGAATTTATTTTAAAATTTCAGAAACACAACATACTTAATGTAATATCACATTCCTAAATTACATTCTCTAGTTAGGTATAGCTAAATCTGATATATTTTCAGTGCAATTGGCTTCTGTTTAAGGACTTCTGAATGAACCACACAAAACATTTTGCTGTTACCTTCAGTCTCTTTCAGAAATTATAAATATATGTATTTTCATTTCCAATACCTAATGTGTTAAAAAAAANTCCACACAACTATTGCTAATTATACATTTGTCTCTATCTACAAAATTGGCATCAACCCCAAGCTATTAGATGTGTAATTATCTAGTTTTTATGGTCAGATTCTCATTTGCATAGGCACCGTGGACATGTAATCTTATTACTGTCAGTTATAGATTTCTCCCAATGTTTTTCTTAAGTCACCATTAAAGGGTCTGCTTTTGTGAGAAATGCATGATGCTTATTTCTGGTATTACTTAATATTAATGAAAATATTTTTATATACTATATATTAAATAGATAACATTAATATAAAATTAATTCATTACAGCATGTCATACTATTCTGTCAGTAGAAGACATAATTTGTAGTATTTCTTATGGACTAAGGGTAAAAAGTATTTTTGGATATACAAATTTGTTACATCTACATCTTATTGGGCTTCCTTGGTTCAAATGTTAAAGAAACTGCCTGCAGTGTAGGAGACCTGGGTTTGATCCCTGGGTCAGGAAAATACTCTGGAGAAGGAAATGGCAACCCACTCGAGTATTCTTGCCTGGAGAATTCCATAGAAAGAGCAGCCTGGCCAGCTATGGTCCGTGGGGTTGTGACTAACAGTTTCACTTTCCTGAGATTTGCATCTAAATTGATAAGTACACAATAAGACATTATTAACATTTACATTTTGAAATATGGCACAGTGCAGAGATTAGGTTAATAAAAATGTGCCTTCTGTAATTATCTTCCATTTAGTAGCCTAAGAATTTGGTTTTTTTCACTTAGCCTAATTTCCTCATCAAAATAGTATTTTCCAACCATACTTGCCCTGCTGTGGAACTGTTGTCAATGACATTATCCATTGTCTCTACTGCCCTATATAACTTGAGTTTCACCTCAGAAACTCCTATTATTTCTTAAAATTTCTTTGATTTTATATTTCTATCACCTTCCTGTCTTCTAGTTTTATTGTGATATAATTGACATTCTATGGTTTCCCCCATAGCTCAGTTGGAAAAGAATTCGCCTGCAGTGTGGGAGACTCTCAGTTCAATTCCTGGGTCAGGAGGACGCCCTGGAGAAGGGATAGGCTACCCACTCTAGCGCACTTGAGCTCCCCTTATGGCTCAGCTGGTAAGGAACCCAGCTGCAATCCCGGAGACCTGGGTTCGATCCGTGGGTTGGGAAGATCCCATGGAGAAAGGAAAGGCTACCCACTCCAGTACTGCTGCCTGAAGAATCCCAAGGACTGTATAGTCCGTGAGGTCACAAAGAGTCAAACACGACTGAGCAACTTTCACTTTTCAATCGACATTCAGCACTAAGTTTAAAATGTATAATATAACGATTTGACTTACATATATCCATGGAATGATTATCATAACTTGATGAACATCCATGATCTCATATAGATAAAATATTAAAGAAATAGAAAAAACATTTTCCTTGTGATGAGAGCTCTTAGGAATTACTCTTACCTTTCAAATGTAACACATATAAGTATCATATTTAGCATGTTGTACATTAAATACTCAGTATGTATTCATCTTATAACTGGAAGTTTGTACATTTTTTACTGCCTTCATTCAATTCCTCATCTCCCAGTCACCTACATATGGTAACCACGAAATATATCTTTTTCTGTAAGCTTTTTCTATAAGCTTGTTTTTGAAGTATTATTGACCTGCAGCACAATGTTAATTCCTGTTACACAAAATAACTTCTAAATATTTCAAAATGATAATCACTATAAGTCTAGTTATGATATGTCACCATACAAAGATATGGCATGGTTACTAAACATATCCCTTACACCGTACATTTCATATGCATGATTCATTCATCTTGCAACTGGAAGTTTGTACATCCTTAATCTTCTTCACCTGTTTCTTTCCTCCCCACCACTCTCGTTCCTTCTGGAAACCATCCATATGTTCTTTGTACCTGTACTTCTATTTCTATTTTATGTTTGTTCATTTGTTTTGTTTTTTAGATTCCATATATAAGTGCAGTTGTACAGGATTTATCTTTCTTGGTTTGACCTATTTCACTTAGCATAATACTCTCTGTGTCCATCTGTGTTATCACAAATGGCAATGTTTCGTGTTTTTATGGCTGAGTGATACATAGATATCATATAATATATTCACACATGCATTTATAGCACATTTTCTTTATTCATTCATCTATTCATGGGCATTTATATTTATTCCATATCTTGGTTATAGTAAACAATGCTGTGAAGAATACAGGTGTGCATATATCTCTCATAATAAGTGCTTTTGTTTGCTTCAGATAAATAGCCAGGAGTAGAGCTGCTGGAGCATGTGACTGTTCTATTTCTAATTTGTTGAGGACTCTCATGCTGTTTTTTTCATAGTGGTTGCACCAATCTACATTCCCGCCAAGAGTGTAGAAAATTTCTCTTTTTGTCACATCTTCACCAAAACGTGTTATTTGCTATATTTTTGAAAATAGCTGATGGGTGTGGCTGTGTCCCCTCTCAGCTAGTTGCTTGTTTTGAGGAAGTTCAATACTGGTGCCTATAGGCTGGTGCACAGGGCCAGGTCTTGAGGCTAGAAAGCAAGAGGGCAATTTCCAAAATGGCACTGGTAAGAGCCAGTGAACATGCAATAGAAGGGGCTCCCCCAGCATGGCTGCTACCAGGGACTGGGTCCCGGGAGTGAATGCCAGCTGCCTCGTGCCTCCTCAGGAGATTTTCCAAGAACAGTAGGTAGGCCTGACATAGACCCCTTCCAAGTTACTTTGTCTTTCCTGGGTCCCAGAGGAAGTGAGATTTTGTGTGTTCCCTTTAAAAGAAGAGTGCCAAAATGTCAAAGAATGCTCAAACTAGCGCACAATCGCACTCATCTCACACACTAGTAAAGTAATGTTCAAAATTCTCCAAGCCAGGCTACAGCAATATGTGAACCATGAATTTCCAGATGTTCAAGCTGGTTTAGAAAAGGCAGAGAAACCAGAAATCAAATTGTCAACATGCACTGGATCATTGAAAAAGCAAGAGAGTTCCAGAAAAACATCTACTTCTGCTTTATGGAATATGCCAAAGCCTTTGACTGTGTGGATCACAATAAACTGTGGAAAATTCTGAAAGAGATGGGAATACCAGACCACCTGACATGCCTCTTGAGAAATCTGTGTGCAAGTCAGGAAGTAACAGTTAGAACTGGACATGGAACAACAAACTGGTTCCAAATAGAAAAAGGAGTACGTCAAGACTGTATATCAACCAGTCCATTCTAAAGGAGATCAGTCCTGAGTGTTCATTGGAAAGACTGATGCTAAAGCCGAAACTCCAATACTTTGGCTACCTCATGCAAAGAGTTGACTCATTGGAAAAGACCCCGATGCTGGGAGGGATTTGGGGCAGGAGGAGAAAGGGATGACAGAGGATGAGATGGTTGGATGGCATCACCAACTCAATGGACATGAGTGTGGGTAGACTCTGGGATGTGGTGATATACAGGGAGGCCTGGTATGCTGCATTCCTGGGGTCGCAACGAGTTGGACACGACTGAGTGCTCTAAACTGAACTGAACTTTAAGAGTAAAGACTGTTTCATTTACCCTCTGACTCTCCCAAAACACCAGTGACCTTCAAAGTCAAACATTGTCAAGACTGTCTCTCCAGTGTGGGACCCCTGTGCTGGTGAACCTGATGTGGAGTCAGGCTTCTCACTCCTTGGGGAGAGTCCCTGCAATGGCAATCATTCCCCCTTCTGTGGGTCACCCACCCAAAGCACCCACTCTCCTACCCATCTCATCGTGGTTCTTCCTTTATATCTTTAGTTGTCAATGGTCTTTTCTGGTAGATTCCAGTATTTTCCATAGATAGTTGTTCTATAAATAGTTATAATTATGGTTTGCCTGTGAGAAGAGGGGAATTCAGGTTATTTCTACTCAGGCATCTGGGGAACAATTTTCTTACACTGTGATTTTTAGTGGCACCATATTTTTCCACATTATGCAATACTATAAATTGAAAATCTTTCTGTCTTAAGATTCATTCTAATATTTTTACTATTATGAATAGAGTAACAATGAATGCAACACTTTTACCTAATAATATTTTCTAAACAATTATAACAGGACTGAATAATAATATATAGCACATAAGAATACTAAAAAATATAATAATAATAAAATATATCTTTTCAAATACATAATCAGATAATTCTCAAAGCATATAGTTTATTAAATATTTTTTTATTAAATACTAATTGTTGTGACATATTTTCTACATTTATACCTGCCTGTATTTTCTTCCTCTCCCTCTTCTTCTCCCACTCATATGTATATAAACACATATACCCTATTCAATCTCATTATTCATAGATTCTGTGTTTGCAAATATGCCTGTTTGTTCAAATGTATTTATTTTTTGTTTGTTTTTAAAATTGTGTTTATTTATTTTTATTAGCATGTACTTGCTTTACGATTTTGCATTAGTTTCTGCTGTACAATGAAAGGTATTAGCTATAGGTGTGCATATAACTCCCTCCCTTTTGGACCTCCTTCCCACCTGCTACCCCCATCCTTGCCTCTAGATCATCATAGATCATCAATTTGAGCTCCCTGTGCTACATAGCAGCTTCCCATTAGCTGTCTATTTTACACATGGAATCAAGAATCAAGTGTATTTGTAATCCTCAAATCAATGATTGCAGAGAATTTGCAGTCACTCATGGTTGAAAAAAGTGTTATCACTTGCACACTCCAGCTGAAGTCAAATAGGGCTACACTCTTTTCTCCTTAGTTCAGTTCTCAAACTGTGAATAGGTTTCATAGTCACAGATTATTTAGTGCAAAGTCTTGGGCATTTTTATGCTGTTTAAAATGCCCACTTAGCATAGTATTGTCTACTGCTTTCTGTTTGAAAGAAGGCTGTGACGCTTTTTGGAGGAAGTGACTAGAAAGCAAGTGTGTTCAATAAACTGCATGCATTCATGAGTTGTGCTGTTGCCTGTGAGTTCAGTGTTAATGAACAATAAGGTGGCATTAAACAGAAACACACCTAAAAAACAGCTATGTATTGGTTGCTTGGTAAAAATGTGACCAGAGCTTTGCAAAAGCCTAATCCTATGTTTCTCCTAGAAGCAATGGTTCAGTGTGTGTTCATATATATGTGCTATATGTGTGAGTATAGTAATTAGTCTGTATTCCATCATTTATTTCTATTTTTCTCACTTTCATGGCTTTTAATTTTTTTATAGTTTATTCTTTGATGAATAGAAAAATTCTTTTCTGAATGTTTCCATTTGCTTTATATATAGGAAACTTCTTTCTGTCTCATGAACTACTACATGTGTGCCCATATTTTCTTATAGTTGAATGATTTATGACATTCAACTTTTTAATACATCTGGGTTTTATTTTTTATGTAAGGTGCATAACACTGTTATTCAAGAAACCTGCTCCATAATTAAAATGTTTCCTTTTGTTACACATGCCAGAGGTAAATGGAACTAATACCCGTGGATCCCGTCACGTGTATTATTCCTTTTGAAGGTATGTCTCTGCTAATTAAGTAAATACACCATTATTGGTAAAATATGGCTTCTCCGCGCTCTCTTTCATGAAGAGTGTTGGTCAGAAGTTCACATCAGCTTTACAGCCACGAGGTGAAATATTTTAGTTTTAGCTTATTGTTTGTATGCAGATGTTTTTATTGTTTATTTTCCTTGGGACATTTTGTTTGTTACTTCATGGTATGCGACATTCTGAGGGCATCATGTGCATTTTAATAATGAGACTAAGTCCCCAGCAGCTGACTGTGGGCTTTTTGCCTGGGTGGTCCTCGGAATGTGACATCAAAGAATCCCTGTCGGCACGGCAGGAATTGACGGTGGCCACATTCCTCGGGTCTGGCTGCAAACCATGGTCAAGAATCATTCCACTCCTCCACTTAGTGCGTGGATCACCCCATCAAAACCCTGAGTTTGTTGTTTAAAATAGACAACCTAATCCATCTAATTCTCCTATCTCCCTCCCTTATTGAGTCCTTCCTTTAGAACACCAAAGACTAGACTAAAAAGTAGTTGAGAGAAGTCTGTGAGACATGCTGCCTAAGCTCAAAATGCCAAAGGAACGCCACAGCCTCCTTTTGAACACGTACGTCAACTTGCACCTGGCATTTGTTACAAACTGCTCTGTGTGCCGAGAAACGGGTCTTGGGAGAACCGCATGAGTGTCACTAGAAATGCTTCACAGAACGTGAAAGCGCTCTTCTGTGCACAACATTGTCAGACTTTATTCCACACGTTAGAGAGGTGCTTTAGCACATTTTAGGGTTGTCTCTGTCATGAAGGGATTCACCTTCTAGTGTCCTCAGTCCTTTGGATCTTTCCCTGAACAAGGAACAAATAAAGGAAAACACTTTAGCTAGAGACTTGAAACTCCACAGGGCAACAAGTTCTAAATAGAAACTGAAGACTGGATACACACAGTACAATTCTAGCTTTTGTCAGAGGGGAAAAAAATGTCACCAGTAATTAAAATAGATTATCTATATCAGAAAATTAACGAGACAGCTCATCAAGTGTCAGGAAGAAGCTATCTGCTATCTTTGAATTGGCGGATTGCCATAACTTGCACAAGAAATGTATTTGAACCTTGTTTGCTTTTTGCATTTCCTTAGACTGAGCTTACCTCCTACAACTTTTTTGCCGTCTGCATCTTGATTTAAACTCTTTTTTCATTCAGACTATAAGAGTGTTATTACAAATCTGTAAGACTGTTATTACAAAGCACCGCATTCCACATGTTGTTGTTCAGTCACTAAGTCACGTCTGTTCTTTGTCACCTCATGCACTGTTGCACAGCTGGCTTCCCTGTCCTTCACTGTCTCCCAGAGTTTGCTCCGATTCATCTCCTTTGAGTTGGGGATGCCCTCCAACCATCTCACCCTCTGCTGCTGCCTTTTCCTTTTCCTTCAATCTTTCCCAGCATCATCACTCTACTCAAAAAATCTATGCCAGACTCCAATCACCAAGGGCAGTAATTCTAAAATATTCTGATTGTATATCACCAGGCATCATAATACTGAACCGCTTTGCCTGGTCATTCTAATCTTCCATACCTTCGAAGTGTATCCTCTTTTTAATTTCCTATCCCATTTGCCTGCTATACTCACGTATTTGTTCTCATCCTTGGTAATCTGATTCACCATCTTTAGTCAGTATACCATCTTAATTTCTTTGCATCTATTAACCATCTAAGCACTAAGAGCGTCACAGTTTAATAGTTACATGCTATTGTTATGGAAATTAGACATTCTTCTCTAAACAAATTGAAACTGCCCTGGAGGTATAAATCACGTACTATAATTTCTCAATTTTAAAACATATGATATAAGACAACGTGAAGTTAGGAAAGTGGAGAAGAGTGTGGGTGGTGATTAATGATGATGGTAAAAATTGACAAAGACATGTTACTTGTATCATGAGGCAATCATCAGTAACAAAAATTTCCTTGGGGAAATCAATTTGGATATTTTAAAATTTTAGTTTACTACATGCTCATCAAAGGATTTTGGTCAGAATTAGAACAAGGTATATAGAGTTCATTAAGAAAGATGATGTACGTAGATTGAACTAGAAGAGGTTTTATTTTATTTTTTCCCAACTCATTGTTGTTACTGGTTTTCACTAATAAAAATTCATGTATATTTTGTAAATAAATGAGATTCCTTTGATACAAAAGAATATAAGGGAAAATGTGTGCATTTGTCTGGTTCTACCAGCAATTTCAGGAGTAAGGGGTAAGGTGAGAACTGACCAGTGAAGAAAATATGTCCAAAGAAGGCTATTCCTCATATTACTTGCATTTATTTCTGCCTCTTGGCCTCCGTGACATCCAAACCTTCAAGATGCTGACTGGCCACTTTCGCCATAAAGCGACTGATTGAGGAAGGTTAAGGAAATACGCTCCTACCCTACCTGTCAATGGCTTGAAGCCGTAATTGGTATTCATCTTCTCGCTCTGCCGTCAGCCTCAGCCAGCACTCACCTCCTGGGATCACCCAGACTTTCCTTGTCAAGTTTATTACAAGTTCCGAGTTGTTTGCTCTTGTCAGGCTGTGGTTAGTGCAATTGATTGTTTAGTTATAACTGAGCACTGAAGCAGTGATAGATAGTGAATTTCATGAATTCCAGATGAATTCCTTAAGCTCCCTGTCTGTAACAACTCTAGAATCTTGTGGTAATAGGATCATTAGCCTTTCCTAATTTTCCTGTCACTGTACTGACTTGAAGAAATCAAAACGACCCAATGCTGATCTTATCTACAAGTTCCGTGGAATCCTTCCTGGGTTATTTCCTGGAGATCTTTCCTCTATGGGAGACAGGCTCTCCAATTCAGTTGGTGGTTGTGTCATGGGATTCAACAGCACAAATTCTGAAAATAAAAATACGAGTGCCACTGAGAATACGCAGTCTTACTTCAAACTCTTGGGCTATGGACCTGTGTATTGTAATTACTTTGGACATAGCATCATATGTCAGGCATTGGCTCAGTGTATGTCCTGTACCTCAGATAGTGCCCAGAGCTTTTGCTGGAGATTGCTTATACTGGATTAATGGAAGGAGATCTTGAGAATCAATTCCCTAAATATTATCGCACTGCCTCTATCACGCAGTGAGTTATTCTAGAGTTGGCATCTTATCTGATCTTCATTCTACCATTCTACTAGGCTTCCAACTTCTGAATGATATGCTGTATCATAGGAGCAGTGGATGCCATGGTATAAAAAAAAAAAAAAGATTTTGTCCTATTTCTTTTGGTATAAAAGAATCACATGGTCTGGGGAAAAAATGTGTGGAATACAAGTCTTGAAAAATCAGGAATTTCATAAGCTGTCAGACAGTGGTACTGACATATATCCAGACATATATCAGGTCTGGTAAAGGCTTCCCAGGTGACACTAGTGATAAAGAACCAGCCTGCTAGTGCAGGAGACTTAAGAGATACAAGTTTGACCCCTGGGTCAAGAAGATCCCCTGGAGGACGGCACGACACTCCATTCCAGTATTCTTGCCTGGAGAATCCCATGGACAGTGGAGCCCGGAGGGTTACAGTCCATAAGGTCACACAGAGGCAGACACAGCTGAAGTGACTTGGAAAACATGCATGCAAGGACCTCCTGCTGTCTCCTTTGGAATGGAAGATGTCCGGCATAACCAGCCTTCCATTAAGTGGCTACTTGAACTCTTTGTGTGATGCTACGTTACCAAGTGCACAAAGAACTTTGACTTCTGCTGGTAGCAAGCTGGAGATTCAGCATCAGTAGTAATTTGGCTAGGCGTCATAAGGGGGAATCCATGCTTTGGGTTGATGTATATATATGCCACCCATTACAAATGTTTCATTTCTGTTCCAATAGTTAGACTTTGTTATGTCAAGGATGGAGGCTGCTTATCCACCTGGGCTCGTATCTAGTTGGATTTTAATATACTTCGGCCGTGAGCATGCTTTGAAGGTTATTGTTATGAAACCCAAAGATCTGCACACACTGTATTGNTTCATTTCTGTTCCAATAGTTAGACTTCGTTATGTCAAGGATGGAGGCTGCTTACACACCTGGGCTCGTATCTAGTTGGATTTTAATATACTTCGGCCGTGAGCATGCTTTGAAGGTTATTGTCATGAAACCCAAAGATCTGCATTCCCACATCCCCATTCACATGATTCTTCCCAAAGCTTCCCTGCCTCTAATCTGTCAATCTTATTCTTTCTAAAGCCCTAAAAAGCTAAACTTTTTTCCACTGTCCAGGATTCTGTGTATAGTCATAACTCAAGCCATTTGTACTTTTCTCTAAAGTAGTGGGTTGGCCAAAAAGTTTGCTTGGAAAAATGTGATAGAAAAACCCAAACAAGCTTTTTAGCCAACCCAGTACATGCCAGAAGTATGTTGCTTTAGAATTCAGTGTCTGGGGCCTCAAGGGAAGCCAAAGAATATTGGAATGGGTAGCTTATCCCTTCTCTAGGGGATCTTCCTGACCCAGGAACCAAACCCAGGTCTCNAAAACCCAAACAAGCTTTTTAGCCAACCCAGTACATGCCAGAAGTATGCTGCTTTAGAATTCAGTGTCTGGGGCCTCAAGGGAAGCAAAGAATATTGGAATGGGTAGCTTATCCCTTCTCTAGGGGATCTTCCTGACCCAGGAACCAAACCCAGGTCTCCCGCATTGCAGACAGCGCTACTAGCTGAGCTTCCAGGGAAGTCCAGATGAAAAAAGAAAGGAAAAAAATCCCCTTTCGCTGCTAAAATTAAGAGATTGTCTTTAGGGTAAAGTTTTAGAAATGAAGAGTGATTGAATATTCAAACCATAGCAAGGAGGCTATCTAATATGGTTTGAGCTAAATAAGTAGAAAGAAGAAAAAGATTGAAAAACAGAGAGGTTGCAGGTTCCCAGATTACAAACAGCTTAAAATGTCAGACATTTTTTCTTTCAAATTTTAAATATTATGTATGACAGTTCAGTTATTTTTAAGTAATACTGCTTTATCCCCTCTATTATTCCTTATGTGTTCAGAATTATTTTCCTTGTGTTTCTTCTCTCCTTTCCTCCCTCCATTTCACTTTCTCCCTTTCTTTTCCTCCATTTTCCACTTACTTCATTCTGTCTGAACTTCTTTTGAAGACCCTGTGGAAATTGGTGTTAAATCCGTAAACAAATCTGAAAAACCTCTAACATGAAACATGCTCTCCCCATCCACCCAACCCCTGTTTCTAGTAGAAGCCATGGCCTGAATGTTAATGTCCCCTGGATTATATTCTGATATGTTTAGATTATTTTCTGCCAAAAGAGTCAAAAAGACAAATAGCAAAGCTTTTCCAGTCATTCTAGATAACTTGATTCCTCAACAGACTTATGCTACCGTAGTATCTTAGAGCAGGGGAGAACTTGATTGATCACTTAAGGCAAGTTTAAAAATTATTGCCTCAAAGATACTGTTGAAATGCATCCGTGGTCCAATGGACTCAAATAATTGGTTCCATCTGATAATATATTTAAAGCAAGTCCATTATGCAGAGGTTTAATTTCTCTACTCATTTATATGTTCACTGATTTTCTTCTAACCCAATCATTCACTTGTATCTACTAAGCTCTGGATTTTCAGACTTAACTTTTAAATAAGAAGATCAACATTTATTTTCATGTCTCCAGATATTTAATAAATCATTCAAATATCTATAAACTGTGTGCCAGGCACAGTGTTAGGTAGTGGAGGTAGGTACTGAATAAGACCCAGGTTCCCCTGTTAAGAGATGTTTAATTGGCAGTAGATTATATATACATGTGGAGTTTTGCTCAGAAGTCAGAATTGGAGTTAAAAGTCTGAATTCTTGAAACTGTCAAGTACATCTTACTTTCCAAAATGCTTTCCAAACTATGTGTTTGAGAACTCTAGCTCCTTGAGACTTTAGAACACTGAGAAATCTTCCAGAAAAAAAGCTAGTTAGCCACGTTGGCACAAATTATTGACTGTGACTCCTATTCTCAGAAAAAGGCTGACAAGATCTCACTAAATTGATCTTCTGGAAAACAAAATTTGAATATATAAATCAGATATAACTGATTTATATCATATGTTCTTATACAAATAGTTTCCCAGGGATATTTATAATACTGATATATTCATGAGTGCTCATATATTTCATTCAAGGAAACAAGAGATACAGAGTTAATAGGACATCATAAAATTGGACATGCTAGCATTTCCAAAGATGATTCTCACCATCTACCAAACTCTAAGTGTTCTGAAGGGTTTGAAATTTTATCTGCAGAGATAAATTCTAAGCATATTCTTCCTTAAGACTTTCCTAGCTGCAGTCCATGGGGTCACGAAGAGTCAGGCACGACGGAGCGACTTCACTTTGACTTTTCACTTTCACTTTAATGGCAACCCACTCCAGTGTTCTTGCCTGGAGAATCCCAGGGACGGGGGAGCCTGGTGGGCTGCCGTCTATGGGGTCGCACAGAGTCGGACACAACTGAAGCAACTTAGCAGCAGTAGCAGCAGCAAGAACTAGAAGAACAATACGTATAGGCAGTGCACTTTTCCCACCTCTGAATTCTCCAGATACTTCCCTAGACAGAGTCAAAGGAAAACATAAAATAGAAAATCAATGTGGCTTCTGCAGATGCAAAAGTCACATGGATGTGAGGGTCATTTGCATGATGCATCTTCTCTTTATTTTTCCTGCTTCTTCTGACCCCTTCAGACACAACATGAACCCATCTGTGAGCTGTCAAGACAACTCCCTCAGGGCCATCACTTTGTTTTTAAAACTTGGAGGATTTATGAAGACACTGTCAAAATATATATATATATATATAATTGCCTGGAGCTATGCTGACCCTGCCAGGTTTGTGAGCACAAGGGTTGGACAAGAAAAGAAGTGGGGGCAGAAGTTACCATGCCAGGCATGCTCTGAACACAAGGTCTCCCTGGATCCCTAACAACAAGAACCACACTAGGGCGTGGGGGCTTTTTAGAGCCAACTGTTATGCTCTGGTTTTTGTAAAAATGTGTTTCACAGGTGAACCGAAGCTTATAACCAGGGAAAAGGTATGAAGAGGAGCTGGCTTGCACTACTTCAGCAGTATCCACATAAAAGAAAAGAAACAAGGGAGAGACTGATGCCTTTTCCTTCGAGGCCAAAGGAGAGAAAGAAAAGTCATGTTATTGGCCAATTCTACCTGCTGGTAATAATTAGGCCAGCCCGCTGAGAAAATGAAACACCGTGATTTTAAAATTGAAATTTCTTAATTTTTCACAGAATTGGCCATGAAGCATGTACCTTCATCCAGCATGCGGCAGCCACGTGCCTGGATTTTGCCCAGGAATGCTGAACCTCTGGACGCACGGGTATGCTGGGCTTTATGGGGACTTCTGGGCACTGGTTCCTCCCTCCCGCTGGTTCTAGGTGAGTGCTTACTGCCATCAAAAAGATCTGGCCACCTGCAGCACGCGAGGCTGGACCAAGCGAATGATGGAGCTTAGATACAGAGGTGAATTGTTTGGTTTCCCCAAATACCAACATGAAATGAAAAGTGGAAGTGTTAATTGCTCAGTCAAGTCAGACTCTTTGCCACCCCATGGACTGTAGCACACCAGGTTGCTGTCCATGGAATTCTCCAGGCAAGAATACTGGAACGGGTTGCCATTTCCCTCTCCAGGGAATCTTCTCAACCCGGGTCTCCTGCATCGCAGACAGATTCTTCCCTGGTGTCTGCGCCACCAGGGAAGCCTGAAATGAAAAGTGGAGGGTGAAAAATTAAAAGGTATGTGTACTGAGCTAGCAATCAGCACCAAGCCAAATAGAGAAACAGCGAATGTGGGGACTTCTCATTTCTCTGAAGGAACGTCTTCCTGAAGACAGTAGGGGAAATATTAAGTAGCCAGCCAGGCTACTCTGTTCACATGATTCTCCAGGCAAGAATACTGTCCGGGGTTGTCATTTCCTCCAACCAGGGATTGAACCCGTGTTTCCTGTGTCTCCTGCATTGGCAGGCAGATTCTTTACCACTGAGCTACCTAGGCCATAGAGATCTTAAGAAAGAAAAAATCAAGAGTCCTCTCCAGAACCCAGTACTTGCCTGCCTCACCAACCACCTCATTCCTTGCCTTTGATCTATCTTATCCCTTCACTTTGTAAGCACATCAAATAATTTTGATTTCCTGTATACATTTGGTAATCCCTTCACAACAACACTTTAGTCATTTAAAGAATAACTGTGAATTGCAGTCCAGTCCAGCTGACAGACCAAGAAAGTCATCACAACTTCTCAAATAAACTAATTTCCACCCACTTCCAGTCTTATGGTCAGCTATGGGAGAACCCAAATGAACACAAAACCTGGATCCAGTCACAGTTTGCTATTGTTCTATTTATGCTTCTCCACTGCACTTAACTTCGTAACCTAAATTTTGGCCAGGCACAAANTTCTGAAGGGTTTGAAATTTTATCTGCAGAGATAAATTCTAAGCATATTCTTCCTTAAGACTTTCCTAGCTGCAGTCCACGGGGTCACGAAGAGTCAGGCACGACGGAGCGACTTCACTTTGACTTTTCACTTTCACTTTAATGGCAACCCACTCCAGTGTTCTTGCCTGGAGAATCCCAGGGACGGGGGAGCCTGGTGGGCTGCCGTCTATGGGGTCGCACAGAGTCGGACACAACTGAAGCAACTTAGCAGCAGTAGCAGCAGCAAGAACTAGAAGAACAATACGTATAGGCAGTGCACTTTTCCCACCTCTGAATTCTCCAGATACTTCCCTAGACAGAGTCAAAGGAAAACATAAAATAGAAAGTCAATGTGGCTTCTGCAGATGCAAAAGTCACATGGATGTGAGGGTCATTTGCATGATGCATCTTCTCTTCATTTTTCCTGCTTCTTCTGACCCCTTCAGACACAACATGAACCCGTCTGTGAGCTGTCAAGACAACTCCCTCAGGGCCATCACTTTGTTTTTAAAACTTGGAGGATTTATGAAGACACTGTCAAAATATATATATATATATATAATTGCCTGGAGCTATGCTGACCCTGCCAGGTTTGTGAGCACAAGGGTTGGACAAGAAAAGAAGTGGGGGCAGAAGTTACCATGCCAGGCATGCTCTGAACACAAGGTCTCCCTGGATCCCTAACAACAAGAACCACACTAGGGCGTGGGGGCTTTTTAGAGCCAACTGTTATGCTCTGGTTTTTGTAAAAATGTGTTTCACAGGTGAACCGAAGCTTATAACCAGGGAAAAGGTATGAAGAGGAGCTGGCTTGCACTACTTCAGCAGTATCCACATAAAAGAAAAGAAACAAGGGAGAGACTGATGCCTTTTCCTTCGAGGCCAAAGGAGAGAAAGAAAAGTCATGTTATTGGCCAATTCTACCTGCTGGTAATAATTAGGCCAGCCCGCTGAGAAAATGAAACACCGTGATTTTAAAATTGAAATTTCTTAATTTTTCACAGAATTGGCCATGAAGCATGTACCTTCATCCAGCATGCGGCAGCCACGTGCCTGGATTTTGCCCAGGAATGCTGAACCTCTGGACGCACGGGTATGCTGGGCTTTATGGGGACTTCTGGGCACTGGTTCCTCCCTCCCGCTGGTTCTAGGTGAGTGCTTACTGCCATCAAAAAGATCTGGCCACCTGCAGCACGCGAGGCTGGACCAAGCGAATGATGGAGCTTAGATACAGAGGTGAATTGTTTGGTTTCCCCAAATACCAACATGAAATGAAAAGTGGAAGTGTTAATTGCTCAGTCAAGTCAGACTCTTTGCCACCCCATGGACTGTAGCACACCAGGTTGCTGTCCATGGAATTCTCCAGGCAAGAATACTGGAACGGGTTGCCATTTCCCTCTCCAGGGAATCTTCTCAACCCGGGTCTCCTGCATCGCAGACAGATTCTTCCCTGGTGTCTGCGCCACCAGGGAAGCCTGAAATGAAAAGTGGAGGGTGAAAAATTAAAAGGTATGTGTACTGAGCTAGCAATCAGCACCAAGCCAAATAGAGAAACAGCGAATGTGGGGACTTCTCATTTCTCTGAAGGAACGTCTTCCTGAAGACAGTAGGGGAAATATTAAGTAGCCAGCCAGGCTACTCTGTTCACATGATTCTCCAGGCAAGAATACTGTCCGGGGTTGTCATTTCCTCCAACCAGGGATTGAACCCGTGTTTCCTGTGTCTCCTGCATTGGCAGGCAGATTCTTTACCACTGAGCTACCTAGGCCATAGAGATCTTAAGAAAGAAAAAATCAAGAGTCCTCTCCAGAACCCAGTACTTGCCTGCCTCACCAACCACCTCATTCCTTGCCTTTGATCTATCTTATCCCTTCACTTTGTAAGCACATCAAATAATTTTGATTTCCTGTATACATTTGGTAATCCCTTCACAACAACACTTTAGTCATTTAAAGAATAACTGTGAATTGCAGTCCAGTCCAGCTGACAGACCAAGAAAGTCATCACAACTTCTCAAATAAACTAATTTCCACCCACTTCCAGTCTTATGGTCAGCTATGGGAGAACCCAAATGAACACAAAACCTGGATCCAGTCACAGTTTGCTATTGTTCTATTTATGCTTCTCCACTGCACTTAACTTCGTAACCTAAATTTTGGCCAGGCACAAATATTTACCACTTTTCAAACAAAAGTGCTATGAACCAGTTCCAAGTTTTCTTTTCTGTTATTTTGAGTGGCAACTCAAACCCTGCCACTGTAGCCACTTCCAAAGTCCTAAGCCTCATCTCCCAGATGATAATGTAAGCAAACACCGCCCCACCCCTCCGCCAGCGCCTGGGCACACTAGACCAGTGTACTTCTTCCTATTCCACTCCTTTCTCGCACCCAGGTCATGTCTTCATGGTCCCCTGAGTTGATTTAACAAGAGAAACTTGAGCAGAAGTGATGCAGGCCCTTCTGGATAGAAATCTGAAGAGCCGTCGCATGCTTTTCTGTGTTTCTTACCTTCTTTGTTTGTGTCTTGATGGTGATGAAAGCACCAAAGCAAGACTCCTTCAGNTGGCTTACTTCACTCTGTATAATAGGCTCTAGTTTCATCCACCTCATTAGAACTGATTCAAATGTACTCTTTTTAATGACTGAGTAATATTCCATTGTGTATATGTACCACAGCTTTCTTATCCATTCATCTGCTGACGGACATCTAGGTTGCTTCCATGTCCTGGTTATTATAAACAGTGCTGCGATGAACACTGGGGTACACGTGACTCTTTCAATTCTGGATGGGGAACACATGTATTCCTGTGGCAGATTCATGTTGAGATATGGCAAAACCAATACAATATTGTAAAATAATTAACCTCCAATTAAAATAAATAAATTTATATTAAAAATTAATAATGAACATAAACCAATAAAAAATAAATGAAATAAAGTACCTGAACCAGGGAAGCATGAAGTCAAAGGACTTAGGCAGGACAGGATCTCAAGATGAAGATCTGAGAGCTGCCTAATGCATGGCAGCTTGGAAAGCATTAGGCAGGGATGGAGGTGGTGTTGCTTCTGCCTGACAAGATTTTAGAAGGTTTAGAACTCAGAGTCACTCTGTGAGAAAAAGAAACCATGGATAAAGGGCCATGTGGCATGAGGCTGGAACCTTTAATCCTGAGGGATTCACCTGGTCTCAAGAGTTCTATGCGACCCATCTATGTGTTTTTCCCCTTCAAGTGCAGAATTATCCACAATATATACAGCTGTTCCACAATGCAAAAGCAGCATTCATTCAGCAAAGTAAACATTCAAGAGAGGGCTTGGAAACACAAGTTCTTTTGGATTTTTACAAAAGATGAATTCTTTTTTTCTTTTTTTGATCTTTCAAGAAAATTGCAAACGTAGATATTCTCAATATTATCTAAATTAAAAACTCGATCTCTCATTTCACATTTGGTTTCAGCCAGTCCTAACCACACATTTGGTTTCAGCCAGTCTTAATCAGCTCAATATATTAATTTCCAGAAAAAATGACCTTAATTGGAACACAAACAGCCTTAAAGATAATGAGAAACTGGGAAGAAAAGGTCAGATTTAGACAAACTACAAATCGAAAAAATAAGACCAGATGAGCTCTGTACAGTTTCCTTTAAACAAATGTATTATTAAAGGAAATGGCTTAATATGCAAACTCATTAAACCACATTCCACTGTCATTTTTTCCCCTTTAAATAACTCTTTTCTGAATCAATGCAAACCAGCACTTAAGCTGTTTCCTCAGAGTATGTTTGATTTGTAAATACAGGCAAAGGAATAGAAACAACAAAAACATCCTATTAAAAAGCAGACTAATTGGCAAAATGCCCTCAGCTCTTTCAACGGATTTAAAAATCTCAGCCAAGCGTCTGAATTTATGGTAGTTTTATCTTTCATCACTGTTGTCAGGTGGCTTTCATCTGTATGCCCAGCATTCAGCCCTCTACAGACTTTCTCAGTGTAAATCAGCCCTTGAACTTGGTCATGAGAAGACATTTGACATGGAGTGCTCTAGAGAGACTAAATATGTCTCTCTTATCGAATTGTTTGCTCTGAATTGATCCTGAATTCTTCTTCCAGTCACTCTCAGGCTCCTTTCAGCTTTGTTTTTCTAGTCTCTCCCCTTTCTTGAGTGGCAGGTATATTAGCGAAACTTGTCAGGCTAGCGGGCTGTCCCCAGAGCAAACCCCCCAGAGCAAACCGGGAAGGACTGACCTCACGTTCACAGCAAGCGCGGTCAACACAGCCTCCCCATCAGTCCGCGCCTGCGAAGACCAGGCGGGCTCTCAGCTGCCTTCCTGAGTGAGCTTGATGATCAAGTTTATCCCATCAGGAAGGAAGGTGTTGGTAAGAGTCCAGTTGCATGGCTTATGTTGAGAGTGAACTTTCTGACATTTCAAATCTGCCATATCAAATTAAGCAGAATAAAGCCGGCTGTTAGCTGGATTATTCATACCACTATAGGAAACTTGGAATGACTTATTAAAGAATGGAAATATTTCTCTTTCTTTAGCAAGAAGCTTGCCTCTGCCAAGATACACAGCAGCTGGCTGGGTATGAGAATGGTGCAAGAGAGTTCCCACTTCCAAGGTTATTAAAACATACCTGGGCTCATTTAAAAGCTCCACTGAGCATGAGGATGAGCACGGAGGCTGTTCCCCTGAGCTGTGTGGGCAGTCCCTGTTACACGCACATGAAAAATAAAAGGAACAAGGGCATTTGATTTTGCTGAGAGTATTGCTGACCATAAGCTTTGGACAAAGGAGTTTATCACCCTAATAAGCCCCAAGGAATGCTGCCGGAAGGGCGACTCTGCAAGTGGTTTTAGCGCCCTTGCTCATTTACTGAACTGAGCTGAGTCCAGAAATCGCTGATAAAAGCCAGCGATGGAATTTGGCAATATAGCTCTGTATACGTGAGACTTTTTCTTTTTAGTGTAATTTTTCTTTTTCGTTACAAGACAATATTGGTTCCAGTAAAATAATTTGAGGATGTACTGGAACCAATATT
>SJYW01050898.1:198674-234046 GCA_006410735.1 Raphicerus campestris | reverse complement strand
CAGTGTAAATCAGCCCTTGAACTTGGTCATGAGAAGACATTTGACATGGAGTGCTCTAGAGAGACTAAATATGTCTCTCTTATCGAATTGTTTGCTCTGAATTGATCCTGAATTCTTCTTCCAGTCACTCTCAGGCTCCTTTCAGCTTTGTTTTTCTAGTCTCTCCCCTTTCTTGAGTGGCAGGTATATTAGCGAAACTTGTCAGGCTAGCGGGCTGTCCCCAGAGCAAACCCCCCAGAGCAAACCGGGAAGGACTGACCTCACGTTCACAGCAAGCGCGGTCAACACAGCCTCCCCATCAGTCCGCGCCTGCGAAGACCAGGCGGGCTCTCAGCTGCCTTCCTGAGTGAGCTTGATGATCAAGTTTATCCCATCAGGAAGGAAGGTGTTGGTAAGAGTCCAGTTGCATGGCTTATGTTGAGAGTGAACTTTCTGACATTTCAAATCTGCCATATCAAATTAAGCAGAATAAAGCCGGCTGTTAGCTGGATTATTCATACCACTATAGGAAACTTGGAATGACTTATTAAAGAATGGAAATATTTCTCTTTCTTTAGCAAGAAGCTTGCCTCTGCCAAGATACACAGCAGCTGGCTGGGTATGAGAATGCTGCAAGAGAGTTCCCACTTCCAAGGTTATTAAAACATACCTGGGCTCATTTAAAAGCTCCACTGAGCATGAGGATGAGCACGGAGGCTGTTCCCCTGAGTTGTGTGGGCAGTCCCTGTTACACGCACGTGAAAAATAAAAGGAACAGGGGCATTTGATTTTGCTGAGAGTATTGCTGACCATAAGCTTTGGACAAAGGAGTTTATCACCCTAATAAGCCCCAAGGAATGCTGCCGGAAGGGCGACTCTGAAAGTGGTTTTAGCGCCCTTGCTCATTTACTGAACTGAGCTGAGTCCAGAAATCGCTGATAAAAGCCAGCGATGGAATTTGGCAATATAGCTCTGTATACGTGAGACTTTTTCTTTTTAGTGTAATTTTTCTTTTTCGTTACAAGACAATATTGGTTCCAGTAAATAATTTGAGGATGTAGCCATAGATGAAGCTTTAGACACTCAGAACCTTACCACCCAGAGATACCAATTATGGACAATTATGTATTTTGTATACAATTATGTACATAGTCTTCCAATTATGTACCTTTATCCGTCTTTTCGTCTATGAAAAATAACATTTACACTCACAAATGTCCAAAGAAAAAATACATTGTTTAGTAATATGTACTTTAAATAAACCAGTATATGTGTACTAATACACAATACACTCTCATACATATACTTTTATACACATAGGTATGTGTATATATACATAAATATTATAATACACAAATGCATGCATCTATATATCTATTTTATATTTTTACTTATCTTTGAAAATGTAATATCTAATCACTTGGATGTTCCATATTTATGCAAAGTTTTTCTTTCTTTTTTTCTGACTAAGTTGTTTGGAAATATTCCTTTTTACCAGTACAAATAGTGTTAAAATGAATATTTTCATATAGAAAGCTTCCTACTTTGAATATTGCTTTAGGGTACATTTTTAAAGGTGAATTTAATTGGGTCAAAGAAAATCAACACCTTCAGGACTCACAGTTCACATTTCTTAGTTGTTTTCCAGAAAGTTTGTACCAATTAACTCTCTCCTAGGAATGTAGGTGGTTACCCTGAATAGCAAATTTCAAGGTTACAAATCAAGAGTCCCATACTGTTTCCTCAGACAGCTTGAACACATTTTTTTTCCTATGAAAATCTCAAAATCAAATCTGTAAGACAAGTTGCTATGCTCTGTTCAGTAACAATATAAAGAATATAATCATAGTACACAAAATATGCATATCTATCCATTCATGATATTCATGAGCCTTAAAATGTCTTTTTATGGCTAAAAAGTTTTCTCCTTTCTCTGATTATGTTATAGAGTTGATTGTTTAAGTATTAATTTTTAAACAGGTACATTAAAATGATTTTTGTTTATTATTCTGAGTACTCACATACTTGCTGATATAGACAATATATAAAGTTGTATAAAAAACATGTCAGTGTGCTGATGACGGGGAGTCTTCCATCTGTTATCCTTATTAACCAAGGGTGACTCGTCTAGGTAAAAAGGGGAGAGAAAGCACAGTTACAACTGAAAGCTGCATGCAGAGTAAGACCAAAGGCAGGGGACAGTGGAAGAAAATAAATATAAGATAGATAGACAGATAGATAGATGATCGAGGCAAAGAATGAGACAGGAATATGGTAGTAAAAAGCACAGCATAGCAAGTGGAAAGAGAGAAGGTATACAAGAGGGAGGGGGCGCTGTGCTCTACAAAGTGCTTCTGGCTATTTCTTTGTGATAAATTTGTCTTTCCTCCCCTCCTGGGAGGAGCTATATGGATTAGGAGACAACATAAGGGCATGACTGTCTAGAGGTAATTCTGAGTGGTTTTATGAATTTTTCTCCTTCCTCCTCCTCTTCCCTTATTTTCTGTCCCAGCTCAGCCTTATTTCTTCCACAGAAGAGAGCATGTGTATCTATTCATCTGTATTTCATAGCACTATTTTGGGAATGATAGATTTGAAAAATCAACTCTTGAATAGGTATTTTTTCCTGTACTCCTTCAACATCTGGATTCTTTCCTTTTTCCATTCTTAAGAAGAATGAAATTCTCCTGGATAAGAATATATAGATGGGGTTCTCTGGCAGCTCAGATGCTAAAGAATACGCACATTCAGTAGGGCTTTCTAGGAGGCACGAATGGTAAAGAACCCATCTGCCAAGGCAGGAAACTTAAGAGACATGGGTTTGAACCCTGGGTCAGGAAGATTCCCTAGAGGAGGAAGAGGAAACACTCCAATATTGTTGCCTGGAGAATCCCATGGACAGAGGAGCCTGTCAGGCTACAGCCTGTAGCGTCACACAGAGCTGGACATGACTGAAGCTACTTAGCATGCACGCCAGGCTTTCCTGTCCTTCACTATCTCCCGGAGCTTGCTCAGACATGTCCATCTAGTCGAGGATGCCATCCAACCATCTCATCCTCTGTCCTCCCCTCCTCCTTCTGTCTTCAATCCTTCCCAGCATCAGGGGCTTTGCCAGTGAGTCTGTTACCCAGGCCTTAAGTCTTCCTTTGCATGTCTCTTTTTTGAGCTTGACAGATAAAATAGAGAACTCCCAGTTAAATCTGAATTTCAGTAAACTTGATTTTCCTTTAGTAAACATATGCTATGGACTATATTTAGGACATACGCTGTTTATCCAATATTGTGTGAGGCATATTTGTCCTATTTTCGGTTTGTCTGCGAACTTGATCCTGGGAAATCTCTCCTACCTGTAGCTTTTTTGTAGTCCACTACTGATAATCAGATGATCATATCCATAAATAGACTGAGACAATACGGGTAGCTCTTACTTACAAGGTTTATTAACTGCATAGACTTAGATTCTGGAGGAGGAATGGCTGAACCGAGAAACCATCTCATGATCCGTCAGACCTTGATCCATGATCTCTTGTACACTATTTTGTTACTCTACCCTAAAAACTAGAGAAGGAAATGGCAGCCTACTCCAATATTCTTGCCTGGAAAATTCCATGGACGAGGGAAGCTGGTGGGCTGCTGTCTGCTGGGTCATTAAAAGTCAGACATGATGAAGTGACTGAGTACAAAAAGGCAAAAACCTCTAGACAGTCCCCAGAATTCCCTTCAGAGAGAATCTCCGTGGAACTCATGTGGCTGTGCCTCCAATGACTGTTTACTTCTTTTTAATGTAGTTTGCCTCATTTTTAAAGTCATTAGTGTTCTTGCCTGGAGAATGCCAGGGACGGGGGAGCCTGGTGGGCTGCTGTCTATGGGGTCACACAGAGTCAGACAAGACTGAAGTGACCTAGCAGCAGCAGCAGCACCTTGGAAACAACCTCATTCCAGAGGAACTAGGATTAGAAAATGTTCAGTTCAAACTCTTGAAGGCTTTTTTCCATTAGGTCAATATTCAACTCTGCCTTCAGCTGCATTTCCATGGGTGGCTGGAGGAATGTAAACATTTTTCGTTCCTTTCTCCTTATTTTGTCTGCTTCTCTAGAAAGTCTGAGTGCCTTCTGCTCAGACTGTGATATTTACTGGACCCCTGCTCGACTGCTGCTAGCCCCAGTGCCCTTTCCTCTGCTGTAGCACAGATCTCCCTCTTAGTAATACTGCCCACTCAACAATTTTTTCCAAACCTCTTCTTATTCTACTTGCTGCAGGTAAAAACAAATTCTTTACCCTGAATTTTATCCCAAATTTATCCTGAATCTTTATCCCAAATTTCTTTATCCTGAAGAAGGATCCTGTTATTAAGAAAATGGTCAAGAATAGGTTAAAAAATGTAGTATCAATTTCCCAGTAGGTATTTGATTTTTCTACTAATGTCACCTTACTACTGAGCAACCTGGGAAAGCAGTCTCTCAGTTTCACTTATTCCTCTAGATTGGCGGGTGGTACTGGTTTTCTAGTATCTGGCATTCTCTTCAAATCGCTTTCATAGTTGATTTCCACTCTGGCAATCGTCGGGGCCAGAGTTTCCAACAGAATGTGTTGTTTGGCCCAGTTTATGATCTGAGTGAGAAACAAGATTCTGACTTCAAAAGCTAAAGTTCCACCATAAGCCAAATAGGGACATTCTCTTGAATTTCAAAGGGTAAGTATTCCTTTTTCCATTCAGTCCACCAGCTTAGACTAGAATTTGAATTCAGGAAATACCTTATTGGAAAACCTGGTAAATAACTTGAATAGAATATATGTTTATGATTGGTGATTTTTTTACAGACAATTAACTGACCCTCTCCCCCTTCCCAACCAGGAAAAAAAAAAAATTCCCTGGGATATTTTCAGCTCTGTCTTTTGTTGTTGTTGATTTTCTTAGTTTTTAACTGATGGTTTCAACTGAAAAAGTCAAGTTCTCACACTCAACCAGGTTGCAAAAAGAAAAATTAAAATGGGTCGTTTATATTTGTCTGTATTTTATAAGATGCTCCTCTGAATTGTGTTATTTTCTCTAAAGAGTGTTTCTGGTTTTCATTACGTATTGTCCAAGCATCTGTGTCTTCTGTCACTACCCACACTTATCTAATTACCATTTTAGATCTTATAAGAACAGTATTTTTACCAAATTTGTTCTTCTCTAGCCCTATTTTTCCCATATTGTGAAAATAAGATGACAAGTACATTAAAGGCAATTTTGAAATAAAATCAATAATACATTCCCAGCATCACAGCAAAAACTTTGAATTTACATATATTTGTTTTTGCCTTTCAAACAAATATGTGCATCATATTTGTCAGAGTTTACAAAATTTAGTGAATGTTTTGTTTTTTTAAATTTTATTTTATATTTAAGGATTACATAAGAATAAAAATGTGAATGTGTCTAACATAATGTTGATCAAATAGGTATTTAAACAGATCTTTGAATCTGTGACTTTAAGTAAACTTTTCTGCCATGTTGTAAAGTGCATAATATCTAATCAAGCTGATATTGAAAACTCAAAGTATATTCAAAATATAGTCATTGTAGATTTTTTCCTTTTCCTTTTCTTTTTTTTTTTAAATCATAGATAGTGAGCATTCATAATTTTAACAATAGTGAAAGTTGCTCAGTCATGTCCGACTCTTTGCAACCCCATGGACTATACAGTTCATGGAATTCCCCAGACCAGAATACTGGAGTGGGTGGTCTTCTTCTCCTGGGGACCTTCTCAATTCAAGGACAGAACCCAGGTCTCCCACATTGCAGGTGTATTATTTACCAGCTGAGCCACAAGGGAAGCTCTAATTATACATAAAGACGTAACAAATTTTAGTACGTTTTCTTCCTATGTAATTTTTGGAACTGGAATTCCTATATCAGAAGATTTGAACACTGAGCTTCCCAAAGATTTATACCAATTCGTAATACCATCAAAATAATCACAGCATATAATCATGAAATTATCAGATTTGTTTCCAATAACTTTTAAAAATTATTAAAAAAAAAACTTAAAATACTTTCTTTTAAGTGTTGCATTAGTATGGAGACCAAACATTTTTCCAATATTCTAGGTGCAATTTCCATCCTTCTTTTTAAAAAAAGTTTACATTATACATTACCAGATTTTATGGTGGGGGTAAAAAAAATACTGTTTAGTAGATCTTAGAGAGGGTTGCAGGGCTGAAAGGTCCATTAGAAAGGGCTCAAAGAACTTGCAGAACACCTTGAAGGCTGAAAGTCCTTGAGTGGATGCAGTGTTGCCAATGATTTTTCCAAGAGAGCAGATGATTTTAAAAAAGAAAAACAAAGTAAAATTCCAATACTAAACATGTTTCTCCTGATACATTAGTCCATTCATTTCTTGCTGTCAATGATTTTTTTTAAACTTGAATCATTTAGGAAAGCTATAATACTTTTTTCAGACTCTGCCTTATTAAAACATTTTTGGTCAAAAGCAACAGTCGGAGACTAATTTTAGTCTAACAATGTTAATGATCACCTTGGCTTCAAAAAGGAAAACAAATAAACAAATGAATAGATAAGTAAATAAATAAATACACATCTTATAATTTCTTTGTTAGGAGAGGGTGGCTGTGGCTTTCCTAGTAAATAAAAGTGATTTTACTTATTAGCTTCCTTCTAATGTCTCTTCCTTTTTCTTCCTCTTTTTTTTTAATCATCAATTAAAAGACTCAGAAGATAAGGAACAAATATATGTGCATGAACTATTTCAGATGCTTATCAGAAAATGATTGATCACTGAAACGAACTGAAATTGAATACTTCACAGGGAACTTAAGCAAATGGTGCTGCTGCTGCTGCTGCTGCTGAGTCCCTTCAGTCGTGTCCAACTCTGTGCAACCCCAGAGACGGCAGCCCACCAGGCTCCCCCATCCCTGGGAGTCTCCAGGCAAGAACACTGGAGTGGGTTGCCATTTCCTTCTCCAATGCATGAAAATGAAAAGTGAAAGTGAAGTCGCTCAGTCATGCCTGACTCTTAGCGACCCAATCGACTACCAGGCTCCTCCGTCCATGGGATTTTCCAGGCAAGAGTACTGGAGTGGAGTGCCATTGCCTTCTTCGAAGCAAATGATAGCTGTTTATTATTTTGAACAGAGGAATTTGATGAGCTAAGCCACCAAAAGGATACAGATATTTCAGGAAATACTATGTTACCACCCCACACATTATTTAATGATTAACATGTGCCTGATTTATGTTCACAGTCAATCCATTTGTGTATTAATAAGCTCATTCTGTACCCTTACATGTGATGCAAAGCAGATTTTTTGTTTCTTTTGACTTTTAACGAGGCATGACAAGCAAAGTACAATAACTGAATTCTCCAATATCTCCTGGCCCGCTGAGAACAAAAAGCAGCATTAGATGAAATAAATTTAAGATGGAACAGGAATTGGTTGCAAAATAGGGTGTAAAACTTTACTTAAAAGCTATTTCTACGCGTAACATTTTCTCTGAATACTGTAATAGAATTCTAGTTGCAATAATGGTTTGCTTACGGGCAAGCAATTAAGCACCTGCAGTCACTCCACAGGATGCAGATTTCACATGAACAGCTATTGTATAAATAAACAAATAGAAACTCACATATATAATGGCAAGGGCAAACACGACTCAGATCTAAATTTTAAAAAGGCAGTTTCACACATTTTGGAAAATCATTTGTTTCTGTGTATAACTGGATTCAACTTAGCATTTTCATTTCCCAAATGAATAATTAACAATATCATCATTATCTTTACAGTCTTCTCCAGCAACTTAATCATAACAGGGCTATCATGAGCAACTGCATTAAGGTAAGTATAAGAAATATATAATCCATGCATATGGTAAACATAAGCGTGAGATTTTTCAGATGTAGATGGGAGTCTATTTCTTGACCATGCATTTCCTCCTCATTGGTTTGGTGGTCTCTTCTGGGAGAGCAGAATAATTGCCTCAGGGTATCTCATATGTTCTCTGGATCTTGAGTTGCCCCTTGCTTTAATATGTCTTGTGTGGCATATGTAGCCCTTTGTAATTTATTCAAATTTAGAAACAACTGATATAGAATCACAGCTTTGCCGCATACAGTTCAGTGACCCTATTAAGCTGCACTGGCTTTCCTGGTGGCTCAGATGGTAAAGAATCCACCTGCAATAAAGAAGACCTAGCTTCAGTCCCTGAGTTGGGAAGATCCCCTGGAAGAGAGCATGGCAACCCACTCCAGTATTCTTGCCTGGAGAATCCCCATGGACAGATGAGCCTGGTGGGCTCTAATACATGGGGTTGCAAAGAGTCAGACAAGATTGAGCGACTAAAAACAGAAAAATTAAGCTGTATCACCTTTCTAAACTTGAATTTCTTCATGTGAAAAATCAAGATATAAATAGTATTTCCTTCCTAAGTGAGTGTGAAGAATCTCCACTTAGACAGTGGAGCAAAATGGGACACTTTCTCTGAGTTTCAGCTACCACTTAAAGAGGATCACCAGCCAACAATAAACTGCTCTCACTCTGGGCAGACTGGTCTTTTCTTATCTGTGCCCTGGACCAAAAATATCTGGATCTCAACATTCTGCACCAAAATCTGGCAATCAGACTAGAACCTATACCTGATTTCACCAAGACCCATGAGTACCAAAGGGAATTAGTTCTTCAAGTTATATGACACAGTCTTTTAAGCCTTAAGGAAGAACCAAATGTGCAAAGACAGGAGATTATTGCAAACAGTGAAAGAAATAAGATGATGATTTCATTAATTTAGAAACCATCACATATCAGTATAGTTCAGTCACTCAGTTGTGTCCAACTGTTTGCAACTCCATGGACTGCAGCACACCAGGCTTCTCTATCACCAATTCCCAGAACTTGCTCAAACTCATATCCATTGAATTCATGATGTCATACAACCATCTCATCCTCTGCTGTCCCCTTCTCCTCCTACCTTCAATCTTTCCCATTATCAGGGTGAGTCAGTTCTTCACATCAGGTGGCCAAAGTTTTGGAGTTTCAGCTTCAGCATCAGTCCTTCCAATGAATATTCAAGACTGATTTCCTTTAGGATGCACTGGTTCAATCTCCTTGCAGTTCAAGGGACCCTCAAGAGTCTTCTCCAACACCACAGTTCAAAAGCATCAGTTCTTCACTGATCAGCTTTCTTTATAGTCAAACACTCATATCCATACATGACTACTTGAAAAACCATAGCTGTGACTAGACAGACCATTGTCAGTAAAGTAATGTCTGCTTTTAATATACTGTCTAGGCTGGACATAGCTTTTCTTGAAAGAACAAATGTCTTTTAATTTCATGGGTGCAGTCACCATCTGCAGTGATTTTAGAGCCCAAGAAAATAAAGTCTGTCATTGTTTCCATTGTTTCCTCATCTGTTTGCCATGAAGTGATGGAACCAGATGCCATGATCTTAGTTTTCTGAGTGTTGACTTTTAAGCCAACTTTTTCACTTTCCTCTTTCACTTTCATCAAGAAGCTCTTTACTTCTTCACTTTCTGCCATAATAGTGGTGTCATCTGCATATCTGAGGTTATTAATGTTCTCCTGGAAATCTTGATTCCAGCCTGTGCTTCCTCCAGCCCAGAGTTTCTCATGATGTACTCTGCATACACGTTAAATAAGCAGGGTGACAATATGCAACCGTGGTGTACTCCTTTCCTGTTTTGAAACCAGTCTGTTGTTCCATGTTCAGTTCTAACTGTTGCTTCTTGACCTGCATACAGATTTCTCAGGAGGCAGATCAGGTGGTCTGGTATTTCCATCTCTTGAAGAATTTTCCACAGTTTCTTGTGATCCACATAGTCAATGGCTTTGGTGTAATCAATAAAGAAGTAGAGGTTTTCTGGAATTCTCTTGGTTTTTCAGTGATTCAGCAGATGTTGGCAGCTTGATCTCTGATTCCTATGGCTTTTCTGAATCCAGCTTGAACATCTGGAAGTTCATGGTTCCTGTACTGTCAAAGAGCTTTGACCAGTCCAGTCAGCAGTCTTCACCAGGTACTGGTGGGCCTGGTGATGTCTGTCAGGCTTCAACCATGACATATAGTTCAAAGTATATTATGGTGTTCCAAATGGCACAATGCTAAAGAATCAGCCTGCAATTCAGGAGACAAGGGAGATGAGCATTTGATCCCTGTGTCGGTTGGGATGTTGGCCTGGAGGAGGAAATGGCAACCCACTTCAGTATTCTTGCCTAGGAAACTGTGTGGCAGTTGGAGCTTGGAGGGTTGCACTCCACGAGGTCGCAAAGAGTTGGACATGGCTGGGCACACAGGCATATGCTACAGTGTCCAGGCTGCATTGTTCAAGCAGTTCTCAGCTCTCAGGTTTTAGGAAAACAGTGAGTGAAAATAAGATTGGAATTGTAGAGCAGTAAAATCTGAGGTTTTGGCAACCAGTTTGTCTGAGCTTTCTTATCACAGTCATCATTAGTTTTGAGACTTTAGGAAATTTGCTTGCTTTCTCAAAGGTCACTGTCTTCATTGCTAGAAGAATAATAGTGATAGTAGCTACTTCAGGGTCTTGGGGCATCAATCAATAATTGGGCAGACTATCTGGCATGACATTAAGTTCCCAATAAGCCTTGTTAATATTAATATAGGTAAGATATGAAGTGAAAGTCGCTCAGTCGTGTCCAACTCTTTGAAACCCCATGGACTATACAGTCCATGGAATTCTCCAGGCCAGAATACTGAAGTGGGTAGCCTTTCTCTTCTCCAGGGGATCTTCCCAACCCAGCGATTGAACCCAGATTTTCCACATTGCAGGTGGATTCTTTACCAGCTGAGCCACAAGGGAAGCCCTTATGGAAAATATGAAGTTAAAAGCATGGGAGAGGTAAGCAAAAGAGGGCAATAACACTGAAGGTCTCTAGAAAGATCGACACTGGATTCTAAAGATAAATTAGTACTATTGCAGAGTAGTAATCTAATCAGTTCATTTTCTTATCAATGTTGGAATGCTCTTAAGTCTGCCCAGTTTCCCCCAAAGATATTTATCAAAATCTATCCAAGAATACTTTTCTGAATTTCTTAACCTTGATAAAAGAATTCCTCTGATTTACTGTATTATAATTAAGGCCATATTTATAAAGGAATAAGATAAAAATTATGTATATAAACTATACATCAGTCTCATGTTAGAATAAAGTCTATGGTTGGTTATCAATGTGTCATGATTAATAGACTCATTTTACATATTTACTATATAGTATAAAATCTTGAATTTATTCCAGATAAATATGATATTTGTGGTCATTTTTATACTGTACAAGGTCATTATTGTTGCTTCTGTTAAATATAAAATTATTTCTAATGGAAATCTCAAGTCTATACCTTATTCATATGATTTTGCCCTATTGTGAACTTCAAGCATACAACCCAAAGCAGACGTGGGATCTTACGTCTTTCAGAAGTCTTGGTGGTAGTCTTAAACATCAAAATTATATGCTGAAAAAGTTCTGTGAAACATAGCTCTATGAACTATCTTTCTCTGATAGCATGTGTAAGATGATACTTGATAAAACGAACTGTATTATTCAGAAAACATACAAATCAATGACTTTAAAAACCAATTTAAGGTTTACCTCCTGAACAGATATCTCTCTATGCTGTTCCTCACTTAAGGGCTAGCTACAGTGCCCTTGAAGCAAGAATCTGAGCAATCTCCTCCCAATAAATAACCATTACAGTTGGTGTCGATGGGCCTCTTGTTGTCTTTTCTGCTTCCCCAAGGAATTCAACAAAAGCAGGGAAGATTAACGAGGGAAGTTGGAAGCTCATATTATATCACATTCACTCAAAAACTTGCCAGGTTTAAAGTCAAATTAGGAATTGCCATTAAACCTTGAAAAGTTGGTTGTAAAGGATAGGGTAGCAACTAAAATTTATAGCAGAATAAAATGTTAGAATCCTAATAAATGTCCAAGGAGAACATATACACTAAGAGAGTAGACTCTTTCCAAGGTTATCTTGGATTTCATGGAAACATTTCTATTAAGTCCCCACATAAAAAGTGGGAAAAGAGAAAGATATTGCACAATTCACAGAAGAAATTTTATTCTGTTTAAATCACTGCAGAATTACCTATGATTTCTTGTCAAGTGGAAATTCTAATCATGAGACTCTGAGAATCACTGTTAGTAGAAATGGAATGGGAAAGTGTATAGAAACAGCAAATAACATAGTGTATCCAAAACAAGTACCATATCCAAAAAGACTTACCATTTTTCTCCTAGTTCATTTCCTGCCATATCCCATGATTTTTAATTAATTCCAGAATACTGATCCATACCTATCTACCCTGTTTGATATTAGCAATGGAATGGTTAAATGGTAACCACACTAGTTAAATGCAGCAAGAACACAAGTTTGAATGCATTGCATACAGTCAATATTTCAATTCTATCAATAATTTCAATTAAAAAAAAAACTCTATTTTCATTGTCAAACCAATTCAAAAAGTTTATCCCACATTCCACCCACTAAGTTCTAGAGCAACGTATGCTCTCTTGTGATAGGTGGAAACTAGGATGAATCATAGAGCAGGGCAAATGTAAAAAAGTGTGCCCAGTTCCCATAATAAAGCAGCTGCCTTGGACATTCTTCAGAGCACCCTGCAAGGAAGTTTGCTATACCTCTGCACTGGGCAGGTCTTGTCTAAATAGAAATCAAAGTGGCAAGAGTTATAGAAATTGACGTGATGAGAACTGAAAAGTATTTGAGGTTGGAACTCTGAGCAATTGTTGGATAAATAATTTAAAACCTGCGGATAGTGATAAATGTCCTGACTTAAGCATGTGACCTTTCAGTAGAGGGGGGCACAGACACACTTTTGCATCTCAGTGAAGAGCAGCAAGCTGGCGACGTTTCAGCTGTGCCTGGCTATCGATGAAGAGATGGACATTAAAACCAGAACCGCACTTGTCTGTGAATACGCAGCCTGGAATTTGTTTTCTGGCAGGCACTAATTCAACTCATTAAAATATTAATTCTGATGATGCTCATAACAAGCTATGAGATGGGAACTGTAATAACTCATATTTTGCAGATGGGAAAACAGAAGCACAGAGTGGTCAGGCGACTTATTCAGAGTGCAGAATCAGGTCACAGCGTGTTTAGGATTGAGAGCCAGGCACTGTGTCTCCAGAGCTGAGGCCCTGCTGTCAACCACATGGATCGAAACTGAGAGAGAGAGAGCAAGGAATACAGGAGCAAGTGAGTCATTCTAGAACCTTCTTGAAGTGCCTTCAGGGAACAGAACTGCCTGGAAGGGCAAAAAGGACCTTCAAGAGCAGGGCTGTGTGGAAAGAGCCTAGCAGCTAAGAACACTGTGGGGAGCCCCATGAAGACAGCGAAAGTGAGTGTCCAACCTACAGGATGAGAGCTCTGAGGCAGTGGCAGGAGTTCTGCAGAAACAAGAGAGCACTCCATACAGACCAGGTCAGCTTTCAACTCCACCCAGCCCACGGGATGTCATGCTCACAAAAGTGAAATCCATCACCCTCCCTTCAACTCCCCTTCTGCATACAGACACTTCCCTCCTACCAGAACACTGAGAACATTCCTCTCGCCACAAACCAACTTCAGAGAGTGTCTATGCGCTAGTCCAAGTTTGATTCTTCTCATACAATCCTCTGGTTCAATCCCCTTGCAAGGAGCAGTCAATCCTAAAGGAAATCAGTCCTGAATGTTCATTGGAAGGACTGATGCTGAAGCTGAAACTCCAATACTTTGGCCACCTGATGCAAAGAGCTGTGATTGGAAAAGACCCTGATGCTGGGAAAGGTTTAAGGTGGGAAGAGAAGGGGATGACAGAGGATGAGATGGTTGGGTAGTGTCACCGACTCAATGGACATGAATTTGAGCAAGCCCTGGGAATTAGCGATGGACAGGGAGGCCTGGCATGCTACAGTCCATAGGGTCACAAGAGTCAGACATGACTGAGCGACTGAANTCTTGTGATCCACATAGTCAATGGCTTTGGTGTAATCAATAAAGAAGTAGAGGTTTTCTGGAATTCTCTTGGTTTTTCAGTGATTCAGCAGATGTTGGCAGCTTGATCTCTGATTCCTATGGCTTTTCTGAATCCAGCTTGAACATCTGGAAGTTCATGGTTCATGTACTGTCAAAGAGCTTTGACCAGTCCAGTCAGCAGTCTTCACCAGGTACTGGTGGGCCTGGTGATGTCTGTCAGGCTTCAACCATGACATATAGTTCAAAGTATATTATGGTGTTCCAAATGGCACAATGCTAAAGAATCAGCCTGCAATTCAGGAGACAAGGGAGATGAGCATTTGATCCCTGTGTCGGTTGGGATGTTGGCCTGGAGGAGGAAATGGCAACCCACTTCAGTATTCTTGCCTAGGAAACTGTGTGGCAGTTGGAGCTTGGAGGGTTGCACTCCACGAGGTCGCAAAGAGTTGGACATGGCTGGGCACACAGGCATATGCTACAGTGTCCAGGCTGCATTGTTCAAGCAGTTCTCAGCTCTCAGGTTTTAGGAAAACAGTGAGTGAAAATAAGATTGGAATTGTAGAGCAGTAAAATCCGAGGTTTTGGCAACCAGTTTGTCTGAGCTTTCTTATCACAGTCATCATTAGTTTTGAGACTTTAGGAAATTTGCTTGCTTTCTCAAAGGTCACTGTCTTCATTGCTAGAAGAATAATAGTGATAGTAGCTACTTCAGGGTCTTGGGGCATCAATCAATAATTGGGCAGACTATCTGGCATGACATTAAGTTCCCAATAAGCCTTGTTAATATTAATATAGGTAAGATATGAAGTGAAAGTCGCTCAGTCGTGTCCAACTCTTTGAAACCCCATGGACTATACAGTCCATGGAATTCTCCAGGCCAGAATACTGAAGTGGGTAGCCTTTCTCTTCTCCAGGGGATCTTCCCAACCCAGCGATTGAACCCAGATTTTCCACATTGCAGGTGGATTCTTTACCAGCTGAGCCACAAGGGAAGCCCTTATGGAAAATATGAAGTTAAAAGCATGGGAGAGGTAAGCAAAAGAGGGCAATAACACTGAAGGTCTCTAGAAAGATCGACACTGGATTCTAAAGATAAATTAGTACTATTGCAGAGTAGTAATCTAATCAGTTCATTTTCTTATCAATGTTGGAATGCTCTTAAGTCTGCCCAGTTTCCCCCAAAGATATTTATCAAAATCTATCCAAGAATACTTTTCTGAATTTCTTAACCTTGATAAAAGAATTCCTCTGATTTACTGTATTATAATTAAGGCCATATTTATAAAGGAATAAGATAAAAATTATGTATATAAACTATACATCAGTCTCATGTTAGAATAAAGTCTATGGTTGGTTATCANAGTTCAAAGTATATTATGGTGTTCCAAATGGCACAATGCTAAAGAATCAGCCTGCAATTCAGGAGACAAGGGAGATGAGCATTTGATCCCTGTGTCGGTTGGGATGTTGGCCTGGAGGAGGAAATGGCAACCCACTTCAGTATTCTTGCCTAGGAAACTGTGTGGCAGTTGGAGCTTGGAGGGTTGCACTCCACGAGGTCGCAAAGAGTTGGACATGGCTGGGCACACAGGCATATGCTACAGTGTCCAGGCTGCATTGTTCAAGCAGTTCTCAGCTCTCAGGTTTTAGGAAAACAGTGAGTGAAAATAAGATTGGAATTGTAGAGCAGTAAAATCCGAGGTTTTGGCAACCAGTTTGTCTGAGCTTTCTTATCACAGTCATCATTAGTTTTGAGACTTTAGGAAATTTGCTTGCTTTCTCAAAGGTCACTGTCTTCATTGCTAGAAGAATAATAGTGATAGTAGCTACTTCAGGGTCTTGGGGCATCAATCAATAATTGGGCAGACTATCTGGCATGACATTAAGTTCCCAATAAGCCTTGTTAATATTAATATAGGTAAGATATGAAGTGAAAGTCGCTCAGTCGTGTCCAACTCTTTGAAACCCCATGGACTATACAGTCCATGGAATTCTCCAGGCCAGAATACTGAAGTGGGTAGCCTTTCTCTTCTCCAGGGGATCTTCCCAACCCAGCGATTGAACCCAGATTTTCCACATTGCAGGTGGATTCTTTACCAGCTGAGCCACAAGGGAAGCCCTTATGGAAAATATGAAGTTAAAAGCATGGGAGAGGTAAGCAAAAGAGGGCAATAACACTGAAGGTCTCTAGAAAGATCGACACTGGATTCTAAAGATAAATTAGTACTATTGCAGAGTAGTAATCTAATCAGTTCATTTTCTTATCAATGTTGGAATGCTCTTAAGTCTGCCCAGTTTCCCCCAAAGATATTTATCAAAATCTATCCAAGAATACTTTTCTGAATTTCTTAACCTTGATAAAAGAATTCCTCTGATTTACTGTATTATAATTAAGGCCATATTTATAAAGGAATAAGATAAAAATTATGTATATAAACTATACATCAGTCTCATGTTAGAATAAAGTCTATGGTTGGTTATCAATGTGTCATGATTAATAGACTCATTTTACATATTTACTATATAGTATAAAATCTTGAATTTATTCCAGATAAATATGATATTTGTGGTCATTTTTATACTGTACAAGGTCATTATTGTTGCTTCTGTTAAATATAAAATTATTTCTAATGGAAATCTCAAGTCTATACCTTATTCATATGATTTTGCCCTATTATGAACTTCAAGCATACAACCCAAAGCAGACGTGGGATCTTACGTCTTTCAGAAGTCTTGGTGGTAGTCTTAAACATCAAAATTATATGCTGAAAAAGTTCTGTGAAACATAGCTCTATGAACTATCTTTCTCTGATAGCATGTGTAAGATGATACTTGATAAAACGAACTGTATTATTCAGAAAACATACAAATCAATGACTTTAAAAACCAATTTAAGGTTTACCTCCTGAACAGATATCTCTCTATGCTGTTCCTCACTTAAGGGCTAGCTACAGTGCCCTTGAAGCAAGAATCTGAGCAATCTCCTCCCAATAAATAACCATTACAGTTGGTGTCGATGGGCCTCTTGTTGTCTTTTCTGCTTCCCCAAGGAATTCAACAAAAGCAGGGAAGATTAACGAGGGAAGTTGGAAGCTCATATTATATCACATTCACTCAAAAACTTGCCAGGTTTAAAGTCAAATTAGGAATTGCCATTAAACCTTGAAAAGTTGGTTGTAAAGGATAGGGTAGCAACTAAAATTTATAGCAGAATAAAATGTTAGAATCCTAATAAATGTCCAAGGAGAACATATACACTAAGAGAGTAGACTCTTTCCAAGGTTATCTTGGATTTCATGGAAACATTTCTATTAAGTCCCCACATAAAAAGTGGGAAAAGAGAAAGATATTGCACAATTCACAGAAGAAATTTTATTCTGTTTAAATCACTGCAGAATTACCTATGATTTCTTGTCAAGTGGAAATTCTAATCATGAGACTCTGAGAATCACTGTTAGTAGAAATGGAATGGGAAAGTGTATAGAAACAGCAAATAACATAGTGTATCCAAAACAAGTACCATATCCAAAAAGACTTACCATTTTTCTCCTAGTTCATTTCCTGCCATATCCCATGATTTTTAATTAATTCCAGAATACTGATCCATACCTATCTACCCTGTTTGATATTAGCAATGGAATGGTTAAATGGTAACCACACTAGTTAAATGCAGCAAGAACACAAGTTTGAATGCATTGCATACAGTCAATATTTCAATTCTATCAATAATTTCAATTAAAAAAAAAACTCTATTTTCATTGTCAAACCAATTCAAAAAGTTTATCCCACATTCCACCCACTAAGTTCTAGAGCAACGTATGCTCTCTTGTGATAGGTGGAAACTAGGATGAATCATAGAGCAGGGCAAATGTAAAAAAGTGTGCCCAGTTCCCATAATAAAGCAGCTGCCTTGGACATTCTTCAGAGCACCCTGCAAGGAAGTTTGCTATACCTCTGCACTGGGCAGGTCTTGTCTAAATAGAAATCAAAGTGGCAAGAGTTATAGAAATTGACGTGATGAGAACTGAAAAGTATTTGAGGTTGGAACTCTGAGCAATTGTTGGATAAATAATTTAAAACCTGCGGATAGTGATAAATGTCCTGACTTAAGCATGTGACCTTTCAGTAGAGGGGGGCACAGACACACTTTTGCATCTCAGTGAAGAGCAGCAAGCTGGCGACGTTTCAGCTGTGCCTGGCTATCGATGAAGAGATGGACATTAAAACCAGAACCGCACTTGTCTGTGAATACGCAGCCTGGAATTTGTTTTCTGGCAGGCACTAATTCAACTCATTAAAATATTAATTCTGATGATGCTCATAACAAGCTATGAGATGGGAACTGTAATAACTCATATTTTGCAGATGGGAAAACAGAAGCACAGAGTGGTCAGGCGACTTATTCAGAGTGCAGAATCAGGTCACAGCGTGTTTAGGATTGAGAGCCAGGCACTGTGTCTCCAGAGCTGAGGCCCTGCTGTCAACCACATGGATCGAAACTGAGAGAGAGAGAGCAAGGAATACAGGAGCAAGTGAGTCATTCTAGAACCTTCTTGAAGTGCCTTCAGGGAACAGAACTGCCTGGAAGGGCAAAAAGGACCTTCAAGAGCAGGGCTGTGTGGAAAGAGCCTAGCAGCTAAGAACACTGTGGGGAGCCCCATGAAGACAGCGAAAGTGAGTGTCCAACCTACAGGATGAGAGCTCTGAGGCAGTGGCAGGAGTTCTGCAGAAACAAGAGAGCACTCCATACAGACCAGGTCAGCTTTCAACTCCACCCAGCCCACGGGATGTCATGCTCACAAAAGTGAAATCCATCACCCTCCCTTCAACTCCCCTTCTGCATACAGACACTTCCCTCCTACCAGAACACTGAGAACATTCCTCTCGCCACAAACCAACTTCAGAGAGTGTCTATGCGCTAGTCCAAGTTTGATTCTTCTCATACAATCCTCTGGTTCAATCCCCTTGCAAGGAGCAGTCAATCCTAAAGGAAATCAGTCCTGAATGTTCATTGGAAGGACTGATGCTGAAGCTGAAACTCCAATACTTTGGCCACCTGATGCAAAGAGCTGTGATTGGAAAAGACCCTGATGCTGGGAAAGGTTTAAGGTGGGAAGAGAAGGGGATGACAGAGGATGAGATGGTTGGGTAGTGTCACCGACTCAATGGACATGAATTTGAGCAAGCCCTGGGAATTAGCGATGGACAGGGAGGCCTGGCATGCTACAGTCCATAGGGTCACAAGAGTCAGACATGACTGAGCGACTGAACTGACTGACTGATACAATCCTCTGGTTATCTTATGTTAAGCATTCCCAAGAATACTGGAGTGGGTAGCCTATCGCTTCTTCAGTGGATCTTCCTGACTCAGGAACTGAACTCGCATTCCTGCATTGCAGGTGGATTCTTTACCAACTGAGCTACCAGGGAAGCCCTATATTAAGTAATAGAGCTAAATATTTTGAATTATTGCTCCAATTCCAATCCAACACCACAAGAAAAAAAATTTTTTTTTCTCCTTTCCTAATCTAGACCACCCTTTGGTGCGGACACTTTTCTTATTAGGTTGGGGAGGAGTCTCTCAGAACACCCCTCTGTGAGAAGATGGTCCGTTTCCTACTTGAAACCTAACCACATAGGCCAGGTCACTTCTGCTGTCCTTTTACATGCATATGGCCACTCTACTCACTCCACTTGGGTTCTTATGATTCATATCAGGTTGCCTCCCATGAACATGTCTACCTCTCCACACATGCTATCCAACATCCTGTGCTAGGCTTCCATTGGAACAGGAAGTAAGGGGGCAGGGCACAACACTGAAATGGATGACATAGCCATCGTCATCATTGTTGTTCAAATACTTAGTTGCGTCCAACTCTTTGTAACCCCACAGACTACAGCACACCAGGCTTCCTTGTCCTTCACCATTCCCAAGAGTGTGCTCAAACTCATGTCCATTGAGTCGGTGATGCCATCCAGCCATCTCATTCTGTCAACCCTTTCTCCTCCTGCCCTCAGTCATTCCCAGCATCAGGGTCTTGACTTTTCTCATCAGGTGGACTGGAGCTTCAGTTTTAGCACCATTTCTTCCTCCTTTAAGACTGACATAACAAAAACTAGTCAGAATCAATAAGGTTGAAGATGGTGAAAGATTCGACTTCCAGTGGACCTTGAGTCTCATTTTATGTTCATTGTATTACAATACATTAGCATCTAAATGGCACATCCACCAGTGGCATTACAGTTCTGAAGCCAATCACCAAAAGGCCAAATGTGGGCAGTGGTCATGTTTCTGGAAATTCCTGCCCCTTCTCTGAAATAGTTGGAATAATCGTCTCACTTGTTAGTGTATGAAATTAACCCGCCCATAAATCTATAACCACATTGTATTTCAGATCTCTTCTTACCTTCTGAGATGGCACACCCTCTGTCTGTGGAGTGTTCAGCTCAGTTCAGTTCAGTCACTCAGTCGTGTCTGACTCTTTGCAAAACCATGAATCTCAGCGCACCAGGCCTCCCTGTCTATCACCAACTCCTGGAGTTCACTCAAACTCATGTCCATCAAGTCGGTGATGCCATCCAGCCATCTCATCCTCTGTCGTCCCCTTCTCCTCCTGCCCCAAATCCCTCCCAGCATCAGGGTTTTTCCAATGAGTCAACTCTTCACATGAGGTGGCCAAAGTACTGGAGTTTCAGCTTTAGCATCAGTCTTTCCAATGAACACCCAGGACTGATCTCCTTCAGAATGGACTGGTTGGATCTCCTCGCAGCCCAAGGGACTCTCAAGAGTCTTCCCCAACACCACAGTTCAAAAGCATCAATTTTTCGACACTCAGCTTTCTTCACAGTCCAACTCTTACATCCATACATGACCACAGGAAAAACCATAGCCTTGACTAGACAGACCTTTGTTGGCAAAGTAATGTCTCTGCTTTGCAATGTGCTATCTAGGTTGGTCATAACTTTACTTCCAAGAAGTAAGTGTCTTTTAATTTAATGGCTGAAATCACCACCTGCAGTGCTTTTGGAGCCCCCCCAAAATAAATTCTAACACTGTTTCCACTGTTTCCGTTATCTATGTGAGGGAACCAGATCTATGATCTTAGTTTTCTGAATGTTGAACTTTAAGCCAACTTTTTCACTCTCCTCTTTCACTTTCAAGAGGCTTTTTAGTTCCTCTTCACTTTCTGCCATAAAGGTGGTGTCATCTGCATATCTGAGGTTATTGATATTTCTCCCAGCAATCTTGATTCCAGCTTGTNCCTCTGATTTACTGTATTATAATTAAGGCCATATTTATAAAGGAATAAGATAAAAATTATGTATATAAACTATACATCAGTCTCATGTTAGAATAAAGTCTATGGTTGGTTATCAATGTGTCATGATTAATAGACTCATTTTACATATTTACTATATAGTATAAAATCTTGAATTTATTCCAGATAAATATGATATTTGTGGTCATTTTTATACTGTACAAGGTCATTATTGTTGCTTCTGTTAAATATAAAATTATTTCTAATGGAAATCTCAAGTCTATACCTTATTCATATGATTTTGCCCTATTGTGAACTTCAAGCATACAACCCAAAGCAGACGTGGGATCTTACGTCTTTCAGAAGTCTTGGTGGTAGTCTTAAACATCAAAATTATATGCTGAAAAAGTTCTGTGAAACATAGCTCTATGAACTATCTTTCTCTGATAGCATGTGTAAGATGATACTTGATAAAACGAACTGTATTATTCAGAAAACATACAAATCAATGACTTTAAAAACCAATTTAAGGTTTACCTCCTGAACAGATATCTCTCTATGCTGTTCCTCACTTAAGGGCTAGCTACAGTGCCCTTGAAGCAAGAATCTGAGCAATCTCCTCCCAATAAATAACCATTACAGTTGGTGTCGATGGGCCTCTTGTTGTCTTTTCTGCTTCCCCAAGGAATTCAACAAAAGCAGGGAAGATTAACGAGGGAAGTTGGAAGCTCATATTATATCACATTCACTCAAAAACTTGCCAGGTTTAAAGTCAAATTAGGAATTGCCATTAAACCTTGAAAAGTTGGTTGTAAAGGATAGGGTAGCAACTAAAATTTATAGCAGAATAAAATGTTAGAATCCTAATAAATGTCCAAGGAGAACATATACACTAAGAGAGTAGACTCTTTCCAAGGTTATCTTGGATTTCATGGAAACATTTCTATTAAGTCCCCACATAAAAAGTGGGAAAAGAGAAAGATATTGCACAATTCACAGAAGAAATTTTATTCTGTTTAAATCACTGCAGAATTACCTATGATTTCTTGTCAAGTGGAAATTCTAATCATGAGACTCTGAGAATCACTGTTAGTAGAAATGGAATGGGAAAGTGTATAGAAACAGCAAATAACATAGTGTATCCAAAACAAGTACCATATCCAAAAAGACTTACCATTTTTCTCCTAGTTCATTTCCTGCCATATCCCATGATTTTTAATTAATTCCAGAATACTGATCCATACCTATCTACCCTGTTTGATATTAGCAATGGAATGGTTAAATGGTAACCACACTAGTTAAATGCAGCAAGAACACAAGTTTGAATGCATTGCATACAGTCAATATTTCAATTCTATCAATAATTTCAATTAAAAAAAAAACTCTATTTTCATTGTCAAACCAATTCAAAAAGTTTATCCCACATTCCACCCACTAAGTTCTAGAGCAACGTATGCTCTCTTGTGATAGGTGGAAACTAGGATGAATCATAGAGCAGGGCAAATGTAAAAAAGTGTGCCCAGTTCCCATAATAAAGCAGCTGCCTTGGACATTCTTCAGAGCACCCTGCAAGGAAGTTTGCTATACCTCTGCACTGGGCAGGTCTTGTCTAAATAGAAATCAAAGTGGCAAGAGTTATAGAAATTGACGTGATGAGAACTGAAAAGTATTTGAGGTTGGAACTCTGAGCAATTGTTGGATAAATAATTTAAAACCTGCGGATAGTGATAAATGTCCTGACTTAAGCATGTGACCTTTCAGTAGAGGGGGGCACAGACACACTTTTGCATCTCAGTGAAGAGCAGCAAGCTGGCGACGTTTCAGCTGTGCCTGGCTATCGATGAAGAGATGGACATTAAAACCAGAACCGCACTTGTCTGTGAATACGCAGCCTGGAATTTGTTTTCTGGCAGGCACTAATTCAACTCATTAAAATATTAATTCTGATGATGCTCATAACAAGCTATGAGATGGGAACTGTAATAACTCATATTTTGCAGATGGGAAAACAGAAGCACAGAGTGGTCAGGCGACTTATTCAGAGTGCAGAATCAGGTCACAGCGTGTTTAGGATTGAGAGCCAGGCACTGTGTCTCCAGAGCTGAGGCCCTGCTGTCAACCACATGGATCGAAACTGAGAGAGAGAGAGCAAGGAATACAGGAGCAAGTGAGTCATTCTAGAACCTTCTTGAAGTGCCTTCAGGGAACAGAACTGCCTGGAAGGGCAAAAAGGACCTTCAAGAGCAGGGCTGTGTGGAAAGAGCCTAGCAGCTAAGAACACTGTGGGGAGCCCCATGAAGACAGCGAAAGTGAGTGTCCAACCTACAGGATGAGAGCTCTGAGGCAGTGGCAGGAGTTCTGCAGAAACAAGAGAGCACTCCATACAGACCAGGTCAGCTTTCAACTCCACCCAGCCCACGGGATGTCATGCTCACAAAAGTGAAATCCATCACCCTCCCTTCAACTCCCCTTCTGCATACAGACACTTCCCTCCTACCAGAACACTGAGAACATTCCTCTCGCCACAAACCAACTTCAGAGAGTGTCTATGCGCTAGTCCAAGTTTGATTCTTCTCATACAATCCTCTGGTTCAATCCCCTTGCAAGGAGCAGTCAATCCTAAAGGAAATCAGTCCTGAATGTTCATTGGAAGGACTGATGCTGAAGCTGAAACTCCAATACTTTGGCCACCTGATGCAAAGAGCTGTGATTGGAAAAGACCCTGATGCTGGGAAAGGTTTAAGGTGGGAAGAGAAGGGGATGACAGAGGATGAGATGGTTGGGTAGTGTCACCGACTCAATGGACATGAATTTGAGCAAGCCCTGGGAATTAGCGATGGACAGGGAGGCCTGGCATGCTACAGTCCATAGGGTCACAAGAGTCAGACATGACTGAGCGACTGAACTGACTGACTGATACAATCCTCTGGTTATCTTATGTTAAGCATTCCCAAGAATACTGGAGTGGGTAGCCTATCGCTTCTTCAGTGGATCTTCCTGACTCAGGAACTGAACTCGCATTCCTGCATTGCAGGTGGATTCTTTACCAACTGAGCTACCAGGGAAGCCCTATATTAAGTAATAGAGCTAAATATTTTGAATTATTGCTCCAATTCCAATCCAACACCACAAGAAAAAAAAATTTTTTTTCTCCTTTCCTAATCTAGACCACCCTTTGGTGCGGACACTTTTCTTATTAGGTTGGGGAGGAGTCTCTCAGAACACCCCTCTGTGAGAAGATGGTCCGTTTCCTACTTGAAACCTAACCACATAGGCCAGGTCACTTCTGCTGTCCTTTTACATGCATATGGCCACTCTACTCACTCCACTTGGGTTCTTATGATTCATATCAGGTTGCCTCCCATGAACATGTCTACCTCTCCACACATGCTATCCAACATCCTGTGCTAGGCTTCCATTGGAACAGGAAGTAAGGGGGCAGGGCACAACACTGAAATGGATGACATAGCCATCGTCATCATTGTTGTTCAAATACTTAGTTGCGTCCAACTCTTTGTAACCCCACAGACTACAGCACACCAGGCTTCCTTGTCCTTCACCATTCCCAAGAGTGTGCTCAAACTCATGTCCATTGAGTCGGTGATGCCATCCAGCCATCTCATTCTGTCAACCCTTTCTCCTCCTGCCCTCAGTCATTCCCAGCATCAGGGTCTTGACTTTTCTCATCAGGTGGACTGGAGCTTCAGTTTTAGCACCATTTCTTCCTCCTTTAAGACTGACATAACAAAAACTAGTCAGAATCAATAAGGTTGAAGATGGTGAAAGATTCGACTTCCAGTGGACCTTGAGTCTCATTTTATGTTCATTGTATTACAATACATTAGCATCTAAATGGCACATCCACCAGTGGCATTACAGTTCTGAAGCCAATCACCAAAAGGCCAAATGTGGGCAGTGGTCATGTTTCTGGAAATTCCTGCCCCTTCTCTGAAATAGTTGGAATAATCGTCTCACTTGTTAGTGTATGAAATTAACCCGCCCATAAATCTATAACCACATTGTATTTCAGATCTCTTCTTACCTTCTGAGATGGCACACCCTCTGTCTGTGGAGTGTTCAGCTCAGTTCAGTTCAGTCACTCAGTCGTGTCTGACTCTTTGCAAAACCATGAATCTCAGCGCACCAGGCCTCCCTGTCTATCACCAACTCCTGGAGTTCACTCAAACTCATGTCCATCAAGTCGGTGATGCCATCCAGCCATCTCATCCTCTGTCGTCCCCTTCTCCTCCTGCCCCAAATCCCTCCCAGCATCAGGGTTTTTCCAATGAGTCAACTCTTCACATGAGGTGGCCAAAGTACTGGAGTTTCAGCTTTAGCATCAGTCTTTCCAATGAACACCCAGGACTGATCTCCTTCAGAATGGACTGGTTGGATCTCCTCGCAGCCCAAGGGACTCTCAAGAGTCTTCCCCAACACCACAGTTCAAAAGCATCAATTTTTCGACACTCAGCTTTCTTCACAGTCCAACTCTTACATCCATACATGACCACAGGAAAAACCATAGCCTTGACTAGACAGACCTTTGTTGGCAAAGTAATGTCTCTGCTTTGCAATGTGCTATCTAGGTTGGTCATAACTTTACTTCCAAGAAGTAAGTGTCTTTTAATTTAATGGCTGAAATCACCACCTGCAGTGCTTTTGGAGCCCCCCCAAAATAAATTCTAACACTGTTTCCACTGTTTCCGTTATCTATGTGAGGGAACCAGATCTATGATCTTAGTTTTCTGAATGTTGAACTTTAAGCCAACTTTTTCACTCTCCTCTTTCACTTTCAAGAGGCTTTTTAGTTCCTCTTCACTTTCTGCCATAAAGGTGGTGTCATCTGCATATCTGAGGTTATTGATATTTCTCCCAGCAATCTTGATTCCAGCTTGTGCTTCTTCCAGCCCAGCATTTCTCATGATGTACTCTGCATATAAGTTAAATAAGCAGGGTGACAATATACAGCCTTGACGTACTCCTTTTCCTATTTGGAACCAGTCTGTTGTTCCATGTCCAGTTCTAACTGTTGCTTCCTGACCTGCATACAGGTTTCTCAAGAGGCTGGTCAGGTGATCTGGTATGCCCATCTCTTTCAGAATTTTCCACAGGTTACTGTGATTCACAGTCAAAGGCTTTGTCATAGTCAATGAAGCAGAAATAGATGTTTTTTTGGAACTCTCTTGCTTTTTCCATGATCCAGCTGATGTTAGCAATTTGATCTCTGGTTCCTCTGCCTTTCTAAAACCAGCTTGAACATCTGGAAGTTTATGGTTCACATACTGCTGAAGCCTGGCTTGGAGAACTTTGAGCATTACATTACTAGCGTTTGAGATGAGTGCAACTGTGCGGTAGTCTGAGCATTCTTTGGCGTTGCTTTTCTTTGGGATTGGAATGAAAACTGACCTTTTCCAGTCCTGTGGCCACTGCTAAGTTTTCCAAATTTGCTGGTATATTGAGTGCAGCACTTTCACAGCATCATCTTTCACGATTTGAAACAGCTCCACTGGAATTCCATCACCTCCGCTACCTGTGGAGTGTGTTTCTCCCTAAATAAATCCACTTCTTATCTATTACTTTGTGTCCAAATTCTTTCTTGCTGAAGCAAGAACCTCAAATTCACAAGCAACACCACAACCCCCAACAGAGACTATTCTTCCTTCACTGTCTGTCAGCCACACTCTGGGCCATGATGGTCCCACTGTACTCTTCTGAGTCATCGTTCCTCGCCAGAACTCATGGCTTCTCAATGGGAATTTGCTCAAAAAAGAAGATAAAGGGAAAGAAGAGAAGATGAAGAGGAATAAGAAGAGAGAGAGACTCCAGTCGATTATTCTTCATTATATTCATTGGTTCTTTGAAAATTAAAGTTTCATTGAACTCAAGAAAATAATATTTGGTGCACATTTAAAAAAATCTTTTTATAATTTCATAGATAGGTAAAACAATCATATACAGTCACAGCCTCTAGGTTTGCCTAACAATTTTGAGAAAAGTGAATCAACAATTGAAAAAACAAATTAACTCCAACCAGTTGAAATTTCATAAACTCTTTCATTGTTCTTTGCCAGATATTGTAATTCATGTTCAAGATGGTGCATTCAGTCTTTATATCCCTTAAGGAAAAGTGATATCACTTAACGAAAAATGAACCTAACGAATTCTGTGGTCCTCCCCTCTCTGAGATTTAATTTTAACATTTGTAGATTGGTGATCTCACAGACTTTTCCATCATTAACATTCTTTGGTCAAAGAACACCTAAAAATACATTTATTTTCCTCCTTTAGACTATTATTTTGCAAGTAGGCTTATTGTCCAGTAACAATGCATTTCTTGTCTTACTAACTAAAAGATCCATTAAAGAAAACACTGTGACCCAAAGCACATGCCACCTTACAATTCCAAGAGAAAGCTTTTAAGCACTAAATTTCTATAAGTAGTATTTACTTTAACTTTCCATCTTTCATGGAACCAGACGTGCCCTCTGTCTCCTAAATTCTCCATCACCCATGAGAACAGTTTTATGTGGTCTGATTTAATTCTTTAATGTAAGAAAATAAGGGGAAAATTTTTGGATTCTTTTTTAATCTTGTGATTATTTTAAAGTTTGTGCTTCACTGTGGCCTAATATTAGGTTCATCCAAACTGCAAATTGAGTTACATTATTTGTAGTGAGGAGATCATGAATTATTTTAAAGATGTAGCCTCAAAGAGGCACAGTTATTAGTGTAATGGAAATTAGAAGCAAAAGCAAGTCAAATTGCTCCTGAGAGTAGATATATTTATGGCACAGATTTTTGTAGCAGAAAATAGAGTCCTCTTCAGAGTGGAAGTATCTACTTTGCTTTAGATTGGGGTTTTCCAAGAAGTAAACTGTTATCTCTATGGATAAACTTGAGAGGACATGAAGAAAGGAACAGAGGGCTTACCATTTATAACTGAGCAGCCTAACTTTTGGAGTCAGTCACAGTACAGCTGGGGCACAGGTAATAATCCGATGGTCCATATCTCAGCCAGAGGTCAGAAGCTGTTGTTGGATGTCCATGTACACTTAAATAAACAGCTCCCAGCATCTTGCAGTTCTTTCACTTAGAACAGCATATCATTTTGTCTTGCTCTTAAATCATTTGTGTTCAGTCTATTTATTCACCAGACTTAAATTTGAATAAATATTTCAGGGGTAAAAATACATCAGTGCCTTCCCCCTGTGAGTGCTGCAAAATTTGATATGACTTCAGTGTTCACAAGCTAACAATTGGCACTGTCTTGTTTCCTGAACTGGAGCTTGGAATTTGGGAAATGTGTGAAACTAAACAAAATGGAATGGGGGTCAGGCTTTCAAAATAATATCTGTATGCATTGGAACAAAGTGATGTTTCATGTTATAAGGAGGAGCAAAATATTTTTCTTTCTTCGTTCCTGTTCCAGATCCTCTAACTGCTGATTTGAATGCAAACTCTTTGATATATTTAGTGGAACAAAAGGCAGTAGGGGCCTGATCTCTGGAGCCTTTCATGGCCAGATGAGATAATTAACTACCCTGAACACTTTAAGAGCACTGTAGTATATTTTATTCAGTGATGGTTTGGATGACCCAGAATATCCCTTCTAACCTCTAAGTGGATGCATTTGCTTTCTGTGTGTGTGTGTGTGTGTGTGTGTGTGTACTTTAAAATAAATGGAGATATTATTTTTAAAAACACATATAATTTTTCTTTAATAAAACTGGTCAGAGCTTGATTAAACCAAATCTTGTAAACGATAGTTTCAGTCACTTATAAAAAAGGCATTAATGCTTATTATGTAAAAAATGAATAAAATACTGTGAGTGTACTTAGTGTCAAATGTACTAAGTTTGGATATCTTTGCACATTTCTCTGCTTCAGAAAAAGCCAGGAAGTTTTGAAAGAACAAATACGAAGTCCCAGTCCCAACCTGAAATTATTGTTGATAGCCTCTATGTACACATCCTAGAATGAATACTTCTCTCTCTCTGGATTCTGATGTTGAGCTGTAGGTGGCTCTACTGTGAATAGAATCACACTTAAATGATTTCCCAGAAGCGAACTCTAAATTATGTTTAAGAACACAAACTAGCTTAAACAGAAAGGAAAGCTCTCTGCCTCATGCAGTGACACTGTGGGAAGTCTGAGGCAAAACTGGTGCTAACCCATCAGAACAAGACGTATAAACACATCCAAGATTTCACTCTTTCTCTCCCTCTTGCTTTCCCCGAGGTTTGGCTTAATTTTCTCCCTCGGAAAACTTGCTTTTTTTTCCCCCCCCTCATTTTCTCAGATACGCTGCTGAAGCTCTAAAGCTGAGAGTCAGCACACACATCCTCATGGAACTTGATAGGCAGAGAATGACCCTAGCTGTGGGTCTGGCATGTCCCTGTGGCTGCGTACTTGCTGAAATGAGAAGCTTGAGAGTTGCCTAGTGGTGCCGCTGGGTATTCAGGAGAGTAGTCAGGAGAAGCTGACATACATCCCTAGGAGTTTGGTACATGAATCAGAGTAGTGGCTTCTTGGTGCTAGAACACTTCAGAAGGCTAGGGACTGGCTGGTACAGAGAGGGGTAGACTAGGAAAAAAAAAAAAAAGTGAGAATGTTATTGTTGCTGTTTAGTTACTAAATTGTGCTTGACTCTTTTCAACCTCACAAACTGTTCTCCAGACCCCTCTGTCCATGGGATTCTCCAGGCAAGAANATTCAGGAGAGTAGTCAGGAGAAGCTGACATACATCCCTAGGAGTTTGGTACATGAACCAGAGTAGTGGCTTCTTGGTGCTAGAAGACTTCAGAAGGCTAGGGACTGGCTGGTACAGAGAGGGGTAGACTAGGAAAAAAAAAAAAGTGAGAATGTTATTGTTGCTGTTTAGTTACTAAATTGTGCTTGACTCTTTTCAACCTCACAAACTATTCTCCAGACCCCTCTGTCCATGGGATTCTCCAGGCAAGAATACTGGAGTGGGTTGTCATTCTCTTCTCTAGGGGATCTTCCTGACCCAGGGATTGACCCCATATCCCCTGCATTGACAGGCAGATCCTTTATCACTGAGCTGCCAGGGAAGCCAGAAAGTAAGAAAGAGGGTATTGTCAGTGTTCAGTTGCTCATGAGTGTCTGACGCTTTGTGACCCCATGAACAACAGCACACCAGGCTGCCCTGTCCTTCACTACCTCCCAGAGTTTGCTCAAACTCATGTCTGTTGAGTCAGTGATGCCACCGAACCATTGTCACCCACCTTTCCTCCAGCCCTGTCTTTCCCACCATCAGAGTATTTTCCAGTGAGCTGGCTCTTCGCATCAGGTGGCTAAAGTATTGGAGCTTCAGCTTCAGCATCAGTCCTTCCAGTGGATATTCAGGGTTGACTTCCTTTAGGAATTACTGGTTGGATCTCCTTGCAGTCCAAGGGACTCTCAAGAGTCTTCCAGCACCTCAGTTCAAAAGCATCTATTCTTTGGCGCTCAGCCTTCTTTACGGTACAGTTCTCACATCCATACATGACTAAAGTGGAAAGGGGAATCCTGGATTCTTCACCCCCACAAGACAGAATGGGAGAGATCCATGATCCTCCTGTCTGTGAGGAAACAGGCTGGAGCAACGTTTCCGGCACCTCGCTTTACAGGGCTCTTGACCCGTGGAGAGAGGGCTACCAGCACAGAAGAGGAGCAGAAAACTCTCCCGCGCCAGAGCTATATGGGCAGAGTCCTGACACAGCTCACGCACAGGTCGTGGGAGAATGCTCCTGAGACAGAAGGCGTTACCAAACAAGAGGAAGGTGCTGCCCTTAAAGATAAAGGCATTTGTCTTGTTCGCCAATCTTTCACCACCTGGCCTAAAACTGGAAGGGGTGGGAGAGAAAAGGCTGTCGGTCAAACGTGACCTGAGAGCAAAAGGAAGAGCATTACACAGAATGCTCACAGCGNTTCGCCAATCTTTCACCACCTGGCCTAAAACTGGAAGGGGTGGGAGAGAAAAGGCTGTCGGTCAAACGTGACCTGAGAGCAAAAGGAAGAGCATTACACAGAATGCTCACAGCGCCTTCCAAGCTGGACTCGGGCAGGCTTGTTAAACTGAGCCGGAAGTCACGGAGTTATGGAGTCTGACGGAACTGTCGTAAAAAGAAGCGAGAGGGCGGGGGTGAAAATCAGGCGGAGAACAGTTGAAGGCAGTGGTGGACAAAGTGATAAGACTCCTTGTTCAGTGCATTCCAAGGTGCTGACTGTCCCAGACAGGGGGCGTAAGCACATAAATGACCCTCACCCCAGCTCTCAGAAACCTCGATGCTTAAATCTTTGATGTCCACCAGCAGAGGGGATCTTTGTCTATTCCTGTAATTTCAATTAAGAACGTCCTCAAAATGGATTTTGATTGGCCCACTCTCACTCAAATGTCCACTTGAATGCATGGTGGGTCTTGTATAGATGAGCAGCCTTCTCCAGTGTTACACACCAGGAATTGGAATAAATTCCTTAAAATGAAGAAATGGCTGAGTCTCAAGAAAGAAAGAGCTCTGAGCAGATGAAGCAATAAATACATGCTTTCATTACACACTCTGGAAGAGAAGACTTTACTATAAAGAAGTTATTTTAATACATAACNTTCCCCGTGCCGCTTCTCAGAGGACAGCCACAACATAACCCAGCAGAATGAGGTAATATTTCAGTGTCTTCAGAAATTAAATTGGCCCTGATCATACCAAACTGAGCGGAGGTGAAGGTGTCTTCCAGACCTACTGGACCTATGCATTTCTGCTTTTAGCTACTGTCTTCTGTTGTCTCCATCATCTACTCTTTTATATCCTTATTCATGGCCAGTTTCCTTGATCTTTCCACTTCACCTTCTTCCAAATCTACTCTTCAGCCCAGCTGTGCATCTGTGCACGCTAAATCACTTTAGCTGTGTCCACCTCTTTGAGAATTTATGGACTGCTATCTGTCACGCTTGACTGTCCATGGGATTCTCCAGGAAGGAATACTGGAGTGGATTGCCATTCCCTTCTTCAGGGGATCTTCTCAACCTAGGGATCGAACCCACATTTCTTATGTCTCCTGCATTGTGGGCAGGTTCTTTACCACTAGCATCGCATGGTAAACACCCAGGCCCAGTTACTTTCCATTAAAAACTCAAATCCTTTCTCTTCTCTATTTTTGTTTCTTAAAATCTTGTCACTTGACTGATCTACAAATATCTTTAGATTGCAAACTCCCTGAAGGCAGGGGTTAATACACCCTTGTTTCTGGTGTCAGTACAGAGCTTGTCCCCCAGAAAGTGCTTAATAACTGTTTTTTAATTTGATGAATAGCAAATATATCATGAAAATTAAGGTATGTTGATATTTAAGAATAATCCAGGAGGGCATGTTAATGGCTTGCTATAAAGCATTGGTTCCTGATAGAAGGGATTTTGAATTCTCTGTACCATGCTAAAAGATAAAAAGTATTATTTCAGTGTGGGGTAGTTTGGCTGTAATTTCTCCAATAATATCCACATAGGTGGTACCCATAACCCTGATACAGTCCCCATTCCAGTAATAAAGAGTCAGAAATTACATCGTTAGTCAGGGTCCCCAGGATTGGTTCTATATATGATCCACTTCTCAAGGCAATATTGATATTTTTTTTTCTTCTCATTGCCTTAACTAGCATCATACAAATAAATCCAGAATCGCTGGGTAGGAGAGAAAGGACCCTGATCATTTACTCCCAAAGATTACTACTTGGCTTTTGTAAACCATGAGTCTTGTAAAATTTCATAGTATTTCAAACCCTAATGGTGATATAAGCTAACAAAATGCTATTTTATTTATTATTATTTGTTTTAGCATTTTGTATCATATCACAGTATAGCCAATTAGGAGCTTCCCAGGTGATGCTAGTGGTAAAGAATCTGCCTGCCAATACAGGAGACACAAGAGATGCAGGTTTAATCCCTGAGTCAGAAAGATCCCCTGCAGTAGAAAATGGCACCCCAGTCCAATATTCTTGCCTGGAAAATTCCATGGGCAGAGGAGCCTGGTGGGCTATGGTCCATGGGACTACAAAGAGTCGGATACAGCTAAGTGACAGTATATACGGGATCACCAACATAGTCATAGTTTCAGGAGGGCAGCAGAAGAACTCATCCACACATATGCATGAATCCATTGTCCCCCAAACTCCCCTCCCATCCAGGCTGCCACATAGCACTAAGCTGAGTTCTCTGCACTATCCAGGAAATCCATGTTGGTTATCCATTTTAAATGTAGCAGAATGTGCATGTTAATCCCAAACTCCCTAACTATTCTTCCCCACCTTTCTTACACCTGGAAAATGCCTTTCCTTTTGCCTGAATATTTGATAAACTCATGTGGTAAGGCTTTTGACACTAGTTTTTACTGTAATATATATCTTATAACTCAATAAATGGATATTTGTAACAGTAACAATCCCAATTCTGATTCTATTGGGCAGAAGGTAGGAATAATATATATGTGTTTATTGGTTGTGGGAACTTTTGGAAAGTGGAATAGATAAGACTCAGTTCAGTGCTGATTAGAGTGGGGTCTGGAATCCTTAAGTGACTGGCCTCTTGTGCCAGGGCAGCAGACAGTAGCACTAGGATTTCCTCCTTCAGGCCAATAAGTTTCTCTCTTTCATAAATCTGCTTCTCGACACTCAAGAAACACAGTGTGAGCTATTTCTCACACCAACTCAACACAAATGCTCTCTCTACATGTAAAATATTCCGGAGACTTTCTGCAGTTATCTCATATAAGCAGGCCACAGTTGTCTGAACCTTGAGGATTTTAAAAACGCATCTGAACATTCCTACGAGGTGTGTTCTTTGTTGCTCTGTGACCCAGTGATGGCGCAGGGCTCTGATACTGTGAGGAGCCTGCGGAGACAAGTGGCTTAGAGCTTGGGCTCTCCAGCATGCACTTGACCACATAAAACATGTTTGTGATACAAGTTAGACCTTAACAAACAGTCTCCCTGCAGGGTTACACTCCGCTTTTTCCACTAAAAGGAAAGAGGAGATTTTAGATATAAATGCACATTAAGAGTTGAAAAGATTGTGATTGAACAAGAGCAAAACAGGTTAGTAATATAACAAAACCCAGTCAGCAGTGGCTTCAGAGATGTACACACTGGATGATCTAGACTCCGGGCTCTGTAATGCACATGTCAGACGTGATTTTCAAATACAAGGTCATTACAAAAACTGCTCTATAAAATGCACTGAAACCCTAAAGGTCACTCCACTTCATACTTGGTAGATGATACTTTTGGTGATGACTGAAAATGTATTTCTTAGTCGCCTACCAGTGCAGGCGATACAAGTTCAATTCCTGAGTTGGGAAGATCCTCTCGAGAAGGAAATGCCAACCTACCCCAGTATCGTTGTCTGGGAAATCCCATAGACAGAGGAGCTGCAGTTCATGGGGTTACAAAGAGTCAGACATGACTTAGTGACTAAACCACCAAAATCGATCATAAAGATCTCAAAAGGAGAATCACAGTTTGTTGTATTACTCAAATATTCAGGGCATGGAGTTATTCCTCTACGAACTCTAACAGCCACTGCCACTCTGAAAACATCTTTACTCATGTCGTTATCATAGTCCCAAGAAATACTGATTGAATCCACATAGTCAGAGGCAAGGTATTGAACAACAGCCTGCCTGCTACTAAATCAGAGATTTATGTTTGGTTGCTGGTTGGATTTCTTGTACCTGAGCAGTGTCCAGCCAGAGACAGGGGCTCAGTGAAGTTATTTGAATTGTCATCCATAGTTTGAGAGCAATTTTGTGTAAAAAAAATAATAATAATAAATTGTTGGAATTAAATCAATAATTTGTTAAGAGGAGTCTCTGAACTTACCACCACCAACACCACCCCCACCCCTTACCACCACTGCCACCTCCATCAAGTAAATGCGCCTTTGTAATGAGACTGTTTCTACAGTAGTTGGTCCCTAGAGTGATTGAAACTAAATCTGCTTTGTTCTCCAAATCATATTTTGAAGTCCTAACCCTGGTTCTTCAGAATGTAACTTTATTTGGAATTTGGATTATTCAAGATATAATTAGTTAAGATGAGATCATTAGAATGGGCCCTAATCCAATATGACTTGTGAA
>SJYW01050898.1:129290-198610 GCA_006410735.1 Raphicerus campestris | reverse complement strand
TTAGTCAGGGTCCCCAGGATTGGTTCTATATATGATCCACTTCTCAAGGCAATATTGATATTTTTTTTTCTTCTCATTGCCTTAACTAGCATCATACAAATAAATCCAGAATCGCTGGGTAGGAGAGAAAGGACCCTGATCATTTACTCCCAAAGATTACTACTTGGCTTTTGTAAACCATGAGTCTTGTAAAATTTCATAGTATTTCAAACCCTAATGGTGATATAAGCTAACACAATGCTATTTTATTTATTATTATTTGTTTTAGCATTTTGTATCATATCACAGTATAGCCAATTAGGAGCTTCCCAGGTGATGCTAGTGGTAAAGAATCTGCCTGCCAACACAGGAGACACAAGAGATGCAGGTTTAATCCCTGAGTCAGAAAGATCCCCTGCAGTAGAAAATGGCACCCCAGTCCAATATTCTTGCCTGGAAAATTCCATGGGCAGAGGAGCCTGGTGGGCTATGGTCCATGGGACTACAAAGAGTCGGATACAGCTAAGTGACAGTATATACGGGATCACCAACATAGTCATAGTTTCAGGAGGGCAGCAGAAGAACTCATCCACACATATGCATGAATCCATTCTCCCCCAAACTCCCCTCCCATCCAGGCTGCCACATAGCACTAAGCTGAGTTCTCTGCACTATCCAGGAAATCCATGTTGGTTATCCATTTTAAATGTAGCAGAATGTGCATGTTAATCCCAAACTCCCTAACTATTCTTCCCCACCTTTCTTACACCTGGAAAATGCCTTTCCTTTTGCCTGAATATTTGATAAACTCATGTGGTAAGGCTTTTGACACTAGTTTTTACTGTAATATATATCTTATAACTCAATAAATGGATATTTGTAACAGTAACAATCCCAATTCTGATTCTATTGGGCAGAAGGTAGGAATAATATATATGTGTTTATTGGTTGTGGGAACTTTTGGAAAGTGGAATAGATAAGACTCAGTTCAGTGCTGATTAAAGTGGGGTCTGGAATCCTTAAGTGACTGGCCTCTTGTGCCAGGGCAGCAGACAGTAGCACTAGGATTTCCTCCTTCAGGCCAATAAGTTTCTCTCTTTCATAAATCTGCTTCTCGACACTCAAGAAACACAGTGTGAGCTATTTCTCACACCAACTCAACACAAATGCTCTCTCTACATGTAAAATATTCCGGAGACTTTCTGCAGTTATCTCATATAAGCAGGCCACAGTTGTCTGAACTTTGAGGATTTTAAAAACGCATCTGAACATTCCTACGAGGTGTGTTCTTTGTTGCTCTGTGACCCAGTGATGGCGCAGGGCTCTGATACTGTGAGGAGCCTGCGGAGACAAGTGGCTTAGAGCTTGGGCTCTCCAGCATGCACTTGACCACATAAAACATGTTTGTGATACAAGTTAGACCTTAACAAACAGTCTCCCTGCAGGGTTACACTCCGCTTTTTCCACTAAAAGGAAAGAGGAGATTTTAGATATAAATGCACATTAAGAGTTGAAAAGATTGTGATTGAACAAGAGCAAAACAGGTTAGTAATATAACAAAACCCAGTCAGCAGTGGCTTCAGAGATGTACACACTGGATGATCTAGACTCCGGGCTCTGTAATGCACATGTCAGACGTGATTTTCAAATACAAGGTCATTACAAAAACTGCTCTATAAAATGCACTGAAACCCTAAAGGTCACTCCACTTCATACTTGGTAGATGATACTTTTGGTGATGACTGAAAATGTATTTCTTAGTCGCCTACCAGTGCAGGCGATACAAGTTCAATTCCTGAGTTGGGAAGATCCTCTCGAGAAGGAAATGCCAACCTACCCCAGTATCGTTGTCTGGGAAATCCCATAGACAGAGGAGCTGCAGTTCATGGGGTTACAAAGAGTCAGACATGACTTAGTGACTAAACCACCAAAATCGATCATAAAGATCTCAAAAGGAGAATCACAGTTTGTTGTATTACTCAAATATTCAGGGCATGGAGTTATTCCTCTACGAACTCTAACAGCCACTGCCACTCTGAAAACATCTTTACTCATGTCGTTATCATAGTCCCAAGAAATACTGATTGAATCCACATAGTCAGAGGCAAGGTATTGAACAACAGCCTGCCTGCTACTAAATCAGAGATTTATGTTTGGTTGCTGGTTGGATTTCTTGTACCTGAGCAGTGTCCAGCCAGAGACAGGGGCTCAGTGAAGTTATTTGAATTGTCATCCATAGTTTGAGAGCAATTTTGTGTAAAAAAAATAATAATAATAAATTGTTGGAATTAAATCAATAATTTGTTAAGAGGAGTCTCTGAACTTACCACCACCAACACCACCCCCACCCCTTACCACCACTGCCACCTCCATCAAGTAAATGCGCCTTTGTAATGAGACTGTTTCTACAGTAGTTGGTCCCTAGAGTGATTGAAACTAAATCTGCTTTGTTCTCCAAATCATATTTTGAAGTCCTAACCCTGGTTCTTCAGAATGTAACTTTATTTGGAATTTGGATTATTCAAGATATAATTAGTTAAGATGAGATCATTAGGATGGGCCCTAATCCAATATGACTTGTGAATACATAAAAAGAGAACATTTGGAAGCAGACATCTACACAGGAAGAATGCCATGTGAAGTTGAAGGCTTCTATAAACAAACAAACAAAAAAGCCACCTGAAATTCCAGCCGACCAACAGAAGCTAGGGGACAGATACAAAATGGATTTTCTCCCAGTGTCACAGAGAATCCATCCTACCTGATGCCTTAGTCTTGGGCTTCTGGCCTCCACAACTGAGATACAACATATCTGCAGTTCTAAGCCATTTAGCTTTTGGTACTTTGTTAGAAAATCAGTACACTCTCTGATGCAGGTTCTGTATTTAAAATATAATTATGCAGTTGGCATTCTTTGATACATCTTAAGAACAAGTGAGCAACTTTTACCTAGCATACCTCAAGTGCATACGGGAAGCTCAGCCATTGGATGCATTCTAGATATATCAGTATTTCCCTTATTTTATAAACAGAGGTTCCACTGATGACATTCAAGGCATTCATCTTAGTCTACTAAGATGACATAGCTTTTAGGGCAACATACTGCCTTTTCATATGCCTAGATATTCTAGTATAAATGTCGTCCCTCCTGACTATACAAGGAAAATCTTGTTCTCCTCGAAAACACTGACTTTAGAATCATCCACCAATCATTTTCTACACTCTGCATTTCCCAAATCTTGTGTCAAATAACAGAATTATGTCTCATTTTTTTAAAATTTAGCTATAATCCTCATTTTGTTCATATTCTCTCTAGAGTACATAAGTGACAGCTTCCTCAGACTTTATCCTTACATTGCAACACACGTCTCTTTGTCAAGAAATGCTCACCCAGTCTCTCTTTTTGAATTAGAAACTCAGCTTAACCTTAACCTGATGAGTAAACTAAGTTGCCTTGGTTCTAACTATCTTTGCCACAAATAGACTGTATGACTTTGTATAAGTCACTTGAATGCTAAGTGTCTCAGTTTCAATTTTTCTTTTTTTAATTTTTATTTTTTGCTACATTGTTGCATGTGGGATACAGTTTTCTGACCAGGATGGGAACTGTGCCCCCTGCACTGGAAGCATGGAGACTTAAACACTGTGGACCCCCAAGGATGCCCTGATCTCAGTTTCTTCAGCAGCAAAGCATATGTAGAAAGGACTGTGCTCAGGCACAAGAAATCCAACCAGCAAGAAAACATAAATTTCTAATTTAGTAGGAGGCAGGCTGTTGTTGAATACCTTGCCTCTGATTATATGAATTCAATCAGTATTTCTTGGGACTATAATAACAACATGAACAATGATGTTTTCAGAGTGGCAGTGGCTGTTAGAGTTCAGTTCAGTTCAGTTTAGTTCAGCTGTTCAGTTGTGTCCACCTCTTTGTGACCCCATGGACTACAGCACGACAAGATACTTCAAAGTCAATTCTAACTTCAAATCTTTGAAATGTATTTATGAGTAGTTTATTTATCCATTCATTCAAAAATTGAATATTGATCACCTACTATATGAACAGCATGTTTATAGAAGGACCCTGCCTCTCATAGAGTTTGCATTCCAGTGGAAAAGACATACAGCTGAAACTGAATGACTGACAAGATGAGGGCAGGGTGGGATGAGTGCAGGCTGAAGGGGCAGTGAATGCAAAGATCCTAAATCAGGAAGGTGCTTACTTATTATAGGAATCAAAAAACAGCCCATGACCCTAGCTACAAGAAGGACACACGTTAAGCTGGGACTGGAAAGTTGCAGAGTACATCATAAGAAATGCTGGGCTGGAAGGAGCACAAGCTGGAATCAAGATTGCCAGGAGAAATATCAATAACCTCAGATATGCAGAAGACACCACCCTTATGGCAGAAAGTGAAGAGGAGCTAAAAAGCCTCTTGATGAAAGTGAAAGAGGAGAGTGGAAAAGTTGGCTTAAAGCTCAACATTCAGAAAATGAAGATCATGGCATCTGGTCCGATCCCTTCATGGCAGAAAAATGGAGAAACAGTGGAAACAGTGGCTAACTTTATTATTCTGGGCTCCAAAATCACTGCAGATGGTGACTGCAGCCATGAAATTAAGGCGCTTATTCCTTGGAAGGAAAGTTATGAACAACCTAGATAGCATATTCAAAAGCAGAGACATTGCTTTGCCAACAAAGGTCAGTCTAATCAAGGCTATGGTTTTTCCAATGGTCATGTATGGACATGAGATTTGGACTATAAAGAAAGCTGAGCACAAAAGAATTGATGCTTTTGAACTGTGGTGTTGGAGAAGACTCTTGAGAGTCCCTTGGACTGCAAGGAGATCCAACCAGTCCATCCTAAAGGAGATCAGTCCTAGGTGTTCATTGGAAGAACTAATGTTGAAGCTGAAGCTCCAATAATTTGGTCACCTGATGTGAGGAGCTTACTCATTGGAAAAGAGTCTAATGCTGGGAAAGACTGAAGGCAGGAGATTGAACTGAACTGAACTGAACCACATAAGACCATGCAGGTTTTTGCAAGAGTGTGAGCTCCCCTTTTAAGTACAATAGTAGCCTCTGAGGAGATTTTAAGTTGGAGAACTATATGATTGTATTTATTTCAGTCATGATTAATGTCTCCTTCACTAAGGCAAATGATTTCTAGAGAGAGAGTAGATGTTTTTTCTTTCTCTTTTGTATTCTTAACTTTCCATTTTTTCTTTTATTTTCTCTGTTACATTATTGAATTATAAATCTATTTCTTTTCCTCGTCCCCCAATTTTTATTTACTTATTTTCTTTTTTGCCTTCACCAAACAGTACTTGAGCTATATTATGGCAGAAAATTATTTCAACTGTGCGGAAGAAAGAGATCCCACTAGGGGTCACTTCTGACCCATCAATGACTCCTTGACTCTGCAATGTTGCCTTGGGGTTGCAGCCAACTCAGGAGTCACTTTTCCTCCTGTCTCCAGTCCCAGAGACACACTTTCCACCTTTATGATACCCTTACCCCCTGAGGATCCAAATCAAAGCCATTGTGGTCCACATCCTCCCTGGACCGCAGCCACTGCAGGAGCCAGGCAGGCTATCAAAACAGGCCTGCCCAGGTGTTCCCCTGTGCTCAGAGTGAACCGGTGNGAGACACATTTTCCACCTTTATGATACCCTTACCCCCTGAGGATCCAAATCAAAGCCATTGTGGTCCACATCCTCCCTGGACCGCAGCCACTGCAGGAGCCAGGCAGGCTATCAAAACAGGCCTGCCCAGGTGTTCCCCTGTGCTCAGAGTGAACCGGTGCTCCTGGGGACTTGGCTCTCTGACAAAGGTGGCATCACTCCTTAAAGAGGAATGTCACCGGAAAGGCTGTGATTGTGCACGGAATGCCTGGGCTGTCTGTCTGCCTCTTGCGAGTGGGCTGCCTGTGGGTCCAGGAGCCAGGCTTCCTGGAGCTTCCTTCAATTGTCTTCCCACACAGAGGTCATTATCCACTTAAAGACACAACGACCGTGCCTTCAGCCCTCTGATGAAAGTGAATCTTCCCCTGATTTATTTCCAACCTGCTTGGTTTTGCACTGACAGTTTTATTAATTGGGAGATTTTTATTATTTTATAAGGTCAGTTGAGTCACCAAGGACAAGTGGGTCCCTTTGGTACTCTTCCTCTCTTTACATCTGCATATATTAAGCAATGTCTTCACACACTGTCTATATGCATGCACCTGTCCCTCAAAACTGAAGTGAAAAGGTGAAATTAACCTTTATATGCATCTCACTTACAAGCTGACTGTGGAGTTTTTGGAAAGATCAAGAAAGCAAGTTTGCTTATGCTAGATAAATTAATGAATTGAATTTGGTAAGCCATATGGTATTTTCTTCTATTTATTTTCCCTTGCTTTGCTAAAGTTAAATACATCTCTTTAGGAAAGCCTTGGTCAACTTGTTATTGCTTTACTTGCCTGGCACAAATGCATGCATTTGTCTAAATATGTTATCTTCTTTCATATTATATTGTTTCAGAGTCTACTATGCACTGTCACTATCTTCCTTATATTTTACTTTACTATTTATCTCATTTTATGAATAAGAGTTTTGAGTCTCGCTAAGGTCAAAGACTTTCGCAAGAGTTACATGTGTAGTATGTAACAGATCATAGGCCAGGCCCAAGATCTCTTGAACTTAGTTCAAATTTAGTATCCTTTACGATACAACATGGTCTGCTAGGACCAGGGAGTAAATATTTTAGGCTTTTAGAGTCATATGTTCTCTGTCACAGTTATTCAACTTTGCTGCTTTAGTATAAAAACATCAAAGACAATACATAAATGAATGAGCGTTGCTGTGTTCTAAGAAAATTTTGTATTTGGACACCAAAACCTGACTGTCTTATGATTTTCATGTGCCATAACATTATTCTGCATTTACTTTTTATCTACTTAAGTATCTAAAGTAAATAGTTTAGTACCCTAACGAAACATGTGGCAAGTAGGACTTGGTCTTTCATTTGTAAAACTGTCTATGAATGGACTTATGATTCAGACAGCTGAACCTGAATTCATTTGTAGCTCTTCATGAAATGAACAGCTAAACATCTCTAAAGCAAGACCCATCGTTATAAATTGTCAGCTGAATCTTAGGACCAGGAGTTCAGAGGTTAACCATCAAGATGCTTCTTAAGGGAAAATAAAATGAAAGTGTTAATTTAATGCATGCAACTTAATAAGAGCATTTGAATCATATTTTTAAATATATATATATATATATAATAAAGAGTATGACTCACTTTCCTACTGAAGAGTATCATACATAGATTCTATGAACTTCTCAAGAATTCTCAGAATATGTCAAAGACATATATTAAAATCCATTGTAGTCGAGTTTAACTATAATAAACCAACAAATTTTGTCTTATAGGCACAGATGAATTGCATAGACTATTCAGGAATGTAAATATCTTCCTTTTCTGATTATTTAAGAAGTTTTAGTGATTATTAAGTGTTTGTTGATAGCTTTGCAAGATAAAGCAACATATAATCTGCATAAGTGCAAATCCTAGAGCTATAAAAGAGAAATGAGAATTTATCAACAAATTCTATAAAATAAGGGCTCATCATGTTTGTTTACAATTATGTAAAAGTTAAAAACCAGACAAATTCTTTCTGTATTAGCAGTTGACTGAAGCTGGAAGAGAAATTTCTCATCTCTGAATCTGGTCCATAAATGAAACATAATCAGAGGGCTTTAATCAAATTAAATTGAAAACCAAGAAAATGAAGACTATTCCATGACAATTCATCTTATTCCTTTTTGAGATAATTTTGGAGCTTAGTTTCTATATTCTGCTTATATTTAACTCAGAGTAAACATTTAAAAATATTAAATAAAACATGATAATATACATTCTCTTGGTTAAGAGCAACTTCATTTGGGAGGCTGGTGGTAGGATTAAGAACAGATGGGGCTAGGGCTTCCCTGGTGGCTCAGGGATAAAGAATCCACCTGCCAGTGAAGTAGAGATGGGTTGGATCCTGATCCAGGAAGATCCCCATGCCACGGAGCAACTAAGCTCTGAGCACCTGAAGCCCTCCTCTGCAACAAGAAAAGCTACCACGATGGAAAGCAACTAGGGAGGAGTGCCTGCTCTTTGCAACTAGAGAAACACCCATGTGGCAACAAAGACCCAGCAGAGACAAAAGTAAATAAAGTAATTAATTAATAAAAGTATAGACATTAAAAAAAAGAATAGATGGGACTATACACTGAGGGCTGAGGAGATAAGAAAGAGCACTGCCTTTTGTGATTCCCCGTCTCTGAGTCTGTATTTAAAAGAAACCAGAACACATTAGCTTCTACTCGCTGCCATTCCAAATGCCTGCCCATCTTCAAGGCTTGCCTCAATTCCAGATTCCTCCATGAGACTTTCCTAATTATACATGTTCATGGATCTGATTTTGAATCCATATAGCATGTATTTAAAGAACATAAAAGTCAATGTAGATAAATTCTTTCAGTATTTTCTCAAAGTGATGTGAACTACTTAAGGTCCAGGACTACAGCACACCCTCAGAATGCACCTCTGTGGTGCCCCCAGAGTAGGTCACTCTTGAAAGACTGCTTTCTTCTTTTTTCACATCTTGAAGGAATGAAAAACTACCTGTCACACTATCAGTGGAGGATAATCTTCCCCGACTTCACAATCTTCACAGAACTGACTTATGGGGTTGGATTACCAGTCTTTTAGATTCCCCACTGCAGAACTGAAAATACTACTTGTACTAAGTACTATTGATAAGTAGATGGGATATGTGCTTGCTTCTTTGAGTCAGAAAATATATGATGATTTGTAGGGAAAATGTCCAACTTTGATTCCTTAGAGTAGCAGCATCTGTTTTAATCCTCTCTGTCTGCAANTGTACTAAGTACTATTGATAAGTAGATGGGATATGTGCTTGCTTCTTTGAGTCAGAAAATATATGATGATTTGTAGGGAAAATGTCCAACTTTGATTCCTTAGAGTAGCAGCATCTGTTTTAATCCTCTCTGTCTGCAACTTTTTTTTTCCCCAGCCCTGAAGACCAGCACCATATAACCTGGCAGATCAGAAGGTATCTGCAGTCAGAGTCTGACTCTATTTTTAAGATAACTCAATGGGAACTCAGGATAAGACAAATTAACAACTTCCAACCTATTCAGCTTTTACATCCAGGTGCAGCATTGCTATTTTACATCTTACAAGTTAAGTGAGTATCATAATGATCTCTCTATCTACCACGGTTTTGTGTCTCATGATTTTTAGAGATTAAAACCTATTTTACTTAAGCAAGAAAGTACATCAACATAACTTAAAATGAAGAAGTGCATACATATAATAACCAGAGTGAAAGTGAAAAATCACTCAGTCGTGTCCAACTCTTTGTGAATCCATGTCCTACACAGTCCATGGAATTCTCCAGGCCAGAATACTGGAATGGGTAGCCTTTCCCTTCTCCAGGAGATCTTCCCAACCCAAGGATTAAACTCAGGTTTCCCTCATTGCAGGTGGATTCTTTACCAGTTGAGCCACAGCATTTAATGAGGGCTACTCCTTGGAAGAAAAGTTATGAACAACCTAGATAGCATATTCAAAAGCAGAGACATTACTTTGCCGACTAAGGGCCCTCTAGTCAAGGCAGTGGTCATGTATGGATGTGAGAGTTGGACTATGAAGAAGGCTGAGTGCGGAAGAATTGACGCTTCGAACTGTGGTGTTGGAGAAGACTCTTGAGAGTCCCTTGGACTTCAAGGAGATCCAACTGATGAACTGAACTGAACTGAACTTGATGCTAGATGTTATGCTAAGCAATTTATTTCTCACAACAGCTCCGTAACATAGATAAAATGCTATTCAGTTCAATTCAGTCGCTCAGTCGTGTCCGACTCTGCAACCCCATGAATCGCAGCACGCCAGGCCTCCCTGTTCATCACCATCTCCTAGAGTTCACTCAGACTCACATCTATCGAGTCTGTGATGCCATCCAGCCATCTCATCCTCAGTCATCCCCTTTTCCTCCTGCCCCCAATCCCTCCCAGCATCAGAGTCTTTTCCAATGAGTCAACTCTTCGCATGAGGTGGACAAACTATGCACTCTTTCATAATGAGTAAATTGAGGCTAAGACAGGCTAATTCAGGTTACTGACATGAGACAGATTTTTAAGGGGAAGAGACTGGGTTTAAACACAGGATGACAGATTCTATTGCCTGTATAATTTACTCATAGAAGAAGTCATGGAAATATTTAGAGATGAGGGATAAAGATACTAACAGTGAGCCATGACAGGTAAATTTACATGGGAAAATAGTTGTCTGCTTGGAAAGGATGCTTTCACATGGATAAAGTATGCAGGAAATGAATTAGTGTTTCTGTGTGACATTTTATTCATTCAAACCATATTCATTGAGCACATACTATTATCCAGCATCATTGGCCAATAGTGCCAATAAATAGTATTTTTCACAAACTTTTTCCCTGTGGAATATTTAGCTTACCTTCATACTGTTGCTGCTGCTAAGTTGCTTCAGTCATTTCTGACTCTGTGAGATACCATAGATGGCAGCCTACCAGGTGCTTCCATTCCTGTGATTCTCCAGGCAAGAACACTGGAGTGGGCTGCCATTTCCTTCTCCAATACCTGAAAGGGAAAAGTGAAAGTGAAGTCACTCTGTCTAACTCTTCACGACCCCATGGATTGTAGCCTATCAGGCTCCTCCATCCATGGGATTTTCCAGACAAGCACTGGAGTGGGGTGCCCTTGTGTTCTCTGTTACTTTCATGAGGCTTTATGTAAGGTTTCAAGGCCATGTGATATCATAGAATTGTAGAGTTGGAAAGAGACTCAAATACCATCTCTCCTTCCCAAACCTTCATGATTTGTAGGTTCAGCAATAGCATTGGATTCCAAGGCAGAATATGTATTGAAATTCAAAGCAATGCTGTGTCTTGCCATGTTCCAGGCAGTGATGGGATTCTAAATCTCATGACCTGTGGAACCTATATCTCCCACTTACTATTGTTGCAGGCTTAACTGAGACTATGAGGGCCCAACCTTCACTCCTGTTTTTTATGTCACTTTAGATATCTCAGCTCACTCTTCTTTGTGGTCTTGGATCCATGTCTGTGACTTCCTTGTATCACTTCTGCTTTGTATCTCGTTCCAAGTTCCAGCTCTAGCCATCTGTTTATCATATTTTTGACTTTTTATGACAAGCAGAAATGGAAATATGAATGGAGGTACAGGTAATATTTGTTTTGTAGTGAAAAATAAAAAACACTAATATGGGTGTTGTGATGTGAGCTTGGAAAGTAAAGACAACTATTAAATTGCTCACTCACAAGCAAGTTATCACTAGAGCAGGTAGAAGATGGGAAGGTGAAAGGGGACAGGGAAGATATGGCCTTTAGGCCTCTTTCCATGTTTACAAAGTTATGTCCTAGAGGACCTGTAACCTCAGCAGAGGCTTTCAGAAAATAAAAGTTATACGAAAGCAGAGACCATTTGTTTTCTGTTCATCATCAGATAATTTGGGGGAATCCCTGGGAATCTATGTAAGTACAAGTCTGGGAGTTATCACTCTCATGGAAGACGGTCAAGTAAACCAAGGGACTTTTGATCAACATCTGTTAGTTGTGCTCCCTAAGGGTGATGTATCCCCAGCGATTCTGTGCTACCTTATAAGCATGCAGTAGGATCTAGAAACCCAAAAGAGCTTCCAAGAAAGACATGAAGGCGCAGCAGATGAAAATCTAACCAATGCTATTGAAGTGATGAGAGTAATGCGATTCAGGGGGATGTGAGGAGTATCTGTTATAGTCCCTAGTGCGAGGACTGCGATTAACCTTTATTTTATGAGTTAGCTCTCTGAGGAATAGAAATTATTCCCGTACACTAATTACTGATTGAATTTTGAGCATAGATTGTCAAGTTTTTGATTATTGCACTTGCTTACCTGGTGAATCCTTCATAGATAATTAATTTTTATTTTTAACTCCTTATCTCTTCTACTAATGTGAATTTATGGCTCCTATATTATTCAGGGTTCAACCAGAGAAACAGAATTAACAGATTTGCTGTAGGGAATTGAGTATGTGATGGTGGGGCCTGACTAGGTCAATCTGAAATCTATTAAACAGGAAGAACTTATCTGGAACTCTTAAAATGAGCTGAAACTCTAGTCCAAGAGTAGAATTTCCTTTAGAAAGTCTTAGCTCTGTACTAAGGCTTTCCATAAGATTAAAGCAGGCCCACTCATTTTATCTCTGATAATCTCTCTTATTTAAAGTCAACTGATTATGGACTTTAATCACATCTCTATATCATCACCACAAAACGTCTAGATTACTGTGTGATTGAACAACTGGAAACTATAGCCCAGTCAAGTTGACATTTAAAACTGACACAATCCAATTTTAGGTGTAACTTCCAAAGCATAGCATACTTCAAGCCTGATTCTCTGCAGAGTGTGAACATTTATCCTTTTTTTTTTTTTTCCCCTATAAAGGGTAATTTTTCAGTCTTTAGGAAAATAATTCCTCAGAATAAAAATGCATTGCCAAGAGCTAATAAGGTTAAAGTTGCAGCATAAATGAGTTTGGATTTGGAGTCAGTTTGAATCCAGTGTGATTTGGGGGCAAATTCTTGGACCTCAGATTCTTCATCTGTAAAAAGAGAGGCTAATAATTATATGTATCATATAAACTGTCTGGGAAAATCTACTGAGAAAATGCCAGTTTGCCTGTGTTATCCCAGAGTATTCTCAGGACAATTACTAATAATATCCTTTTACCCTCTAATGTGATTCAGTTGGGAAAAGAAATAAAATTGTCCTCCTATTTATGTTCCACTCAGAAAACTCAGGTTGTTTAAATGGTAGCACATTTCCATCGGACAACAGTAATTTACATGTCTGATTTATTCTTACTGCAGAGCACAGACATGAAGGCTAATGTTGAAAATTATAAAACACTATTCTTAAGTGAAGATACTCTCTAATTTTTGTAATATCTTTCTGTGTTATTCCTACAAACATTTGCAACTTCTCAGGTTTTATCTTTGCCAAGTGAAATATCCTCAGCGCCTTCCAACTTTTTCCATAAGATGTGACTTCCAGTGCTTAGATGATCCAAGTAATTCTTTTTGGAACCATCCACAGGTTTTCAGTGTCACTCTTAAACATGGTGCCAATATCTTAAGACCAGGTGTTTTCTATTCAGTTCAGACTATATTTAATTGCACAGTTGTTGCCCTTTAGCTAGGGTCTACCCATGCATTAATTTAATCCACCAGTGCAATTAGGAATAACAGTGCTGGCTGTCCTGAGCTTGCAGTCAACTAAATTCCTGAGTCTTTTTTAGAAGAAATATTGAGCTAGTCACCACTGTTCTCTACTTGTGCAGCCTCAGTAACTCCCAAACTCAACAAAATTGCTTCCCTCACAAAAAGAGTAACTGGATTTAATATCCAGTTATCAATGCTAACCCCTGCATGGTCATCAAAGTCATTAATTGAAGTTTTAAAGAGGACAATGAAATACTCAAGTTTCTCTCTAGTTTAACATTCATGTGCTGCTGCTGAGTCGCTTCAGTCGTGTCCGACTCTGTGTGACCCCATAGACGGCAGCCCACCAGGCTCCCCCGTCCCTGGAATTCTCCAGGCAAGAACACTGGAGTGGGTTGCCATTTCCTTCTCTGATGCATGAAATTGAAAAGCGAAAGTGAAGTCGCTCAGTCGTGCCCGACTCTTAGAGACCCCATGGACTGCAGCCCACCAGGCTCCTCCGTCCATGGGATTTTCTAGGCAAGAGTACTGGAGTGGGGTGCTATTGCATTCTCCGATTTATATGCTAGACATCACGTTTTGTAAATAGTTATTCAATCACCTATTAATACTATAATCTATATTTTGACAATTTACACATAATATATCAAAATTCAAATATTTGGTCATGGTTAAGGTAGAATTTCGGAGAAGGCAATGGCACTCCTCTTTAGTACTCTTGCCTGGAAATTCCCATGGATGGAGAAGTCTGGTGGGCTGCAGTCCATGGGGTCGATAAGAGTTGGACACGACTGAGCGACTTCACTTTCACACATTGGAGAAGCAAGTGGCAACCCACTCCAGTGTTCTTGCCTGGAGAATCCCAAATCCCAGGGACAGGGGAGCCTGGTCGGCTGCCGTCCATGGGGTCTCACAGAGTCGGACACGATTGAAGTGACTTAGCAGCAGCGGCAAGGTAGAATTTATCTGTGGCATGCATCTAATTTGCCATCAGTTATGGATAAGGTAACATATGGCTTTGAAGTAGACAGATCTGGACTCTAATCTAAATTTATCTACTTAATAAATGTGTGATTGGACACCTCATTTAATCTAAATGTCATGAGTCTCTTCTTTAAAATGTGGTCGTAGGTATACATTATTTAGCACATAGAAAATGCCCAGGGCAATACCTGTTTCATGTTTGGTGATAAATAATTATAATATTATTATTGTCATCATTGTTATTATTATTTCCCTGGAAGCTGGAAGCAACCATATAATGAAGCTCTTTAAAATCCTTCATTTGATAACACAAATAATTGCATTCAAGAGACATTGAATGAAGACATTGACGTAGGGACTTAGATTGTTGGGATTTCTTTTGCATGTTTATCAAGAGAAAATGTAAATTGTATTCATTGCCTCCACTTTTTCTTTATCCATTTATTCCTCCCTGGCCTGAAATACAAATGACATTGTCACAACTCTTCTAAAATTTTTCTCTTAAAATATTTCTTCTGACTTCCAGGTGAGAATCCGAAACCTCTCCTATGTCTTTTTACAATTTGATCTCTTAACTGCATGTCACATCAATGGAACCTTTCCACTGCTGGAAACTTTCTCTTCTGATGCCAGTGACAATAGCCTCTCCTCGTTCACTACTTTACTTCTTGTCTGTCTCAGTTTTTTCATTGGCTTTGCTTCCAGTAGAACATTTGGCTGTTTGACTTCCCTTCTCATCACGAGTTACTTTATTTATTTTTACAGGCCCAGCAACAACTTTTATATTAGTTCTTCATGCTTCCATCTTTGTAAACCTGATTTCTTGTTGCAGAGATGTAATTTGTTTCCTAAAAATCCAAGTGCTTTTCTGTACCCTCTTTGAATTAGGGCGGGCCATCTAATTACATCTGGCATTGGCTCTAAGTTGAAGTGACAGATTTCACCTCTGCACCAAAGCATAATCAAGAAATTATGGATCATCATATCGTCTCTTTCTCTGATACAGGGATGTGAGAGATATTGTGTTCTGAATGGTGGAACTATAAAATACTTGATTTTTATCAGCCTAAATCCTTGAGCCATGGTATAGAGAAGAATCACTGATCTACAAATATAAATGAGATCTATGAAGTGTGCGTGACAAATGTGTTAAGTCACTCAGGCTTAGAGGTGATTTTTATAATTATATACTTATTTTAGGTTAGCAGCTCTGGGCCAGTTTTCTTTAAAATATCTTCCATTACACTGTGACCTCCATTTGCATCAGTATGCTAGACTGTTGATCACTTCAGTTTAGCTCAGTTGCTCAGTCATGTCCGACTCTTTGCCACCTCATGGACTGCCCCATCCCAGGCTTCCCTGTTCATCACCAACTCCCAGAGTTTGTTCAGACTCACATCCATTGAGTCGGTGATGCCATCCAACAATCTCATCCTCTGTCATCCCCTTCTCCTCCCACCTTCAATCTTTCCTAGCATCAGAGTCTTTTCCAATGAGTCAGTTCTTCATATCAGGTGGCCACAGTTACTGGAGCTTCAGCTTCAGCATCAGTCCTTCCAATGAATATTCAGGACTGATTTCCTTTAGACTGGACTGGTTTGATCTCCTTGCAGTCCAAGGAACTCTCAAGAGTCTTTTCCAACACTGCAGTTCAAAAGCATCAATTTTTCGGTACTCAGCTTTTTTCGTAGTTCAACTCTCACATCCAGACATGACTATTGGAAAAAACGTATCTTTGACTTGACAGACATTTGTCTGCAAAGTAATGTCTCTGCTTTTAAAAATTCTGTTTAGGTTGGTCTTAGCTTTTCTTCCAAGGAGCAAGCTTCTTTTAATTTCATGGCTGCAGTCACCATCTGCAGTGATTTTGGAGACCAAGACTACTGATAGTCATCACAAATGATCACATCCAAAAGAAATCTACTAATGTATGTTTTTATCTGGATATTTCTAATGATCTAGCATGTATTGCCCTTTCTGGAAAATATCTCAGAAATGCCCCTTCTTTCTTCTTTCCTCTTTCAACATCCTGATTAGAATGGTTGTTATTGTTGTTTAGTTGCTAAGTCATGTCTGACTCTTTGCAACCCCATGGAATGCATCATACCGGGCTTCCCTGTCCTTCAGAGTTTGCTCAAACTCAGGTCAATTGAGCTTGTGATACCATCCAACTACTCATCCTCTGTGCCCCCTTTTCCTCCTGCCTTCAGTCTTCCACAGCATCAGGGTCTTTGCAGTGAGTTGGCTCTTCACATCAAGTGGCCAAAGCATTGGAGCTTCAGCTTCAGCGTCAGTCCTTCTAATGAATATTTAGGGTTGATTTCCTTTTGTATTGATAGGTTTGATTTCCTTGCAGTCCACGAGACTCTCCAGAGTATTCTCTGGCACCACAATTTAAAATCTACTGGAAAAATCATAGCTGTGATTGAAGTGAAAGTGAAGTCACTCAGTAGTGTCTGACTCTTGGCAACCCCATGGACTGTGGCCTATCAGGCTCCTCCATCCATGGGATTTTCCAGGCAAGAGTGCTGGAGTGGATTGCCATTTCCTTCTCCAGGGGATCTTCCCGACCCAGGAATCGAACCTGGGTCTCCCACATTGCAGGCAGATGCTTTACGTCTGAGCCACCAGGGAAGCCCCCAATCATAGCTGTGATTACATTTACCTTTATCAGCAAAGTAACGGGTCTGCTTTTTAATATGCTGTCTAGGTTTGTCATGACTTTCCTCCCAAGGAGCAAGCGTCTGTTAATTTTATGGCTGCAGTCATTATCTGCAGTGATTCTGCATCCCAAGAAAATAAAATGTCACTGTTTCCACTTCTATTTGCCGTGAAGTGTTTAGAATGGTGAAATTGAAAGTGTGAAAGTGTTAGTCACTCAGTTGTGTCCCATTCCTTTGTGACCCCATGGACTATAGACCTCCAGGCTCCTCTGTCCATGGAATTCCCCAGGGAAGAATACAGGAGAGGATTGCCATTCCCTTCTCCAGAGGATCTTCCTGACCTAGGGTTCAAACCTAGATCTCCTGCATTGCAGGCAGATTCTTTATCATCTGAACCACCAGAGAAGCCCATTTAGAATGGTAATAAGCTCCAATGCTGATTATTACCTTAGCCCATTATTTTCAATATTTCCCCGATCCAAACCATCTTTCTCCAAACTTTTTCCCTTATACAAATATGCTTGATCACTACTCATGGTCTACAAACAGAAGCTTCTCAATCTGCTCCTTCTGTGCTTGTATATTTCATAAAAATCTACTTACAGATACTGTGATTTAGTCATGTTGGAGATTTACAAATCTTTATGTACTTTAAACCTCAATGCATTTATTTAAACTAAAAGTACTTAAAATTTTTTATCTGATCTTTTAATTTCAATGCAAGTTCTGAGCAATGATTCATGAAACCAGAATTAGGGAGAAATTAATTTTGAGTAAGGATATTGGAGAAGGTTTCACAGAAGGAGTTATACCTCTTACAATCCTACAAGCAATCTGACTTGTATTATGTCACATATATTTTATCTTTCTGTTTGTGATGGTTAATTTTATGTGTCAGCTTCATAGGATCACGAATGTCCATATATTTTGGCTAAACATTATTTTTGGGTGTGTTTGTGAGGATGGTTACAGATGAAATACACATTTAAAATTTATTTATTTGGCTGCACTGGGTCTTAGTTGCATTGTGTGGCATCTTCGATCTTCATTGCTACTTGGGAAATTTTTAGTTGCGACATGTGGGATCCAGTTCTCTGGCCAGGGATGGAACCTGGGCCCCCTGCATTGGAAGCACAGAGTCTTAGCCACTGAACCACGGCTTGAATCCATAGACTCAGTAAGCAGTTTATTCTCCCTGATCTGGAGGGGCATTATCCAGTGTGCTGAGTCTGAATTAAACAAAGGGGCTAAAAGAGGAAGAGCTCAGATCCTCCTGCATGATGGCTTGATCGCCAACAACTATCTTCTCCTGCCTTCCTTCTGCATTCAGGAAGTCAGACTCCCCTAGCTCTCAGATCCTTGACTTGGACTGAATTATACTTGTCAAGTCCCACTTGAAGATAGCAGATTGTGGGGCTTTCCAGTCTCTGTATTTGAATGATCCAATCCCTTATAATAAATCTCATATATATAATTTCCTATTGTTTCTGTTTATCTGGAGAGCCCTGGCAAAGTCACTATGATCATCCCAACTAGACTGGAAAATCACTAAGGGAAAAATCTTGTTATTGTTATCTTTTTTACTCACACTGTACCTGAAAGAATGTCTTTAGATGAATGTTTTATAACTGTTGTTTGAACTGAAGAGAGCACTTCTGTTATCCTATCCATATCTCTATTATCTTTGTCAACTACTCCCCAAACACATACTTAATGGGTCTTTCAAGAATCCTTGAGATGCTGACAACAAGATGACTGGTTTATGAGGTTCAGAATTAATCTCTTACTGCTTTATTAAGATTTGGTATATTTGCTTATCTGTGGCATTTTATAATACCTTGAATTGCTGACAGTGAATCAGTAATCCTAGCTACAAATTATTTTAGTATGTAACTGACTCTTGAAATTTCAACTCATTAAAGGTACCTGTTGCTCTCTTACAAATATCTCTCTAATCCTCGGGATTAAGTTCCTCTGAAGTATTTGATTTACCTTTCTCATTAAGAGGACCATTCTCTTTAAAGGAAAAGAGAATTGAAATTTCAGATAAATCTTGCTTTCTCCATACAATTATTTTTTATTATCTATATCCTCCCAACGCAAGGATTCTACTCATATCATATCTTTATTTCACCATCTTTCTCTCTCTCCTCTTTTGAATCTACTTATACTACTTAATTTGACTATAAAGACCTTACACTTGAAGCCTAGCAATTCNTCTTCAAAGGAAAAGAGAATTGAAATTTCAGATAAATCTTGCTTTCTCCATACAAATTTTTTTTATTATCTATATCCTCCCAACACAAGGATTCTACTCATATCATATCTTTATTTCACCATCTTTCTCTCTCTCCTCTTTTGAATCTACTTATACTACTTCATTTGACTATAAAGACCTTGCACTTGAAGCCTAGCAATTCATATCTACAAGGCAAATCCAACAAAGTTTACCGTCCCCCCAAACTGGGCTTCTTTGGTGTCTCAGAGGTAAAGAATCTTCCTGCCAAGCAGAACATGTGGGTTTGATCCCAACTCTGGGTAGGGAAAATCACCTGGAGAAGGAAATGGCAACCCACTCCAATATTCTTGCATGGGAAATCCCATGGAAAGAGGAGCTTAATGGGCTACAGTCCATGGGGTCCCAAATTTGTTGGACATGACTTAGCGACTAAAACAACAAAAACAAGTGTATTTTCCAGGTAATATGTATGAGTAAATGTATATATGGTTTTATATGCATATATAAATATGCATGTATATTTTCCATTTCTGCTACTATATATCATTTATAAATTGTTCTTTGGAGTATTTTAATTTGAAAATATATAATATATTGCAAACACTGTGCATTATTGACAACAGTAGCTTGATCCTTCAGTTTTGAAAATTAATTTTAGTTTTTAAAATTATATAACAAATTATCTCTTTTTGATATACATTCTGTAAATTTGAACACATGTAGACCAAAGTAACAGCATAACAATCAGGACACAGACTAGCACCATCAGCCTATAGTGCTCCGGCCTACTTCTCATTTCTCTTACACCTGATCCCCACCCCTAACTTTGGGCAGCCATGGCCGTGTCCNGTAGCCATGACCCTGTCTCTTATACACATCTAACACATGTAGACCAAAGTAACAGCATAACAATCAGGACACAGACTAGCACCATCAGCCTATAGTGCTCCGGCCTACTTCTCATTTCTCTTACACCTGATCCCCACCCCTAACTTTGGGCAGCCATGGCCGTGTCCTCTACCACCAAAGCTTTGTGTTATCAAGAACAGCATTCCACTGGAAACACATGGCATTTAGAGACTGACGTCTTTCACTCAGCATAAAGTCACGGAGATTTAGCCAGATTATTGTAGGCATTCATAGTTTGTTCATTTTTATTACTGAATAATATTCCACTTAATATTAAGTGGAATATTAATATTAAGTGGAATATAATATATATATATATATCCACTATATATATATATATAATTCTATTCCATTCCATATATATATATATATATATCACAATATATATATTCCACTTTATATATATAATATATATCTATAATATAATATAATGATATTAAGTAATAATATTACTTAATAATATTCTATAATAGTAAATGTGGCATTGTTTCTTCATCTGTTGAAACATATACACTGTTTTCACTTCTGGATGATTATGGATAGAGCTATCATAAACATTCAGGCATACATCTGTGGGTGACCAGAATTTTTCATTTCCCTAAATTGAATATCCCCACAAATCATTGTCAGGTCACATGGCATAGGTGTAAGAAGCTGCTTTCCAGAGTGGCTATAGCATTTTGTTTTCCTATCATCAATGTCTGAGAATTCTAGCTGCTCTGCATTCATCTCAGCACTTGATATTACCCCTTTATAAGAAAATTAATTCTAAAAAAATTAGCTGCTGTAAAACATTCATAGAGGTATTTATCATGATTTTAATTTCCAATTTCTCTAGCAACTTCAGTTGTGCTTTTAATATGCTTACATGCTATCTTTATATCCTCTTTGGTAGAGTATGTTCAATGTGTTGTCTATTTCTAACTGGTTTGATTCTTTTCCTGTTGAATTTTGAGTGTTCTTTATAAATTTCAAGTACACAATTTTCTTTCTTATATGTGATTTGGAAATATTTCCTCTTGGTTGATGGCTTGACATTTCAGCTCCTTTTTTTCCATGGAGGAAAATAAAAGTCATTTTCTTATGTTTTCAGTTCAGTTCAGTCACTCAGTTGTGTCCAACTCTTTGCAACTCCATGGACCACAGTGCACCATGCCTCCCTATCCATCACCAACTCCCGGAGTCTACTCAAACTCATGTCTATTGAGTTGATGATGCCATTCAACCATCTCATTCTCTGTCGTCCCATTCTCCTGCCTTCAGTCTTTCCCAGCATCAGAGTCTTTTCAAATGAGTCAGCTCTTCTCATCAGGTGGCCAAAGTATTGGAGTTTCAGCTTCAATGTCATGTTCAATGTATTAATTTTTTCTTTTATTAATTCGTTCTTATTTTGTCTCTATCTCTGTGTAGCCCAGGACAAGAAGCCTTGCTCCTATGTTTTCTTCTAGAAGCTTTATAATTGTAACTTTTATATTTAGCCATATGATCCAATTTGATTTAATTTATATAAGGGAGTGAGATTTAGATCAAGGTTTCTCTTTGGATAGGCATATATGAATTTTTATCAAAATTTTTGAAATGATTATTCTTTCTCTATTGAATTGCTTTTGCAATTGCCTATGTTTTTATGTGTTTACATCTGGACTCTTTTCTGTTCCATTCATTCAAAGGACCAGTTCTTCACAAATACTAGAGTATCTTGACTACAGTATTTCAAGCTAAGTCTTAAAATTAGCTTAATTCATGCAAATGTATTCTTCTTTTCAAAACTGTTTTAACTACTACAGTTTATTTGAAAGTCCACATAGATATTGAACCAGCTTGCGTTTATAGAGGAAAAACTATATATACATAAATGTATATTATATAATATATATGCACGTATCTAAGGTAATAATGTATCTATCATCTTCTGGAATTTTGATTAAAAATCATGTTAACTATTGATCTATGTGGAGAATTGGCATCTTTACTATGTCAAGTTTCCCAAACCATGAGCAGAGTAGTTCTCTCCTTGTATTTAGGTCTTTGGCCATCTGAGACTCAGTCTGGTGTCTGGGTGGTTGCCTACCTGCTTATTCAGTCTTCTACGTTTTGTGCTACTTAGAATGAGATTTACTCATGCGCAGCTGTGGGTTATCTCAGGCATTCAGAGATTCCTTTACAGACATGCTTTCCTGAGCTCTTCCGCTTTGAGATCTTCTTGGTACTTATCAGTTCCCTGGGAATTCTCTTTTCAGTCCTCCAGTGTAAGACAACTGGCCTTTAATTATATCACTTTGCTGTTCACTTTTGCAAAAGCCTTCATAGCAAGGGGACAGAGAGAGAAATAAAGTAACAGGGTTCCCTTGACTCTTCAGAAATCAAAGCTCCTGGGATCAGGGAAGAAGCTTTTTCTCATTCAAGTTTGTGTTTCTCTGAGATCCAGATGGGCCTTTTTCAAACTTCCAGGGCATTGCTTGGAGGGTAAGATATGAAAGAATGGAAAAAAGGAAAGCAAAATAAATAACAACAAAAACAAGGGATTGCTATACTCTCTCACCACTGAAAGTTCCTTTTCTTGCTTCTAGAGCCAAAACCAGATCTTCCCTGGAGCTCTGTCTGCATATGAGTTTCTAGGTGTCGGTATTCAGACTAGAGAACAGGAGAAGTGGGAACAGAAAGGAAAACCCCACTTCATTTCAGCAGTTCCTGAATTCTGGTTTTAGCCCATTACTTTTATTATTATTATTTTTTGAGTTCTTAAATAATTCTTTCACATAGTCTGTTCAGATTTTATAAGTTGTATCAATGGGAGAAATGGGGTAGAGTATGCTGACTCCACATATTAGATACCTGAACTTCCCATTCTGCATTTTAAATTACTGAATAGTATTTGGCCATATGAATTTACCACGTGCATATAATCAGTCTCAAATTGATGAGAATTTACATTATCTCTAAAGGTTTAATTTTTAAGCATTTCTAGACAGGCTTGAAACCTACCTTTGTGCAATTATGTGTTTATTGCACTCTTATAAAGATAAATCACTAGAAGTAGGCTTTCTGACCCTGTGTATGTCACTTTAATCACAGGTACACACTGCCAAATTGGTTNTATATATATATATATAATTCTATTCCATTCCATATATATATATATATATTGCACAATATATATATTCCACTTTATATATATAATATATATATATATAATATAATATAATGATATTAAGTAATAATATTACTTAATAATATTCTATAATAGTAAATGTGGCATTGTTTCTTCATCTGTTGAAACATATACACTGTTTTCACTTCTGGATGATTATGGATAGAGCTATCATAAACATTCAGGCATACATCTGTGGGTGGCCAGAATTTTTCATTTCCCTAAATTGAATATCCCCACAAATCATTGTCAGGTCACATGGCATAGGTGTAAGAAGCTGCTTTCCAGAGTGGCTATAGCATTTTGTTTTCCTATCATCAATGTCTGAGAATTCTAGCTGCTCTGCATTCATCTCAGCACTTGATATTACCCCTTTATAAGAAAATTAATTCTAAAAAAATTAGCTGCTGTAAAACATTCATAGAGGTATTTATCATGATTTTAATTTCCAATTTCTCTAGCAACTTCAGTTGTGCTTTTAATATGCTTACATGCTATCTTTATATCCTCTTTGGTAGAGTATGTTCAATGTGTTGTCTATTTCTAACTGGTTTGATTCTTTTCCTGTTGAATTTTGAGTGTTCTTTATAAATTTCAAGTACACAATTTTCTTTCTTATATGTGATTTGGAAATATTTCCTCTTGGTTGATGGCTTGACATTTCAGCTCCTTTTTTTCCATGGAGGAAAATAAAAGTCATTTTCTTATGTTTTCAGTTCAGTTCAGTCACTCAGTTGTGTCCAACTCTTTGCAACTCCATGGACCACAGTGCACCATGCCTCCCTATCCATCACCAACTCCCGGAGTCTACTCAAACTCATGTCTATTGAGTTGATGATGCCATTCAACCATCTCATTCTCTGTCGTCCCATTCTCCTGCCTTCAGTCTTTCCCAGCATCAGAGTCTTTTCAAATGAGTCAGCTCTTCTCATCAGGTGGCCAAAGTATTGGAGTTTCAGCTTCAATGTCATGTTCAATGTATTAATTTTTTCTTTTATTAATTTGTTCTTATTTTGTCTCTATCTCTGTGTAGCCCAGGATAAGAAGCCTTGCTCCTATGTTTTCTTCTAGAAGCTTTATAATTGTAACTTTTATATTTAGCCATATGATCCAATTTGATTTAATTTATATAAGGGAGTGAGATTTAGATCAAGGTTTCTCTTTGGATAGGCATATATGAATTTTTATCAAAATTTTTGAAATGATTATTCTTTCTCTATTGAATTGCTTTTGCAATTGCCTATGTTTTTATGTGTTTACATCTGGACTCTTTTCTGTTCCATTCATTCAAAGGACCAGTTCTTCACAAATACTAGAGTATCTTGACTACAGTATTTCAAGCTAAGTCTTAAAATTAGCTTAATTCATGCAAATGTATTCTTCTTTTCAAAACTGTTTTAACTACTACAGTTTATTTGAAAGTCCACATAGATATTGAACCAGCTTGCGTTTATATAGGAAAAACTATATATACATAAATGTATATTATATAATATATATGCATGTATCTAAGGTAATAATGTATCTATCATCTTCTGGAATTTTGATTAAAAATCATGTTAACTATTGATCTATGTGGAGAATTGGCATCTTTACTATGTCAAGTTTTCCAAACCATGAGCAGAGTAGTTCTCTCCTTGTATTTAGGTCTTTGGCCATCTGAGACTCAGTCTGGTGTCTGGGTGGTTGCCTACCTGCTTATTCAGTCTTCTACGTTTTGTGCTACTTAGAATGAGATTTACTCATGCGCAGCTGTGGGTTATCTCAGGCATTCAGAGATTCCTTTACAGACATGCTTTCCTGAGCTCTTCCGCTTTGAGATCTTCTTGGTACTTATCAGTTCCCTGGGAATTCTCTTTTCAGTCCTCCAGTGTAAGACAACTGGCCTTTAATTATATCACTTTGCTGTTCACTTTTGCAAAAGCCTTCATAGCAAGGGGACAGAGAGAGAAATAAAGTAACAGGGTTCCCTTGACTCTTCAGAAATCAAAGCTCCTGGGATCAGGGAAGAAGCTTTTTCTCATTCAAGTTTGTGTTTCTCTGAGATCCAGATGGGCCTTTTTCAAACTTCCAGGGCATTGCTTGGAGGGTAAGATATGAAAGAATGGAAAAAAGGAAAGCAAAATAAATAACAACAAAAACAAGGGATTGCTATACTCTCTCACCACTGAAAGTTCCTTTTCTTGCTTCTAGAGCCAAAACCAGATCTTCCCTGGAGCTCTGTCTGCATATGAGTTTCTAGGTGTCGGTATTCAGACTAGAGAACAGGAGAAGTGGGAACAGAAAGGAAAACCCCACTTCATTTCAGCAGTTCCTGAATTCTGGTTTTAGCCCATTACTTTTATTATTATTATTTTTTGAGTTCTTAAATAATTCTTTCACATAGTCTGTTCAGATTTTATAAGTTGTATCAATGGGAGAAATGGGGTAGAGTATGCTGACTCCACATATTAGATACCTGAACTTCCCATTCTGCATTTTAAATTACTGAATAGTATTTGGCCATATGAATTTACCACATGCATATAATCAGTCTCAAATTGATGAGAATTTACATTATCTCTAAAGGTTTAATTTTTAAGCATTTCTAGACAGGCTTGAAACCTACCTTTGTGCAATTATGTGTTTATTGCACTCTTATAAAGATAAATCACTAGAAGTAGGCTTTCTGACCCTGTGTATGTCACTTTAATCACAGGTACACACTGCCAAATTGGTTACCAGACAGGTTGAAAACTTGATTCTTACCTTAGGTCTATCTGCTTCTTGCCTTTGCCAACAGTGAGTACCATTTTTACTTTAGTATTTGCTACCTTAAGACCAGAAATATATTAATATTTTATTTTTAATACTTTGGTCATTAATATTTAAGCTTCTTTCTGTTATATTTTCCTTTTATAAAGTGCTGTTTATTCTTTTGTCCCATTGATCTCCCTTATTAACATATAGTAATGAGTTGCTTGCAATTATTGAAGAATATTTAATTGTTGCTACATGTCTTGTATTTTTTCCCTAAATTATATCTATTTTTAAAATGATTTAAAATTTTGGAGTTGGGGAGAGAGATAAATTAGGAGTTTGGGATTAACATATACGTATTACTGTATATAAAATAAGTGAATAGCAAGGAGCTACTCTTTAGCACAGAGAGTTATGCCAATATCACAATAACTTCTAACAGAAAATAATCTGAAAAAGTATATTTATGTGCATATATATAACTGAATCACTTTTATATACACTTGAAACTAATGCAGCATTGTAAATTAACTATACTTCAGTTAAAAAAGAACAGAAAAATCTGCTTCCCTGGTGCCTCAGACAGTAAAGAATCTGCCTGCAATGCAGACTTGGGTTTGATCCCTGGGTCAAGAAGGTTCCCTGGAGAAGGCAACGACTACCTAGCCCAGTATTCTTGCCTGGAGAATTTCATGGACAGAGAGCCTGGCAGGCTACAGTCCACAGGATCATAAAGAGTTGGACACAACTGAAGTGATTGAGCACACACGAGCATACATCAGGCATGCTACTTCAACCATCTATTGAGGCAGAAAAACATATTCAATTGGAATTGAACCTGAGTCTCCTAAATAGGAGGCAGATTCTTTACCATCTGAGCCATCAGAGTAATGATCACATAGTTGTCCTGGGATAAAGGCAAAGTTGTGGCTTTCATTTTGATATCACACTCAGAAAAGCCTTCCCTCCATCAGCTCACTTGCCTGGTATTCAGAAACTTCATTTCCGTGCACTTCATAGCAAGACAGGTTCCTCATATTTGGCTGTGGGGACATTGTTTGATTTCACTCCAGAGTGCTTGTATGGCAACAAGTAATTGCTTTCTTCCAGAAATGCTATAAACTTTACAATGGTTCACCTAATTGCACAATTAGGCACACTGGAGTTGGCAGTTTATTTCTTGACATACACTTTCCCCAAACCACCACAGCAAACTGTAGAGGGAAATACCCATTTAGCTTTGGGTCTGGAAATTCAACTACAAATGCCAAGGTTCTTATGCCAAGACATTCAGCCAATCCCAAGTTCACTTTGGCTTTGTATCCTGGTCTGGGGAGGGGGCCATGAAATGCACCAATGTATTTATAGGCTGGACAGATTTACTATTGAAAAATTTCCATAATGTGCTCTTTAAAGTTATATTTACAAAAACAAAAAGCAAAAGTGATTTTCCCTTTGGAATTCCCTAAGTCAAGGGAAATATTCATATGGTACAGCTAAGTATTCTGCCACGATTAAAAATGAATGCATACCAAAGAGTAAAAAATTAGCAAATATCACTAGGGAGGAACTTATCTGGAGCTTCTCATCACAGAATTACTGTTCTTCTTGAATCAAAGATGTTACCATACCCTTCAGTTTTGCCATTACTGGTCACACAGCTTTCAGTTTCAACTAAAGCCAGGCTTTGACTAAAATAACAGTGATATTACCTGTAATACAGGAATTAAAAATGTTTATTCACTGAAAACATTCTTTACCAGGCCATGGTAATTATTGCTCTGTTTATTTTACCCTTGAGAAAAATGTAACCAAATTAACTTAAATAATGTCTTGGAAATTACTCATATCTGAGTACTTCTTTGTTCCGGATATTCTTTGCAGCCTTCAATAACTTCTTCCATTCATAGTTGGGTTGAGACTGACTTAGAAGAAAAGTCAAATTTCAATCTTGCACACCGAATTCAAAACCATATTGAAAACAAATGTGACCATTTGCTAGAATAACAACTTGGTATTATTTTTTCCATATGCATTTTGCTCTCTAATTTCCCAATTCCTCTATCCCTAAAGCCTGAAGTTCGCCATGTTTGACTTTATTAAGCATATAAAGAGGTTGCCTCAGCTTTGTGAAATGAAAATTTAGAACATTGCACAGGTGGCTGAGGAATTGCCAGAAACATAACAACACAGGGCTGGTCCAAGAATTGGGAGGATCAGCTTCTGGGATGTGAAAACTGTGAAATGCCATTATTTTTCTTTCAGAAAAAATAGTGAAGCATATGTGAGATGCAAAAGTTATTTCTTTCCCTCTGATCACTTTGCATATCAGCAGAGATGACTATAAAATTATGGAGAGGACATTTTTGCCTTGATGCCACATCTCCAGGATTGGTCTTCCAACACCCATAATTGTTCTCAGAGCCCTCATTCTGCAAGCCACCTGACCCCAAGTTCCATAGAAATGTGCTTATGCTTACATGGCTTTGAATACTATGCGAGGTGTAAACTAGCCTTGCTAACATGTTTGCTGACCCTTAAGGGATGTGTGTTTAATAATAAGCCACTTTTCAGTTCCACGAAAATCCTTCAAAAGCCAAGAGAGTAAACACTGAGTAATCCGTATAAAGCAAGCTTCACTAATCTGTGTTTACAAAATAATGTCACTTTTACTTTTTCTAAATGACCTCATTTTTGTCATTATGGCTCTGCTTTTAAAAAGAATAGAAATTAGGGTTTTCTAGAGTGTCTTGCGATTATTTTTAGGATGTTACACACTTACTCCCTGGGGCTTCCCTGGTGGTTTAGATGCGAAAGAATCTGCCTGCCAAAGCAGGAGACACGGGCTCAATGCCTGGGCTGGGAAGATCCCCTGGAGAAGGGAATGACTACCTGTTCCAGCATTCTTGCCTGGAGAAACCCATGGGCAGCGGAGCCTGATGGGCTACAGTCTACGGGGTCACAAAGGAATGGGACACGACAGAGAAACTGAGCAAACTTCCACTTCCACTTGCTCCCACAAATAAATCCATTACCTGAACTCCACCCTGGCATCCAGTCTATTCTTCTTCATTTCCTGCCTGACTTGGTCCACTCACTGCACAAGAATGTCCATGTTAAAAGTACCAATCCAGGTGTTTCCACCAAGACTTGTCCTAAGCCTGGCAAAACATTTTTGATTCCATGCAAATATTATTGAGCAAGTCCTCACTGCCTGACATACCTAGAAGCTAATACTATGGTGCTAGATTTAGGGGAAAAAAAGAGCCTTATTGTGAAGTCAGCTGGTAAGAAGACAGGAGGCAGGGTTCAGTCCTATCTCCCCCATTCAGGGTTTGGGGTAAAAGATAAAGGGTTAGAGGAGATTCACATTTGGAAGCTGATTAGCCCATATACGTTACTCCTGGTTCTGGAAGGTAGATTTTTCCTTCTTAAAGAGCTGCTCATTTCATGCAGGGCTCCTGTGGCGACATTTCTATTCTTTCAGTTCCCTAGAGGAAATGTCCTTAGTTCCCAGGTCATCCTGGGGAAATGGATTCCCATCTAACATATGGGGGGGGGGTGCCATCTCTGTAAAGTAGCTCGAGATTTAATTAATCAATCAATGAATTTAAGGAAGCAAAACTAGGTTAAGTTGGTCTATGTTTTACATGCTATTTCACAAAGCTAGCAAGAACGGCTTCCTCTTCAACTCTGTGACTTGAAGCAGGTCACATCCTCTATAGTTTCTCAAAATCCCTCTTAAACAGTTGTATGAAGGCTGCCTCCCAAATTCTAAGATTAGACAGCCAATGAAAAATATTTTACCATAAAAAATATTGAATGAACATGTACTATTTTATTGCATGAAAACCACTCAAATCAAAACTACATATACATACATTAATGTCTTTCTATTACTTAAATAAATAGTATGAGGTGGACCAGAAGTAAAAATCAAACTCTNGGGGGGGTGCCATCTCTGTAAAGTAGCTCGAGATTTAATTAATCAATCAATGAATTTAAGGAAGCAAAACTAGGTTAAGTTGGTCTATGTTTTACATGCTATTTCACAAAGCTAGCAAGAACGGCTTCCTCTTCAACTCTGTGACTTGAAGCAGGTCACATCCTCTATAGTTTCTCAAAATCCCTCTTAAACAGTTGTATGAAGGCTGCCTCCCAAATTCTAAGATTAGACAGCCAATGAAAAATATTTTACCATAAAAAATATTGAATGAACATGTACTATTTTATTGCATGAAAACCACTCAAATCAAAACTACATATACATACATTAATGTCTTTCTATTACTTAAATATATAGTATGAGGTGGACCAGAAGTAAAAATCAACTCTAGATTGGTGGGAGAGGAAGTGCATCTAACGGTTACAAGCAAAGAGCTTAGGTACTTTAATAAGAGCAATACCAAAATGGCCACTTTTTGGTAATATGTCCACATGCTAAGGGGAGTTCATCTGAATTTTGTTTTCAAAGAAGCAGTATGACTTAGTGAACTCAGAAGATGAAGTTTCTGCAGGGTCAATGTCACCTTGACCCTTCAGTAGCCGTGTGACTTTAAATTAGGTAGTTAGCTTACTTGAGGGGCTTCCCTGGTAGCTCAGACGGTAAAGATTCTGCCTGCAATGTATGAGAGCTGGGTTCAATCCCTGGGTCAGGAAGATCCCCTGGAGAAGGAAATGGCAACCCACTCCAGTACTCTCACCTGGAAAATTCCATGGATGGAGGAGCCTGGTAGGCTACAGTCTGTGGGATTGCAAAGAGTTGGACTTGACTCAGCAACTTCACTGATTCACTAGCTTCCTTGAGCCTAATGTGTAAAATGGAGACCATGATAGTACTTACTTCATAGAAACCATGAATCCATCAATTATATGTGTTAAAAAATATAGGCAAAGGACAAATCTGTCCTGTACTGAAATGCCTTTTAGATATTAGTAACATAGTTTGCTTGTGAAATTCACAAATCAGTGACAGTCACTCAAGAGAATGTAATGAGTTTTAGCTACGTGTACTTCTGTTTTTGAAAAGGAAGTGAGCTAAAATTCAGCTGTTCTTGCTGTCATAATAGAGGGGAACTCTAAAATATACCTAGGAAAACGTCTTGAGGTTTTCTGGTCTTCAGAGAAATTGAGATGGTACAAATATAGCAGACATGTCATTCTTATGAATTTTTCTTTTTAATCATGTTCATTCAAGAGCATGTTTTCATGCCTTTTTTTTAAATGTGTGTGACTTGACTGTAAATGCTGAGCTACTAGGTTTTAGTTAATGTCATGAAGCTCACTCATCTGCTCTCTGAATTCTCGCTAAAGCAAAGATATATTCAGAAAAGGATAGTATGTCTGGGAGCACCATTTATGACCTCATGCTATGGAAATTAGGTTGAGAAAAATTTTGTCAAAAATTATAGTCAGTAGATCATTGAAAGAGTAGAAATCTACTAATTAAAAAGCAACCCTGTCATTAGGAACACCTAGATAAACTTGGATGAATTACATGTATTTATAGTTGGGATTATGGAGATTTCCAGTGTATACATCATTTAAAGCTGTGTTATCAAGGATCCCACTTGTTAACTTTGGACACCTGATCACTAATTTGCAAAGGAATAAAAAAAAGAAAGAAAGAAATGAAGGCAGGTAAAGAGGGAGAGAGACAGAAAGAAAATAGCAAGAGAGAGGAAGAGATAGAGTAAAAGAAAATGGCTTTCAGGATGGATGTAGGAGATCTGTAAAATAAGAGAAACTAGTTTCAATCTGATAATGAATAGAAAATGTTTTTTTAAAAAAAGGAGGTTTAAAGGAATTAAAGTATTAAATGTTTTATTAGGAACTGTGTATGCAAGTCACTATAAGAAATATGACAGTGGCCAATGTGAAATGCTATAGAAAATAAACCATAAACTCATTTCTCTGTGCGTGCGTGTGTGTGTGTGTGTGTGTGTGTGTGTGTGTGCTTAGTTAATCATGTTTGACTCTTTGCAACCCCATGGATGGTAAGCCTCCAAGGCTCCCCTGCTCATGGGATTCTCCAGGCAAGAATATTGGAGTGGGTAGACACTCCCTTTCCCAAGGGATCTTCCCAGAACAGGGCTCAAACCCAGGCCTCCTACATTGCAGGCAGATTACCATCTGAGCCATCAAGGAAATCCTTTTCATTCTGTCATCCAGAAAAACAGCAGAATTCAAACCTGCAGAATAGGGCTCCCAAATAGAAACAAGATGACTTCCAAGGGTTATACTGATAAAATCAATGTAAATTTGATTCTGCTAAACATAGGCAAGGCTTCCCACGTGGAACTAGAGTTAAAAATCCCTATTGCCAACACAGGAAACATAAGAGAGGAGGGTTCCATTCCTGTGTCGAGAAAATCCCTTGGAGAAGGCCATGGCAATCCACTCCAGTGGCTCCTGGTGGTGAAGAATCCACCTGCAATGCGGGAGACCTGGGTTCTATCCTGGGTTGGGAAGATCCACTGGAGAAGGCGATGGCTACCCACTCCAGCATTCTGGCCTGGAGAATTCCATAGACTGTATAGTCTATGGGGTCGCAAAGAGTCGGACACGACTCAGCAACTTTCACAACAAAAACAGTCCTGCCTGGCGAATCCCCTGGACAGAGGACCCTGGTAGGCTACAGTCCATGAGTTGCAAAGAGTCAGACATGGCTCAGTGACTTAGAACACATGCAAAAATAGGCAGAAATCCTTCAGGGCTGGATATTTCCCAAGCCATAGCCATGAAATGAAAAGGAAAGTCAGCTCTGGAAGATTTAATTGGCTGACATTTTGAAGAGAAAAATATATCAGCAAAAGAAGATGCCCTCTGTCGAAAGTGCTGGCCCTTGAAGAAGCACTTTGCCACTTCTGCTTTTAGCTCCCAAAGTGGGAGAACTCCAACCACAACAGACACCTCTGGTGGACTGGGAACACTGCGAACTGCTTTTCAAGCCTCTCCAGAGGATTTTTTTTTCCTTTTTGATAAAACAGGGCAAAGCTTAGGATAGCAGCCCAGTGGAAAGACATAGTAAATAAACATTTGCATTTTAAGGTGAAAATAGTTTTATTTTCCCCTTCTGCAGTTAGTATTGGCAAAATAAATTAGAAATTACTAAAAAACATAATGGAATAAATGGCCCTTATCTATGCCATTATTCAGAGATAACTACTATGAGCATTTACTCTATCTCTTTGGCTTTTTCTACTATGTATGTGTGCTTGCTGTCATACATTACATAAAGAAATAATGCTATATATGCTATATGCTTTACCTTCAGATTTAGCTTTAAAAGATTTCTAAATCTTTAAATTGTTTTTGTGAATGTTATAAAGATATAGAAAGTATAGTGAGCTCCCAGGTATTGACACCAAGACTTAAATAAGTATCAACCTAATCATGTTTTATCCACACCCCACTTACTCATCACCATCCCCAAACTTGAGTCATTATAAAAATTCACAGATATTATGCCCATTTATTTGAAAGTATCTAAAGATATGGATTCCTTTTTTAAAATAGCAAAACTATTGTCTCATCTAAAAAAGCTAATTAAAATTCCTTAATATAATTATTTAATGTTTATCCATGTTATCAATTTTTTGTTATTTATTTTTATTGTGATTCAAATCAGTTCCATATTGGATAATGTATGTCTTAAATTCTTTTTAATCTATTGCTATTTTTTCATTCCTTTAATTTTTACAATTCATTTTGTTGATTATAACCCTGTGATATTATTCAATATGGTCTTCAGGCCTTGTATTTTCAGTAAATTAAAACCTATAGAAGCAATCAGGTTTAGATTTAGCTCTATTATATTTCATTGTATACAAATTTTACCTACAATCATATTGATGATTATTTCAATTACTTTATAGGTTTTTGCTTCTAGAAACATCAATGTCATAAAATTTCTAATGCATATATATTTGTACATTTGTTAAATTAGTCACTAAAGCAAATTCTCTGAGGTTTGATTGTAGAACAAAAAGGGCACATTTTTTAAACATTTGTTGGTATGTGTTGTCACATCAGCATTCAGAAAAGTTATGAAACTTCTGAATGAATCACACTTGACATATCTGAAGATCTATTTCCTCACATTATTTTTTCAATATGGCTTTTAAAAGGTATTTTCAGGTAAAACGGTATTTTTTTTCATTTATTAACTTGAATTTTTATCATTAGTGAGTTTGACCAACTTGTTTACAATTATAATGCCATGTTTAAAACTAGTAAATTGATACTTCTTTCCTGTATCATCCCCTTGTATGATGACTAGCCTGACAGCAACATGAAATCTGAAATATTAAATTGAGTGAGAGGATGGTTACCATAAACTGAAGACCTGATTCTGTTACAGAGCAGTTTGATTAAATTGTAGTTCTTATAGTACTTGCATACTTGATCTTTCCTTGCTTTAATATTAGCACCATGGGGATGAAGTAGGAAAAATAAATTTTGATTGTATGAAGATATATCTTTAATTCTATAAACTTGAAGCCATATATAGAAACCAGAGAGCTTAGCATTTTTTTTCTCTCAGACCAATCTTTATAATTTTTTTTTCTTTCTTACTTAACTGAGACCACAGAAGCTTTCTGATTTTTCATTATTCTTGAAAAATTCTTAAGTGCGTCACTTGGAATGTAATTTGCTTTCGCCAGCGCCAGGCTTGTGCCTAAGAGATAATGTCTTTTNCATCCAGTCTATTCTTCTTCATTTCCTGCCTGACTTGGTCCACTCACTGCACAAGAATGTCCATGTTAAAAGTACCAATCCAGGTGTTTCCACCAAGACTTGTCCTAAGCCTGGCAAAACATTTTTGATTCCATGCAAATATTATTGAGCAAGTCCTCACTGCCTGACATACCTAGAAGTTAATACTATGGTGCTAGATTTAGGGGAAAAAAAGAGCCTTATTGTGAAGTCAGCTGGTAAGAAGACAGGAGGCAGGGTTCAGTCCTATCTCCCCCATTCAGGGTTTGGGGTAAAAGATAAAGGGTTAGAGGAGATTCACATTTGGAAGCTGATTAGCCCATATACGTTACTCCTGGTTCTGGAAGGTAGATTTTTCCTTCTTAAAGAGCTGCTCATTTCATGCAGGGCTCCTGTGGCGACATTTCTATTCTTTCAGTTCCCTAGAGGAAATGTCCTTAGTTCCCAGGTCATCCTGGGGAAATGGATTCCCATCTAACATATGGGGGTGGGGTGAGGTGCCATCTCTGTAAAGTAGCTCGAGATTTAATTAATCAATCAATGAATTTAAGGAAGCAAAACTAGGTTAAGTTGGTCTATGTTTTACATGCTATTTCACAAAGCTAGCAAGAACGGCTTCCTCTTCAACTCTGTGACTTGAAGCAGGTCACATCCTCTATAGTTTCTCAAAATCCCTCTTAAACAGTTGTATGAAGGCTGCCTCCCAAATTCTAAGATTAGACAGCCAATGAAAAATATTTTACCATAAAAAATATTGAATGAACATGTACTATTTTATTGCATGAAAACCACTCAAATCAAAACTACATATACATACATTAATGTCTTTCTATTACTTAAATAAATAGTATGAGGTGGACCAGAAGTAAAAATCAAACTCTTTAGATTGGTGGGAGAGGAAGTGCATCTAACGGTTACAAGCAAAGAGCTTAGGTACTTTAATAAGAGCAATACCAAAATGGCCACTTTTTAGTAATATGTCCACATGCTAAGGGGAGTTCATCTGAATTTTGTTTTCAAAGAAGCAGTATGACTTAGTGAACTCAGAAGATGAAGTTTCTGCAGGGTCAATGTCACCTTGACCCTTCAGTAGCCGTGTGACTTTAAATTAGGTAGTTAGCTTACTTGAGGGGCTTCCCTGGTAGCTCAGACGGTAAAGATTCTGCCTGCAATGTATGAGAGCTGGGTTCAATCCCTGGGTCAGGAAGATCCCCTGGAGAAGGAAATGGCAACCCACTCCAGTACTCTCACCTGGAAAATTCCATGGATGGAGGAGCCTGGTAGGCTACAGTCTGTGGGATTGCAAAGAGTTGGACTTGACTCAGCAACTTCACTGATTCACTAGCTTCCTTGAGCCTAATGTGTAAAATGGAGACCATGATAGTACTTACTTCATAGAAACCATGAATCCATCAATTATATGTGTTAAAAAATATAGGCAAAGGACAAATCTGTCCTGTACTGAAATGCCTTTTAGATATTAGTAACATAGTTTGCTTGTGAAATTCACAAATCAGTGACAGTCACTCAAGAGAATGTAATGAGTTTTAGCTACGTGTACTTCTGTTTTTGAAAAGGAAGTGAGCTAAAATTCAGCTGTTCTTGCTGTCATAATAGAGGGGAACTCTAAAATATACCTAGGAAAACATGTCTTGAGGTTTTCTGGTCTTCAGAGAAATTGAGATGGTACAAATATAGCAGACATGTCATTCTTATGAATTTTTCTTTTTAATCATGTTCATTCAAGAGCATGTTTTCATGCCTTTTTTTTAAATGTGTGTGACCTGACTGTAAATGCTGAGCTACTAGGTTTTAGTTAATCTCATGAAGCTCACTCATCTGCTCTCTGAATTCTCGCTAAAGCAAAGATATATTCAGAAAAGGATAGTATGTCTGGGAGCACCATTTATGACCTCATGCTATGGAAATTAGGTTGAGAAAAATTTTGTCAAAAATTATAGTCAGTAGATCATTGAAAGAGTAGAAATCTACTAATTAAAAAGCAACCCTGTCATTAGGAAAACCTAGATAAACTTGGATGAATTACATGTATTTATAGTTGGGATTATGGAGATTTCCAGTGTATACATCATTTAAAGCTGTGTTATCAAGGATCCCACTTGTTAACTTTGGACACCTGATCACTAATTTGCAAAGGAATAAAAAAAAGAAAGAAAGAAATGAAGGCAGGGAAAGAGGGAGAGAGACAGAAAGAAAATAGCAAGAGAGAGGAAGAGATAGAGTAAAAGAAAATGGCTTTCAGGATGGATGTAGGAGATCTGTAAAATAAGAGAAACTAGTTTCAATCTGATAATGAATAGAAAATGTTTTTTTTTTAAAAAAAGGAGGTTTAAAGGAATAAAAGTATTAAATGTTTTATTAGGAACTGTGTATGCAAGTCACTATAAGAAATATGACAGTGGCCAATGTGAAATGCTATAGAAAATAAACCATAAACTCATTTCTGTGTGTGTGTGTGTGTGTGCTTAGTTAATCATGTTTGACTCTTTGCAACCCCATGGATGGTAAGCCTCCAAGGCTCCCCTGCTCATGGGATTCTCCAGGCAAGAATATTGGAGTGGGTAGACACTCCCTTTCCCAAGGGATCTTCCCAGAACAGGGCTCAAACCCAGGCCTCCTACATTGCAGGCAGATTACCATCTGAGCCATCAAGGAAATCCTTTTCATTCTGTCATCCAGAAAAACAGCAGAATTCAAACCTGCAGAATAGGGCTCCCAAATAGAAACAAGATGACTTCCAAGGGTTATACTGATAAAATCAATGTAAATTTGATTCTGCTAAACATAGGCAAGGCTTCCCACGTGGCACTAGAGTTAAAAATCCCTATTGCCAACACAGGAAACATAAGAGAGGAGGGTTCCATTCCTGTGTCGAGAAAATCCCTTGGAGAAGGCCATGGCAATCCACTCCAGTGGCTCCTGGTGGTGAAGAATCCACCTGCAATGCGGGAGACCTGGGTTCTATCCTGGGTTGGGAAGATCCACTGGAGAAGGCGATGGCTACCCACTCCAGCATTCTGGCCTGGAGAATTCCATAGACTGTATAGTCTATGGGGTCGCAAAGAGTCGGACACGACTCAGCAACTTTCACAACAAAAACAGTCCTGCCTGGCGAATCCCCTGGACAGAGGACCCTGGTAGGCTACAGTCCATGAGTTGCAAAGAGTCAGACATGGCTCAGTGACTTAGAACACATGCAAAAATAGGCAGAAATCCTTNTGTTGATTATAACCCTGTGATATTATTCAATATGGTCTTCAGGCCTTGTATTTCCAGTAAATTAAAACCTATAGAAGCAATCAGGTTTAGATTTAGCTCTATTATATTTCATTGTATACAAATTTTACCTACAATCATATTGATGATTATTTCAATTACTTTATAGGTTTTTGCTTCTAAAAACATCAATGTCATAAAATTTCTAATGCATATATATTTGTACATTTGTTAAATTAGTCACTAAAGCAAATTCTCTGAGGTTTGATTGTAGAACAAAAAGGGCACATTTTTTAAACATTTGTTGGTATGTGTTGTCACATCAGCATTCAGAAAAGTTATGAAACTTCTGAATGAATCACACTTGACATATCTGAAGATCTATTTCCTCACATTATTTTTTCAATATGGCTTTTAAAAGGTATTTTCAGGTAAAACGGTATTTTTTTTCATTTATTAACTTGAATTTTTATCATTAGTGAGTTTGACCAACTTGTTTACAATTATAATGCCATGTTTAAAACTAGTAAATTGATACTTCTTTCCTGTATCATCCCCTTGTATGATGACTAGCCTGACAGCAACATGAAATCTGAAATATTAAATTGAGCGAGAGGGTGGTTACCATAAACTGAAGACCTGATTCTGTTACAGAGCAGTTTGATTAAATTGTAGTTCTTATAGTACTTGCATACTTGATCTTTCCTTGCTTTAATATTAGCACCATGGGGATGAAGTAGGAAAAATAAATTTTGATTGTATGAAGATATATCTTTAATTCTATAAACTTGAAGCCATATATAGAAACCAGAGAGCTTAGCATTTTTTTTCTCTCAGACCAATCTTTATAATTTTTTTTTCTTTCTTACTTAACTGAGACCACAGAAGCTTTCTGATTTTTCATTATTCTTGAAAAATTCTTAAGTGCGTCACTTGGAATGTAATTTGCTTTCGCCAGCGCCAGGCTTGTGCCTAAGAGATAATGTCTTTTCATAAAATGCCCTTGCCTCTGGAGTGGTCTTGAGTAGAGCTTCAGAAAGTGTTCATTTTCACTCTTACAGGAAAGTTTCCCAGCAGAGTATCTTCCCTTGTTGGATTTCATTTTCCTTGGCAGCCTACAGGGATGGTGTCATGATAATATATTAGGCTATTTCATATTATCATCTTGGGAGTTTTGCTATTCTTTTGGTATTTTTCTGACAAATTAGCAGTTAATGTAAGACGGTGGCATGAATTACAGGAAATTTTTTTCTGTTTTCATTTCAATAGTACATTTGAAACCAACTGAAAAATTATTTTAAAAAATCCTCCCTTTTTTAAAAATTAATTCACATGTTCCTTATTTAACAAGTAAGTTTCATGCTTGGGTAGAAAGCAACGTAGGGCTTTCCTGGTGGAACTGGGGTAAAGAATCTGCCTGCCAATGCAGGAGATGGCAGTTTTGATTCCTGGGTCAAAAAGATCCTCTGGAGAAGGAAATGGCAACCGGCTCCAGGATTCTCGCATGGAAATCCCAGAGGAGCCTGGCGGGCTACAGTCCATGCGGTCACACGAGAGCTGGACATGATTTAGTGACTAAACAACAACAACAAAAAGCAACATATATAAGAAAATTCCCTACAGGAAGACATGTGTATGCTGGCGCCCTTACGCAATAAATCATAACATATTCTGCATGGGTGAAAAGCGCGGTGCGGTGTCTCCTGCTCCGAGGGCAGAGACGTGTTATTACAGCAAATGTCGTGGAGGCGTTGTTTCTCCTCTCCCCTAAATAGATATATTTCGAAGTCTTAGCCCTCAGTACATGTGTTTGTGAGCTTGAGATAGGATCTTACAGATTTAAAAAAATACATAAATAAAAGGAATAAGCGCATTAGGGTGGACTCTAGGCCAACATAACTGTTAGTCTCATACAAATAGGGAAATTTGCACACAGACAAGGATCTGCAGGAGAAGTACCACGTGAAGAACACAGAAAGAGAGAAAGCAGGCAAGCTCAAGACGACGGAGGCTGAGACTGCAGTCGTGCCTTCACAATCCACAGAAGGGCGGGGGCTATCAGAGGCTGGAAGAGGCGAGGAAATCACTGCCCCTGGAGGCTCAGAGGCAGCAAGGCCCTGCCAGGAGCTTGGTTTTGGACTTCTAGCTTGCAGATCTAGCTGGAAGACGTCTTGTCCACATTTCTGTTGTTTTAAGCCGTGGAGTTTGTGGTCCTTTGTTATGGCAGCCCCAGCAATTTAATGTAGTACCTATAGCTGATATAGTGGGAATAGAAGTTGGAGGTAAGGGTTTGGGGATTGATCTTAATTATAAAACGTTGATTGAAGTGTCGCTTTCTTCAGAAAGGGCTCTTTCATGGCCCCTAGGATAGTTTAAGAGCACATCCTGTCTGTCTTCCTGGCATATTGTGAATTCCATTTACAAATTGGGAACACTTGTTTTGTAGCCATCTCTGTTTCCCTATGAATTCTGTAAGAACAAGGATCAATTTTGTCTACTCTCTCCTTGTTCTTTTCTGTTAAGGAGCAATGCCTGTCAGGATTGTGCAGTGTCTTCCAAATAAGATTAAAATGCACCTTCCAAATTTCCCATTCACACAAACACACATCCTACACACACGTATACACTTATGTACATGAATGAATACGTTCATAATGCCATCAAGTTAACCAAAGAACTTACCTCTCTATGAAATCTACTTTCCACGTAAATACCAGCTGGGTGCACCTTGTCTCCGTAAACAGTTTTGTTCAAAAAACAGTGTGAAAATTCTATACCAAGGGAGTAATTATTATTTCACTGGCTAAACCACTATAAAGTAAAATGATTGCAGGAAAGGATAAATTTACAATTAAAAAAGCAAATAAAGGTATGATTATTCAGTTATATTGTTATCAGAAACTTGAAATCTACCTTTTATCTCGAATAAAAGAGTAAAAAAACATGTCACTTATGAAACAAGAATAGTCATTCTGTTATAAATCTATCTCATATTTGAAAAATTGGCCCATTCTTTCCAAGAAATTTGTTGCTTCTATTCCTATGTTATAAATACAGATCTCTTCTATTCCTATGTTATAATATCATAGTAAGGCATAGTTCTTTTCACCTTTTGATTTTGCAAGACTAGTAAGGGACTGAGCGACTTCACTTTCACTTTTCACTTTTCATGCACTGGAGAAGGAAATGGCAACCCACCCCAGTGTTCTTGCCTGGAGAATCCCAGGGACAGAGGAGCCTGGTGGGCTGCTGTCTAAGGGATTGCACAGAGTCAGACACAACTGAAGTGACTTAACAGCAGCAGCAGTAAGGGTTCCCTTAAGGGTACCCTTGCTGAGCTCTCTGTCTTCCCTGTATTTTATGATCACTGCTATGCATGGACTCAATTAGCAGTAGATAATTTGTCCTTAAAATAGCATTAAGACCACTATGTATTTCATCATTTTATTTCCCCCAATAAAACTTTCATATTTGAACTTTGCTTTTCTTGTATTAATAAATAAATAAAAAATGAATAAGAATTATCTGACTTTCCATGGCATTCTAATGAGATGGAAGATGATTTTAAAAATAAGTAAAACTCTTAAAAGCAAATAGCTTACAACAATTGTCAATGCATTGTACTGTTAAAACAAAGCTTCTTGGAGTTGCCTGTTGCTGACCTCTTCCTCCAGCCATGGGCGGAATGGGAGATGTTTGGGTCTTTGTCAGTGAGCCTCAGAAAGTACGTGTTTAATCCTGAGCTCTGCGCAGTGACCTCCTGGTAGTTACAGCGCAGTATCTGGCTGCTAGCAATGATGAAAGAGTTGCCAGTGGGACTTTCCAGTCCTGCCAGCTCGGCAGTGATGATGACTGAGGTCAGTGAGAGGGGAGAGAGTCTGGACTCCCAGAAGCAGCTGTCGTCAACCCAGAGAAGCCAAAAGCAATCTCTTCCAACCAAATCCCTTATCAGAAATTTCCTTCAAATCCAATGATATGTTCTATCTCACAATTTACAGTGACATGGCAGTTTTATACTGATAATGCGCCATTGCTTTTCTTAGAAACCAAAAGCTCTCTGCAGCTGCCAAGATGTCCTTAGAGAAAATCATAGCTTTTCAATGTCTTCTTGCTGCCTTCCTAAACATTTATAGCCTAAGCATTCATGTTTAATAGTCATGAGTGCTGGTAAATCATCATGAAATGAGCCTGTCCCTGGTATTTCTTTATGTGACTATCAACTTCCATTGATAAGAGTAAATCATTCATTTAATACCTTATCCCAGTCTTTTCTGCCAAGTTTATAATCCTGCCTTTTTTTTTTTTTAACTTTTCAGTTTGTATTCCGAACTTCACTGTTAGCACTTACTTAAAAAAAAAAAAAAAAAAAAGAAGAAGTATAATTGCTTTACAGTGCTGTGTTCAGAGAAGGCAATGGCAATCCACTCCAGTAGTCTTGCCTGGAAAATCCCATGTCGCGACTGAGTGACTTCCCTTTCACTTTTCACTTTCATGCATTGGAGAAGGAAATGGCAATCTACTCCAGTGTTCTTGCCTGGAGAATCCCAGAGACAGGGGAGCCTGGTGGGCTGCGTCTATGGGGTCGCACAGAGTCAGACATGACTGAAGCGACTTAGCAGCAGCAGCAGCTATGTTAGTTTCTGCTGTACAATGAAGTGAATCGGTTATAAGTATACATATATATGCCCTCCCTCTTGAATCTCTCCCATCCACCCCCACCCCACCGCTCTAGGTTCAGAGCACCAAGCTGAACTCCCTGGGCTATACAGAGTGTTCCCAATAACGATGTTTTATACATGGTGAAATTCCCTGCTGGTTCAGTGAGTAAAAAATCAGCCTGTAATGAAGGGTTCAATCCCTGGGTCAGGGAGATCCCTGGAGAAGGAATTGGCCACCCACTCCAGTGTTCTTGCCTGGGAAATATAGACAGAGGAGTCTGGTGGGCTACAGTCCCTGGGGTCTCAAGAGCTGGACACGACTTAGTGAGTAAACTGCCACCACAGAGTCTACATGTCAATCCTACTCCCAGTTGTGAGCTCCTAGAGGAACAAATATAAGGAAACAAAAGTTATTCTTTAAACATGATTCAGAATCATATATATATATATATATATATATATTTCAAGGTCTTTAGTGCTCTACAGTAACGCTTATTGTCACACATAACTGAGAGTTGATTTTTTCATGCTGGGCTGGGGCCCAGGAAGGATTAGTTCCACCAGATTAATGTGTTTCTCTTTTTTCTTGTGAAGCCAACCTGAACCATCACAGGGGAAGTCAGNATTGTCACACATAACTGAGAGTTGATTTTTTCATGCTGGGCTGGGGCCCAGGAAGGATTAGTTCCACCAGATTAATGTGTTTCTCTTTTTTCTTGTGAAGCCAACCTGAACCATCACAGGGGAAGTCAGGGAGTTTCTATAGTCTTTGGATGCATCCTTCCTAGGCAGAAAGGCCAGAATAATTTCTAGAGTAGGATACGCACGGTTTAAGGATTCTTGGAGGGAAAGGTAAGCATGCGTTGACAAACCCTAGGGAAACCTGAAAGCACAAACAAACTGGGGGCTTTACTTTGAGTTCCTGCCAAGAGTTGAGCTATCTGCTTCGTTAAGAAATATTTATATGGAGAAACAATCCAAGTGACCTTGATAGGGGATGCCACATGCATATGATAGAAAATAAACAAAATGGTAAGCAAAAAGGATTAGATAAGCCCATATAGCAATGTGAAGATTAAATGTAGTGTTAATTACACAAAGCAAAGCATGGAATATCCATAGTATGGAATATCTAAAGCATGGAATATTATCTATAGTATAATATGATGTTTTGTTTAAACACACTTGAAGAATAAAAGGTAGATACTTGAATATTTATGCAGTGGTATATGAGTTTATTTACTGTCTCNGCCAAGAAAGATCTATCTTGTCACGGCTATGGTTTTTCTAGTAGTCATGTATGGATGTGAGAGTTGGACTAAAAGGAAAGCTGAGCACTGAAGAATTGATGCTTTTGAATTGTGGTGTTGGAGAAGACTCTTGAGAGTCCCTTGGACTGCAAGGAGATCCAACCAGTCCATCCAAAGGACATCAGTCCTGAATGTTCATTGGAAGGACTGATGCTGAAGCTGAAACTCAAAAACTTTGGCCACCTAATGTGAAGAGCTGACTCATTTGAAAAGACCCTGACACCGGGAAAGACTGAAGGCAGGAGGAGAAGGGGACAACAGAGGATGAGATAGTTGGATGGCATCACCGTCTCAATGGAGATGAGTCTGAGTGAACTCCAGGAGTTGGTGATGGACAGGTAGGCCTGGTGTGCTGCACTCCACAGGGTCACAAAGAGTCGGACACAACTGAGCAACTGAACTGAAGTGAACTGAATGGAGTAGCCGGGATGCGAAAGGCAGTAGCCCCAGGATTTCTATATTGTTGGGGTGATTTTGTATAGTGAAGTTGGCAGAGCATGGCAGGGAGCAGACCTCAGATCTGGGTCTGTTTCACTGTTCATTCTAGTGGCTTCAGTGGGGACATGGCAAGATTTCCCCAAAGCCACTCGCTAATGGAATCATTCTATGGTCCAGGGAGATTTCCAAGTGGAACTCATTACAGTTTTAGGTAGCTGGCTCTAAGAAATTGTGCCCAGAGAGGAGTTCATGAGTGTACACTGATCCTTGTCTGATTTCACAGATCACAGAAGCCATCCCTTGGAAGGGACATCAGAAAGCAAAGGAGAAAGTCCTTCTGGGAGGTGGGTGCTTCTATTATAGGGAGGGAGACATGGCATCTCTCTTTCTGGTCATCATTGTGCAATCTTCAACAACATTAAAATCTCCCCTTTTTTCCAGATAATTATTTTTTCACTTTGAGTTTTATATATGGGGTGTTGATATCAAGATCTCCAGCTTCTTTATGGCTTGTGTTTCTCATGATCTTTGTTTATCCCTTGAATTAGTTTATGCATTCTGTATGATTTTGTTTTTGATAGATTGCTTATAAAAAGCATATAGCTGGATTTCTTTAAAAGCCAGTGTGTTTTCGGTTTTTACACTTAAAACTGTCATTATCCACTTTTATTTTACATCTGTTAAATAATGCTAGAATTTCTTGGTGCTTTTTCTCCACTATGCTTTCTTTCTCTCTTTATTTGAAAGCTATTAATCCTAATACTTTGCTGTTACTTTAGCATTAAATATGTATGTATATATGTTTTTATGTGTATGAATATATTTATTTTGTAAATTTTCTTTTTAGCGTTAAGAATGAATCTAATCAGTGTAGAATATAAAAATTAGCATACTTTCTTCATTCCTCCTCTTCACTTCCTGCTTTCAATCTTTCCCAGCATCAGGGTCTTTCCAATGAGTCAGTTCTTCCCATCAGGTGGCCAAAGTATGAAGAGGACAAGAGAGGATGAGATGGATGGATGGACATGAGTTTGAGCAAGGATTGGGAGTTAGTGATAGGCAGGGAAGCCTGGCATGCTGCAGTCCATGGAGTCGCTTAGAGTTGGACACAACTGAGCAACTGAACTGAACTTCATCCCTCCTTTTCCACTTTTTAGTTTTTTGTTGAAGTATTATAGGATTTTAAATTTCTACTGTTATTATTATCTTACTTTATCTTTCAAGACTTTAGCTTAATGTGCAATTTAAGTTTAGTAGTCATATTGACAATTATTTAGACTATTTTATTGGTTTTATTGTTTGCTGACTTTTCTTCTAAATCCTGTCTCTGCTTTTTAAATTCTGATTTTTTTTTTGGTGCCTCAAATGTTTCCCTACTAAGTTACTATAAATACTAAGTTGTTTTAAGAATAGTTACTAGGACTATATTTTTTACATCAAATTGAAGTGCACTAGCATTTCCCAAATAATGACTGTCATTCTGAATGTGTTTGGGAAATACCAGGGTCAACAAAACTAAGCATGCTTCTTTATTGTAAGCTTCTCAGAGTCTGTACTGTGCAATTACACAATATGAATCTTTACATGGAACACACATCATTTCCAAAACTGAATACCACTCCAATTCTCTTGCTGTTTAGTATTAGAGAGAAGAACTATTATTGTAATTCAAATCTCCTCCCTTTAGTAACTTCTTTTTTTGCCTAGATTTTCTTTCTTTATTACTGAAATAAAAATGTCAACAGGCCATGTTAACTGACGGTGTCTCCTATTTTTCCTGGTACTCAGTGTATCAGACAGAGTTTAGCATAAGACAGAAACCACTCTAGAGACTTTGAACAGAAAGGATTTAATACTGGGAATGAAGTGCCTGGGCTTCCCTGGTGGCTCAGATTGTAAAGAATCTTTATCTTTATCTCCTGCATGCAAGAGAGCTGGGTTTGCTCCCTGGGTTGGGAAGATCCTCTGGAGGAGGGCATAGCAACCTCCTCCAGTATTCTTGCCTGCAGAATGCCACAGACAGAGGATCCTGGAGGGATACAGTCCATGGGGTCATGAAGTCGGACATGACTGAGTGACAAAGTACAGCACATATGAAGTGCTTATGAAAACAGAAGAACTGGAAGAGTGAGGTCGAGACTGGACTCCTACAGCTCACTCCGAAAACGCTGCCTGACTCATCACCGCACACAGTCAGGGGCTCCCCCTGACTTCAAGAATGCATTATCAGGGACTTGCCTGGCGGTCCAGCGGTTAAGACTCTGCCTTCCAATACAGTAAGTGTGGCTCGATCCCTGGTTGGGAGCTAAGATCCCACAGGCCTCACAGTCAAAAAATCAGAACATAAACAACAGAAGCAGTACTATAACAAATTCATAAAGATTTTTTAAATGGCCCACATTTTTAAAAAATAGAAAGAAAGAAAAAAAAACCCACAAAGGAACGAGTTATTGCTGCTGCAGTCAGGGAATTAAAAGCTGGTACTGGAATACCGTCACCTTGATTGCTGGACCCTGGAGCCCAGAGTTCAGTTCCTGTTGCCTCAGCAGTAACTGGAAGCCACACACAGGGTTTCCACAGTCTTGGCTGCCAGCAGAAAAAAACAAAGTGCCCCAAACTGAGAGAAGGTAGCTTTCACTTCGTTGCATCCAGAATCCTAGGTACATGCAAGTCAGGGAATGTCATGTTTAGCTTTCTTTGGAATTCAGTAAACTGGTGGGTCCTGACCGGTGGAATCTTAGACAACCGGAGTGAGCCAGTCTAATGGAGGCCAAATGCCTCCAGGGATTGACCCTGTAACCTGTACAACTGCAGAAAATGTCCTCAGGATTTATTTTCATTCTCTTTATCAGCAGGCTCAGAAAGCAATTCTGTTTGCAGTGCATATTCTGAACCAAAGCTCACTTAGGTAACAGGCCCACTCCCTACCAGCTCTTCCTTCCTCATCCTGTCTTGCACGTGTGTGCTCAGTTGCTCAGTTGTGTCCGACTCTGTGTGATGCTATGGACTGCATCCTGCCAGGCTTCTGTCCATGGGATTCTCCAGGCAAGAATGGAACAAGTTGCCATTTCCTCCTCCAGGGGATCTTCCCGACCCAGGGACTGAACCCACATCTCCTGTGTCTTGTGCATTGGCAGGATTCTTTACAACTAGCTACCCTGGGAAGCCTCCATCCTATCTCACTACACTTCCAATCTATCCCAAACTGTTCCTACTCTTCTGGTCACCAAAGCAACGCACAAATCCAGCTAAACAAAAGTAAAAAGTGTGAGAATAATTGCCCTATTATCCACAAGAAACATCACGGATGACTCTATAATTGAATGACTATGGTGTTCCGGCAGAAGGTTCCCATATATACAGGACACAATCCTTTATCTAACTGATGTAGCGCCCATATCCTGTCACTCTGTATTCCAAGCCCAACACAGAGCAGAATCCTAGCAGAATCAGGGCCAGTTTTCCTGAACAGCCAAAAGACCTGTGATGTATGAACATTCTACAGGAAATCTGAAAAGGTGCACATTTACTCACTGCTTTTCATCACCTACCCCTAAAAGTCACAAGAAAATGCTATTCTTTTCAGCCCCAAATTCTTACCAAGACAGTGCACACTTCAAGATATTGTCTCCAGAAAGATCTTAGAGAGGGGAGACCAAGGGGGAGTTACTTTCGTCTCTTCTCATTAGTGTTCGCTCCTTTTTCAGATTGCATTGTGGAAATCAAGTGCAGGAAAGAAAGAGGATGGGTATATGACAGAAAGCAAAGAGCACTGCTCACACAGTGGAGCTAAGGGTTGGCAGCCAGCCAGTGTCCTCAGACCCGATCATTTCATTTCCGCCTTGGTTTCCTAGCAGCGCGGTGGGGATAATAATCTTTGCTCTTCTACTTGTGGAGTTGCAGTCCATGCCCTGTTCAAGCAGGACAACCATACCAAGCAGTATAATAATAATCATTCACAAGACAAGGCAGAGCTGGTTTGTGACAGTGAGAAGAACCACTCCCAGTGGTTATGGAGTCAGTAGCATGGGGGTTCCCTGGTTGCTCAGACGAGAGAGCTTACCTGCAATTCAGGAGACTCAGGTTCTATCTCTGAGCCAGGAAGATACCCTGGAGAAAGGAACAGCAAGCCACTTCAGCACTCTCAGCTGAAGAATTCCATGGACAGAGGAGCCTGATGGGCTAAGTGCACGGGGTCACACAGTCAGACATGACTGAGCAAGTAAGACACGTAGTAACTAACCAGCCCGCTCTCTCACCCTCCCTGCTCAGGGCTGTAGGCTCTGACCTCAGACAGAGTTTAGTGCATAAAACAGAAATTACTGTGGACTTCCCTGGCAGTCCAGTGGCTAAGACTCCATGCTCCCAATACATAGGGCCTAGTTCAATATCTAGTCAGAAAACTAGTTCCCACTTTTTGCAATTAAAAATTGATTCCACATGCCACAACTAATAGAGCCTTCATGCTGCAACTAAGACCCAGTAGAGCCAGACAGATAAATATTAGAAGAAAAAGTACTGCTTCTGTTCACTGGCCAAGGCACTGAAGGCAGATAGCTTCTGACCCTCAGTTGTACTTAGACTGTTTCTCGGTTAGAAGCATTCTTGCTCACCCATCCAGAAACCTCCATGAGCAGAAACTCCATCAAGAGCCATTTTGTTTTCCCCTAAGTGGAGCCTTGGTTCCAGAAAACAATTCTGAAGATGTTGGGAGAAGGCTGCGCACATCCCACCCCACACTGAGATGGGCAGTCAGAATCAGGGAGCTCTGTGATCCGGGTCCTGCCAGCTACTATGTTGGGTGGTGGTGGTGATATACCTTTAGAAGTACATTTTCAGCACCTACATTAAAATAGCCTCCAAGTTGAAAAGGATAAGTCATAGGAGGAGGGGTTTTTGTGTAACCTCCTGCCCTAGAGATTTAAAGAAATCAATAGTTTCCAGAATCTGCCTTTTCCAAGAGCTATGTGGAAGAGAAACAGAAATAAACATTTAAAACCCCTTTTAACTTTAGCCTGTGAAGTTCAAATGCATTCTAGGAGGCCCATGAGTCAATGTAGTGCTGTAAGTGAGCCACTGGCTCCTAGTAGCTTCCACACACCTGCTGCTCTGATGATATACCTTTTAGCTTCAGTCGTAGTTTGGGGAACCTGCTAAGAATGACTCTAATTGCCGTTATTCTCCAGTCAAATGAGTCACATCTAATTAAGATGGTACTTGCTCTACTAACCATGGGCTGCTGGGTGGCTCGGTTGGTAAAGAATCTGGCTGCAATGTGAGAAACCTGGGTTCAGTCCCTGGGGTGAGAACATCCCCTGGAGGAGGGCATGGCAACCCACTCCAGTACTCTTGTCTGGAGAATTCCAATGGAGAGAGGAGCCTGGTGGGCTGCGGTCCATGGGGCTGCAAAGAGTCAGACATGACTGGGTGACTGAGCATACACACTTACTGCTAACCACAGCCATCTCTCCTGAACCGCCCCAAAAGGTGGGCGACAGCCCTGCTGTGGCTGATGGATCATCTTAGCAGATTTTAAATTTCCTTTCATCTTTAACCTCACATATCTCCAGGGGTTTTAACATTCTAATCAATAAGTAGCAAAGAGGATCATGAGAAATTGAATGCTTATGTGGTTTCTTTCATATAATAAGCTCTGTAATTGTAATAGTTGACCTGCTCACACCACAAGGTCAGTGGGAGGCTCGACGCAGTCTTATATTTGGATGTGCCATGTCTCACCTGCTAAAGGTGTATGTGCTGAGTGCCAGCCTCACCGCGATCTTTATTGGCTGACAAAACTGAACATGAAGACTGAAGCAGCAAGTTGTGGAATGCATCTGTGAGTGGGAGAGCAAGGACTCACGACCCACTCACATGCACGAGGGAGGTGTGGCCTGGGGACAGGAGTGCAGTCCGCTTGCCTACTATGATGAAAAGGAAGACAATGAAGAGATCAAGCCCTGAGCCTTTGGAGTGGAAGCACTGACTCCAAGACCCTACACTACCAGAGAACTAACCCCAGTGAGTACCAAATAGTGAGAACTCACACTAAGGAAACCACTTGAATACAAGACCTGGCATCACCCAACCACCAGTAGCACCCTGTGCAAGACACCTCATCTAAACAACAAACAAAACAAAAATACAAACCCAGTCATCAGTAGATAGGATTACCACCTCACTTAGCCTTGCCCATCAGAGGAAAAGCAAACAAGCAAACAAAAGTAAAAAGTCAGCACAAATCTCACCCTATATGAAGCTTACACAAACGACTGGACCAGCCTTAGGAGGGCAGAAACCAAAAGGAAGAAAGAATTCAACCTTGAAGCCTGGGAAAAGGAGACCTCAGACACAATAAGTTAAACATATATATATATATAATGAAAAGGCAGAGAAATACTGCATAAATGAAGGAAAAAATTAGAAACACAGAAATCCAAATAACTGAAGAGGAAATAGGCAAAGTACCTGAAAAAGAATTCAGAATCATAATAGTAAAGATGGTCAAAAGCCTTGAAAATAGAATGGAGAAAACGCAAGAATCAATTAACAAAGATCTAGAAGAATTAAAGAATAGACACACAGAGAAAAACAACACAATTACTGATATTAAAAATACTCTAGAAGGAATCAATAGCAGAATATCTGAAGCAGAAGAACAAATTAGTGAGCTGGAAGATAAAATGGTGGAAATAATGTCTGAAGAGCAGAATAAAGTAAAAAGAATGAAAAGAACTGAGGATAGTCTCAGAGACCTCTGGGACAATATCAAATGCACCAACATTCGAATTATAGGAGTCCCAGAAGAAGACTAAAAAAGAAAGGGTATGAGAAAATTTTTGAAGAGATTAGAGTTGAAAATTTCCCCAACATGGAAAAGGAAATAGTCAATCAAGTCCAAGAGGTGCAAAGAGTGCCATACAGGATAAACCCAAGGAGAAACATGCCAAGACACATACTAATCAAACTAACAAAGACTAAACACAAAGAAAGAATATTAAAAGCAGCAAGGGAGAAGCAGCAAGTAACATACAAGGGAAACACCATATGCTTAACAGTTGATATTTCAACAGAAGCTCTGCAAGCCAGAAGGGAATGGCAGGATATATTTAAAGTACTGAAAGGGCAAAATCTACAACCAAGATGACTGTACCTGGTAAGGATCTCATTCAAAATTGATGAAGAAATAAAAAGCTTTTCAGACAAGCAAAAGTTAAGAGAATTCAGTACCACCAAACCAGCTTTACAACAAATGTTAAAGGGACTTATATAGTCAAGAAATACAAGAGAAGGGAAAAGATCTGCAAAATCAACCCCAAACAATTAAGAAAATGGCAATAGGAACATATATATCAATAATTACTTTAAATGTAAATAGATTCAATGCTCCAACCAAAAGACACAGGCTGGCTGAATGGATACAAAAACAAGACACATATATATGCTGTCTACAAGAAATCCACTTTAAATCTAAAGACACATAGACTGAAAGTGAGAGGATGGAAAAATATATTCCATNTCAAGAATATGTAAGAGGGCATAAGATATACAGATGACTGTATACAAATTGAATTACTCAAGCAGATAAAATGATATCACTAGTAGCTATTATTTCTTTGAAAACACAAGGAGAATATTAAGCTAACACATTTGAAGCCTGATGTAAAAACAGGCAAATTTCAAACTGGTTAGGTATATTTTGCAATTATGAATGCACTCAAAAATATTATCTAATATATTTCCACAATTTAAGTACTTGTTACTTAATGTTCTAGCTAGACATCCAAGATTTACTAAAGGCCTACATTCTTTTTTTTTTTTTCCCCAGCCAAGAAAAATATCAACCTCTACTATGCAGCAGTTTATCCTAATAAATTTGGCAAGAAAAATGAGGTGTGTTTCTTGGAGTAACTGGGCAAACCATGAAGCACAGCTGTTTTCTCTCTGCTGAGACAAATTATCCCTGGTGTACTCATTCCACAGGACCCCATAATGTGTAATCCCATCTACCTTGCTTACTCCAAATCCGAGGAAGGACTTTCTTCCAACTTTCTTAATTTCTAGGGAGAGTAATTGGTGTTATGGAGAGTCAGATGTTTTAAGTTGTAATATTTTAGCTGTTAAGTATTCATGGAGGACCAAGGACAGCAGAAGAGTAGTCCAAAATAGACAGCTACCTCATCAATGACTGTCTAGGGTCCAAAAGTACAAAACCCTGAGAGTATATAAGGCTCTCCCTTCCTAAGGATCAAAAAGGGTATTCCTGTCCCTTCAATCTGCAAAGACACCTCAAAGTTAAGAAAACAGCTGAAGGATTTTTTGCTTTGTACTTGTACCAAAGTTCACTTTAAACAATGATGCTTACACAGTGTATAAAATTGCTCTGGATATCTTCAAAGTGTGTACAGTAAAATTAAAAGAATAGAAAAGTTGTGACAATTAGAAATATATGAAGCCGCTAAATTGACGCTTCTTCAAACAACTACTTAAAAACATTTCAACCTATCATGGATATTTTTTTCAATACAATAAAATAAACTGTTAGAAAAATTCTATGTAAAAAAAAGACATACAAAACACAAGCCCACTGGTCAGGCACTTGAATGTCCTGGCAATGTAAAATTGCTGCCAAGTTGTTTGAAACACTGTGTCTGCACTTGTCTTGCAGGAGACACGTAATAAACATTCCATAAATGTACAGTGATCTCCAAAGCATGCTGTGAGTAGTTCTCCTTTATGCTGAGGTAAGACCTGATGACGTCTTATGTAATAAGAACCACATATTTTAAAGCTCATCTTGAACATCTGTAAAATTATGGTTTCAACAGACGGTCTTTCCTGCCTCTAAGATTCTGTGCCTACTATTGGTGTAACTGAAGGTAAAAGCCGCAGCTAACGGGAAGAAGCTTGGTTGTTAGGTACTGACACAACTAGCACTCTCAGTAAACTTGCTACCTTAGCTCTTGAATTTAGAGATGGTCTAAGTAAACTCTTTATTCTAAAGGCTTCTTTGAAAAACAAACTCCACAAATGTTCTCAGATGTATAATCTCTAAAACTATCAAAACACTTACTTCTGCTGCTGACTGCTAAATTGCTTTAGCCATGTCCAGCTCTTCACGACCCCATGGACTGTAGCCCACCAGGTTCTTCTGTCCATGGATTTTTCAGTCAAGAATGCTGGAGGGGGTTACCATGCCCTCCTCCAGGGATATTCCCCTCCCAGGGATTGAATCCGTGTCTCTTTCGTATGTCTCCTTATTGGCAGGTGGGTTGTTTACCACTAGTACCACCTAAGAAGTTCAAAAATACTATATACAGATAACTAAGAACCTGTCTGCCATCTACACATCTACGCATTTACCCATCTCTGTACAGCAGAGAATTGTACTCAAAATTCTGTAATTCTTTTTTCAATTCATATGAGAAATGAATTGAAAAAAGAGTGTATGTATGCTTATGCATAACTGGTTCACTTTGCTGTACACCTAAAACGAACACAACATTGTAAATCAACTATATTCCAATTTTTTTAAATCTTACATTTTACATGTAACTGAAATTAACCTTAGCATTTTCTTCTGAGAGTTGCATTTAGTTGCAAACTGATCTGGTAACTACACAATTTTTGCCTAATAATCATCATATTTCCAGACAGACATCATGTTATTTAATGTTCTGTTGCTATAACAGAATATTAAACTTCTCAGGCCATAGAGACTAGATTTATGTTTAAACACATATCCTAAAGTAATTAAATTCCAGTGTTTGAATGGTTTAAAAAATGAGAAAAATCAGCACTTTCTTAGGTTATAAGAGTTCAAGAGCAGAAATGATAAACCAATGAAAGCAGGATACATTAGGAGGTAAACAGGTCATTATCTATACTTTCGGATATTAGGTTCAAGCAGTAACCCGTGCTAGATAGGTACCAATTAATGGTTCTATATATAAAGTAAAAATATCACATGTTATTATATGTAGCATTACTATTTATTGTTCAAAGTTCATCCTAGTCTGACGTAATGCAATAAAAAACATATATTTCTTTTGTAGAAGCCCCAGATGTAATCAGACAAAAGTATTTATTTGGGGAGTTAAAAGATTAAGTTACAATTCTTGTAGCAATACAGAAGTTACAAACCATAGACATAAATGCTAAAAGCTGCCTTTTGAAAGAGAAGAAAACTTATTATAAAAAAAAAAAAAAAGAATTGTTTTAACTCATGCCCATGAGTTAAAAATGAGTTCATGGGCTCTCACTGAAGAAAACTGTGAAATAAGTGATAAATGTTGCTTGAGTAGTTCTAAAGTGAAGTTATTTTTCCTGAAAGGTACCATGTAGATTATGTTCTATGTAGGATCTACACTCAGTAAAGTATACTGAGCATTTTAAGATTTCAAAGTCACTATCAGACACTGCTAAATGAAATACTGTTTGCAAATGAGTTTTATAGCTGTAAAAACAGATAAAAGAGGAAGATTATAATGATGATAGGGATGTGTGCTTATTTAAATAGAAATGATAGTATCTTAAAAGATGTGGAAGATAGCAATGGACATGAGTCAGATTTAAAACTTTGTTTTTAAAAACAAAGTTGTTATTGCTGATAAATTGTAACATAATCATCAAAACAAGGAAAGGGGGAAAGAGATTGACCTGGCAATGTAAAAATTAATCAGAAGATCTCCACACCTTCTGGAAGCTATGTGCTACATTTCTTGCCTGGAGAACTGTTAGCAGATTCCATTTACATTCACAAACCTTAGTACCCTCAAGAGGAAACGGAAAAGAAACAACCCAAAGAGAGTACCAGACTGGGGAGGACTGGCAGAAGTGTCGTCTGGATGTGATTCTTTTCTCACCACATTTTCAGCTGCACGTTTCAGACTTTGAGGATATGCTTATGTCACTTGTGATGAAACAGACCTGCCCATTCCCAGTACCATTCAATTACATGACCTGCAGGGCATGAGAACTGAGCTAGATCACTACAATCTGCCACGTAAAGATGAAAAAAAAAAAAAGAAATATATTAGATAAAAGGGAAAACACACACACCCTTTCCTTTAGGCAAGCCTCACCTCTCTATTTTTGAATGGTGAATTAGAAACGAAGACCATTATGGACGTTTCCTGAGAAAGATGGACATACATGCAGATTGCCACCACTCATAAAGCAGGGGAGTTTTCACCCTATTCAGGCCTTCCATTTTCCAACAAGTGGAACATTCATGATGAAAGGCCATGATACTAACTATAGGCCTGTCTTACCTCCCCAATCTCAGTCTTTCCAATAATAAGTTCAATGCTGTTGTGTAAATTTAAGCATCAATCTTCCTCAGTATTTTGTGTCATTGGTGGGACAACCATAGATGGGAATAAATCTCTTAAAATTCCTATCAAATGTGTAATTCTCTTAGATGAGGGCATTTTCCCTGTTAGGAATTCAGAGCTACATATTCTGAGAGTTATAACTAATATGAGTCTATCTGCCACTTATAGGGAGAAGGAAATGGCAACCCACTCCAGTATTCTTGCCTGGAGAATCCCAGGGATGGGGAAGCCTGGTGGGCTGCTGTCTATGGGGTCACAAAGAGTTGGACACGACTGAAGCGACTTAGCAGCAGCAGCCACTTACAGACATGAGTAGGTGAGCAGGATAAAGCTTCAGGAATTGTTATATTCCATGGCAACCTCAGAGAGCTGTTAAGAGTGTTCTGGGGACTTCTCTGGCAGTCAAGTGGTTACAACTAGACCTTCCAATGTCTAGGGTGCAAGTTCAGTCCTGGTGGGGTAGCTAAGGCCCTACACACCTTGAAGACAAAAAGCCAAAGCATACAACGGGAACGATATTGTAAGAAATTTTAAAAGACTTTTAAAATTGTCTGAATAAAAAAAAGTCTCTTAAAAAAATATGAGTGCTCTTTAAAGCATTTCCAGGCCCTACGCTGGAAATGCATGCCTACCCAAGAAGCCAGGCATGGCTATGCTGTACATAGGCACTGGATCTGTGACTTGAATAGGGCAGAAGGTCCCACTAGTAGGATGAGAATGAGAAAGATTACCTCCAAGTATGCACAGTTTCCAAGGATGTTTGGATTGTAAGTAAACTCTTTCTTCCTAGAAATTATTTCTAAAATACTGAGCAGGGACGACCGAGGATGAGATGGCTGGATGGCATCACGTACTCGATGGACACGAGTCTGAGTGAACTCTGGGAGTTGGTGATGGACAGGGAGGCTTGGTGTGCCCCGATTCATGGGGTCGCAAAGAGTTGGACACGACTGAGTGACTGAACTGAACTGAACTGAACTGAGCAGGGCTAATCACTCTTTTTGAAACACACTTAGAACTTGAACTAGAACTTGGAAGATCTTGGTTCCTTTGAAGATCTGTCTCTTACAGTATGTGTCCCTGTAGGTAAGTTTCTTAAACCTCTTGAGTCAGGATAATTCGAATGTGCACACCTATTATGCCTGCACCGTGTGTGGAGCATGTAAGAATGATCTGTAAGAGGCAGTGGCACTTTCAGAGCCACGGTGATCATAGGGAGGGTTTGCTGAGCTCACCAGAATGAACTGTCACTGCAGAAGGGGGAAAAAATGGAGGGGCACAACATTTAGACAGAATGCTCAATAGCAAATAACTTGATTCTTCCTAACTGCAGTAGAAATGTCAATTCAGCACAGCCCCCTGACAGCTGCCACTCCTGATATCAGCCTGTAGGTCACCCAGGGGCCTGGAGCACATAGGTGTAACCTAGCCCATATCAAGGAGAGGAACTACGTGGAGAACATAGCCTGCGCCAGACTAGAAGCAGTAACCAGGTGGTGATTCATCCGTCCAGCTCCCCCACCCAGCTTCCTCGTCTCTGCACAGGCCAGTGATATATTTAGAAGGCATTTTGCCTTGAAAATAGCGATTAACACAGTGTTCCACCAAAACAAAGCTTCTCTATCTTTGTTCTTCAGTTCTCCATTTTCTCTTCTTTTGTTCTTCTCTGATTCTTAACTTGATCTATTTCTTTGTAATATCAGAGTCCCAGTCAGGATACATGATACCTAGCATTGCACTTCCTTGAGATGGCAAAGTAAGGAATCCTTGTCTTCTGCCCTCGTGTAAAATCTGACAAGTTAACAGAAAGAAGGCAAGAGGAGAGAGGGGTTTTAAGGTAGATAATTTATCAACCAAGGGACTATGGAGAAACTTCACACATCACATATGCCCATATACATACATTTCCTAGAAGGTATTCAACAGAATGTAAAATTAGGAGGTTGTCATTTTAATATCATCTATACAGGGAAATCTTATGTTAGCTTACTTAAACAAATCATAGTATTTTAAATGAATACAGCAGAAAGAAAAATAAAACAGACGAGAATATTGCTATATATAATTAAGACAATTTTAAGGCATCAGTTGTGATCCATTCCCTAAGTCCAACTAATGGTACAAAAGAAAGTCTCATGGCATCCAATTGTTCATTTGGAATTTACATCAGCACAGAGACATTAACTCAAAACAGGGATCAGCTCCATAAGCTGCTGATCAAAAGAGGCCTAATGACTCAGCGCTGGAGGCTTGTGTTTGTGGTCTGTGACCCTCCTGGTGTACTGAAAAGAAAACGTCTGTGAGATGTACCAAGCCAATGCCAACCGGCTGACAGTTTGATTGTGTTTGAAAGGAGAGTATTTGAGGCAGGAGAAACTCCCTGGTCCACAGCCAGTTGCTTTTATAAATACAGACACACACCAGGCACCAGACTCTAGTCTCGTGCACATAAGCGCAAAGAGAGGCTGACTGCTGGGAATGCAATCAGTGAGAATCAGCTCAGAAGTCCTCCTCTGTTTAATCTGGGCTGACTTCCTGTATCAAGCAGGACAGAGTGCATTTGGCTGTCTGTACCTTTATCATCAATTGTTTCCCTGTGGGTGCTTTTATTGAGCATACATTCCCACTATTTGATGGTCCTGAACTTAAGAATGTAATCCAGATTCAATTCATCTTGTACATTTTCTCTGGTAGAACTAAGGCAGGATCACAATTTGCTATAATTAGCTACTGAAATACAATTTGCTCAAGTTGACTTTTAAAAAATCTGTTGCTATTAAATGTCTAGGATTCAAGATTGCTTTATTCTTTTCACAACCCTTCTTGTCTCCCGCCTCCCTTCCCCCAGGTGATCAGGAAGCAAATGGCCAGAAAATGTTTGCAACAAGCAGAGTCTAGGGTTAGTCCCCAGACTTGTATTACAGTGCCACAGAAGGTCACAGCACGTTTGCAGGGACCCTCACAAGGAAGGCTTTGTTCTCTCACTAGATGCTCAGAGAGGAGAGGGCAGGGGAAGACAAGTGGCAGAGCAAGCCTGCGACCTGTTTCCAGGGCACAGTGTGTGTGAGTGAGGCGGGCTGAGTCTCCAGAGCTGCTAGAATGGACTGCATGCGTGGCGAGCCATTAATCAGAGTTGAGGTTGTGTCCGTACCTGATAAGTCATTTCAGTGGCGTCCGACTCTGTGCAACCCTATGGACTGTCGCCCACAGGTTCCTCTGTCCCTTGGATTCTTCCGGCAAGAATATTCGAGTGAGATGCCACGCCCTTCTCCAGGAGATCTTTCTGACTCAGGGGTTGAACCTGGAACTTTTACATCTCCTGCATTGGCAAGCAGGTTCTTTACCCCTAGCGCCAACTCGATAGCCCAGGGTTGAGGTTAGGTTTAGAACACGGCTATGTTAAAGGACTTTACAGAGAAGGATTAACCTGAATCGCCTTTTAGCATTTAGCCATCTCTTGTTCTTTGGGTTGCTGCCATTCCACTCTCACAGGTGATTCCATGTAGGCAAATGAAAAAAAAAAAATTTTGCAGCAGCACTTTCATTTAGTGGAAATGCCTTATGCTTATGCATGTTTCAATCCTGTCCTGTAAATGGGTATCAAGAGAGAGACATGGCAGAACATTTGGGTCATGGGTAATCTGAGGGCTCATCTAAGCATCACGATTTTTCATTACTGCATGAAGAAAACAGGAAAATATTCCTTGACAGATACTTAAAATGAAGGGTTTCAAAATGGAAGAAGCGAGAACTTCAGTTCATTGTTTTTCTTATGGGCAAGCCCAACATTTTCGACTGCAGCATCTGACGGCATCTTAAATTGCAGCAGTGAAATGTATTCACCCAGCACCTCTGAGGGAGGAAGAGGGAGAAAGTCTACGCAGACATGTGTGAGTATGTGTGCCTCTTAACCCAGACAAGTCAAGCTGGCTTCTTTTTTAACTGAAAGCATAAAGTCACATGCAAACTCCCTCTGAAGGCTCGCCCAGGCAGCCCTGTCCCACCCTGACCGTCAGGGCAGCCTCTGCCCGCTCAGCCTTGTGATAAGCCGCCTTTGTTTTTGAACAACATTCAGCAGATCTACAGTTGGCCCTGCGACCTTTCTCTCCTCTCCCTTTCTTCTTGACTGCTTCCAAAGAATGATTCTTCTGTACATGGCATGCCAGCAGGGGCTAGGCAACACCTGTGTTTATTTAACAAGCTGATGGCTTGCAGTTTCCATTTGTTTCAACAGAAATGGATCTGAAAGGGGTTAATGGTGCCCGGTAGCACTATTATAATGAAGATTCTACCAGTATTTTCATAACAAACTGGAGATTTTCAAACACAATCTGGAAATGCTTTATGAACAATTTAGAATCTAATACTAGAGTATATTTTTTAAAAAACAAACATGCAAAAAATTATACGTTTGTTCTAATAGGTGGTTATCAGGATAACTGATCATCGTGCTTCTTACTTGCTTATTTAAAAAAATAAAGACATTCATTTTTATGTCAGATAAGATATATTTCTTATCTCCATGTGATTCACCAACAAGGGAAATTATTTATATCTCCATAAGGCAATAGATTCTTAGGTCACATTGTCTTCAAGTATTCCCCAAAGTGAGTGCTCCAGTAATAGGATGTAAAATGGAATTTTCTGTTATCTTAGAATTTTGGCTAGTGGTCAAAGATGGAACCCACGGCTTTCAAGTATCACCACATTTTAGGGGGCCCATTTTTCAGTATATGTTTTTTATTGGAGTTTGATTGCTTTACAATTTGTGTTATTTTCTGCTGTACAAAAAAGTAAATCTGCTATACAGGTACATATAGCCTCTTTAGTCACCCCAGAGCATTGAGTAGAATTTCCAGATCTGTAACTGGAAGGCTCATTAATTCTCATTAGTTATCCATTTTATACATTGCAGTTTTTATGTATGGGCTTCTCTAGTGGCTCAGCAGTAGAGAACCAGCCTGCCAATGCAGGAGAGGCAGGTTCGATCCCTGGGTTGGAAGATTCCCTGGAGAAGGAGCTGGCTACCCACTCCAGTACTCTTGCCTGAGAAATCCCAGACAGAGGAGCCTGGTGGGCTGAAAAGGGCCAGATGCAACTTAGTGACTAGGCAGCAGCAGGGTGATACGTTGGTCCCAGTCTCCCCACCCGCCTCACACACCTTCTCTTGTCTTGGAGTCCACAGCTGTGTCCTCTCCCCCTCTGTCTCTATTTCTGCTTTGCAGATCGGTTCAAGCCAGAAGACAGACACGTCTATGAGACCTGTTAGGAAAGAACAAAGCCATCCCTGCCACTTTTACCCAGAGCAGAGATTCATCAGGGTAAATGTTGCTCCTTTAGAAGATTGCTGAATGCTGGTCAGACAAAAGTGAAGTGACTTTGCTTTCATTTTGAAAGTGACATAAGGAGGGCTTCAGTGAAACCACTGTATGAAAGAGAGACCGCACGCCAGGACAACCAGAAATGCTCTTTAGCTATAGGGTTGCCTGAGGTTGCCCTACACTGTTGCTCACTTTGTAATTGCCCCTTGGAATCTGAAGGAAGGAAAGTATCTTTGACTCTCATATGACAATATTCATTATTTTTATATTCGTCTTGAACCACTGTTGTTGTCTAGTCACTAAGTCATGTCCAACTCTTTAGTGACCCCATGGACTATAGCCTGCCAGGGTCCTCTTTCCATGAGGTTTCCCAGGCAAAAATACTAAATTGGGTGGCCATTTCCTTCTCTAGGGGATCTTCTTGACCCAAGGATAGAACCCATGTCTCCTGCATTGAAGATGGATTCTTTGCCATCTGAGCCACGAAGGAAACCCATTTTGAACCACTGCATGTAATCAATACGTTGGAGTATCAGACTGAGGTACTTTCCATTTATTTTGCCTTAAAGGGCATGAACAGGTAGAGAAGTTATGGGGAATTGCTGGCTGGAGCAAGAAGAGGGAATGGACTGACCCTGAGACCCATTCTTTCATACCTGCCCCCTGTGAGCCTCTGGAATAATTGAAGCTTAAGTGGGAGAAAGCAGGAGATCCTTAATTGAATGTGATATGAGAGTATAAGTGAAATGAATATTTTAAGGTCATAAATTAATACAATTCTAATATCCAAAAGTGGCAAGAAAGTGTTGGAATTGCCTTAAACTCTCCAATACTGGGAAACAAACCCAACAAATTCCTTCAAAACAGATGCAAGGACAAGTTTCCACTGAGTGAACCAGTTCCACTAACAAGCCATAGTGAAAAATTATCTATTTAACTTAAATACAAGTTTGAATATATATGTGTATATGTGATCAGTCACTCAGTTGTGTCCAACCCTTTGCAACCCCGTGGACTCTAGCCCGTCAGGATCCTCTGTCCCTGGGATTTCCCAGGCAAAAATACTGGAGTGGATTGTCATTTCCTTTTCTAAGGAAATCTCCCTGATTCAGAGATCAAACTCCCATCTCTTGTGTCTCCTGCAACAGCCAAGGGATTCTTTACCACTGTGCCACCTAGGAATCTCCTGGGAATGTCTTAATGTTTATATATATATAATTATTATTATTTTTTACAAATCATTCTTCTTAAAATAACTTTGCAAATAGCTCTCAGCTTTCTGGGTCTTCAGCTTCAAATTCAAGCAGAAGTTTTGAAGCCAAACACAGTAGTTTAGAGAAACTGTCAGAAGCAGATGCTATCAAGAGGGATCATCTTATAATTATATGCCTGGATCTATAAGAAAGCTGGTAAGAGTGACAATCATGAAATGAGATAAATCTGATCATCCATAAAATGAAAAATAACAAATATTATTCCTTAAGTCTGTTGAAAGGATAAAATCTAATAACTTATAAAAAGTGTCTCTTTTTTCCTTGCTGATTCATTTATTTCTACCATTCTATCTTCTATTTCACTAATCCTATCTTCTGCCTTCGTTATTCTACCATTTGTTGCCTCCAGAGTGTTTATGATCTCATTTATTGCATTATTCATTAATTGTTGACTCTTTTATTTCTTCTAGGTCCTTGTTAAACCTTTCTTGCATCTTCTCAATCCTTGACTCCAGGCTATTTATCTGTGATTCCATTTTGATTTCAAGATTTTGGATCATTTTCACTATCAATATTCGGAATTCTTTCTCAGGTAGATTCCCTATCTCTTCCTCTTTTGTTTGGTTTGGTGGGCATTTCTCCTGTTCCTTTACCTCCTGGGTATTCCTCTGTCTCTTCATCTTGGTTATATTGCTGCGTTTGGCGTGGCCTTTCTATATTCTGGGAATTTGTGGAGTTCTCTTTATTATTGAGCTTCCTCCCTGTGTGTAACGAATTAAAATAAATGAGGACAACCTTAGAGACCTCCAGGACAATATGAAACGCTCCAACATTGAAATTATAGGAGTCCCAGAAGAAGAAGACAAAAAGAAAGACCATGAGAAAATACTTGAGGAGATAATAGTTGAAAACTTNTACCTGTTTTCTGAACCTACTGGGCATCATATCTGGTTGTAGTCCTTAGAACCTGCTTTGTTCCAGTGATGAAACCTCCCCCCTAAATCCCACGTGTGAGTTCAATGAGTAACTTCTTACATTAAATATAAGCTTATCTTTGTTGAGAATATTCAGAATAACAGTTTTCTCCAAAATCAGACCCTTTCTTGCTATTGTCAACCCATTCCTTGGGAATGAGAATACTGGCATTAAACTTGTACCTCCCCTCAGTGAAAAGTGCTGCACTTCCCTGGATGTTGTTCATGGTATCACAGTTAGAGATAATGAGATAACCAGAGGCCAGTTTGTCTTTGTGGGTTCCAGTCTTTATTGTGGNCATTCCTTGGGAATGAGAATACTGGCATTAAACTTGTACCTCCCCTCAGTGAAAAGTGCTGCACTTCCCTGGATGTTGTTCATGGTATCACAGTTAGAGATAATGAGATAACCAGAGGCCAGTTTGTCTTTGTGGGTTCCAGTCTTTATTGTGGATCTCAGCACATCGTCACACAAGTCCAAGTTCTGTTCTTGACAGAGCAATAGAATGTCAAGTCCTACCCTAAGCAGAGATGATTACCTTGCCTCAATAACTTTGCCAGCTCACTTCATAGCAAAAACTCTTATCCCTATAATAAATTCTGATTCCATGTCACTTATAATGATTCTGCTTCTTCATTAGAACTCTGACCAATACATACATTCTGTGGATCTTTTTATACTTTCATTTCTAAACATTTTATCTTCTCTTGCTGTGGTGAATGGGTTTTTCCATTTTTGGATAATCATGGTTTTAATTTTTATCTTAAAGCTTTGCCTTTGAAACTTTTTTCAATGAAGGAATCCTAACAGAGAAAGAAAGTAAAAAAAAAATTAGCACTAAAGCATTTGTGGGATATCAACAAGATCATAAAGCCCTAGTGTGCTTGAAATCTTCCTCTGAGGTTTTATCTTAACTTTTCATTCTATTTTATAGCATACCATATATGTTTAAATTTTAAATGCTTTCTTCTCTCCAAGTCTTTAAATAAAATACAATTCCTGGGAACATGTATGCCTACTCTGTGGTTTCTGGTACTCAGTGGCTGATGTGTTAAGCCCCAAATATGCTGTAGATAAGATTTGGAGAAACATTTCTTTAAAGCAATTTTGAGATTTGTCTAAGGTTTTCCAAACTTTTATCATCACATTATCTCTAATGTATAATACATTCTTGTAGTCATAATTACTCAGAAAATTATCTACATCTTTATCATCATGTAGCAGCACACAGATATTGGATACTCAAGTTGAGTTTACTGAGTTGACTTACACTAAAGAATTTTTTTAGACTTAGCTTTAGACTTTAGTTTTTTAGTTTGCTGAAATCATTTCAGGTCATTTTTTTTTTTTAATAAAGCTACTGAGTTCTAAAGCAATTTTGCAATTATAGTACATTAGTCATTTGAATAAATAATCTCATTTTCACAGGAGACAACACAAAAGCCAAAGTTGTATTTTACAGAACACTGGAAACTCATAACTGGTAATGGATGGGAAATCAGAGCACTTAACCGAATTATACCAGTTCAAAACAAAACAAATAAAACCATCAGCACTTGAGAACTTATTTTCTAGCAAGGAAGAGTTCATAGACTGATGAAGAGTCCACATAACACGCGCGCTCAGTTGCTTCAGTCATGTCCGACTCTCTGCGACGCTATTGTCTGTGGCCTGCCAAGCTAACGTCATTGGATTCTCCAGACAAGAATACTGGAGTGGGTAGCCTTTTCCAACTCTGGGTCTGCATATATAGTAACTGTCAATACTGTTGCAACTCTTAAATCTCAAGAAAACAAAAACTTCTTTGCCTTTTTGAAAGTGGTTGCTATTGGACATCAGAAGAAGCCAGTCTGGAAATAATTTATGATAATGAAAAGGTTCAGACACAGACTAGCTAAAACTTTTACATTTTTGATGTTTAATACTTTGAATCTACTATTAATCTTTTTTTTTTTTTACAAACTAACTTATATAGCTTAGTAGCCAGATCAAATATTGAACTGTAGAATCCGTATGATCAGTATGTATGTCTCTAGAGTTCACTTTCATATCCAAATATAAAAAGAATATACCCTTAAAATATCAATATTCTTTTGGAGTGATAGTAATTAGGATTTTTAGAAGTGAGATAAAAAGAGAAAGAAATATAATAATCCATTTGAGTTAATAAAATAAAATGGCAGTAAGGCAATGAGCTCAAAAGTTAGAACTTATGAAGAGAAGAATAAAGATTAACCACATGCCTTTAACTTACATTAAATATTTCAAAGCAAATGTTGTCCTTTGAGAAAATACTGCAGTTCTTTTGTTAGTTATGAGACTGAAATTGGAGAGAGAAAAAAAAATAGAACTTAGCCTCTGCAATCTTGAGGCTTGGTGGGGGATAGAAAGGAGATGGAAAACACACACAACAACAACAAAAAATAGAGTTAGAAGATACAGACAGCCTAGAACATCCCTAACTTGGAGGTTTAGCTTCGCCAAAGTTGTGGAGGAGGTTATTTGGTAATGAGGAAATCATGAGAATGGAGGGATTCTTTTTCAAATTTTAGTTGTGTTCTTTTTTCAAATTTTAGTTACAAGAGGTTTCACTTTCCAAAAATCATGGAGGAGGTTATTTGGTAATGAGGAAACGATGAGAATAGAGGGATTTTTTCAAATTTTAGTTACATCTCAGAATTTCTCTGAGGTCATATAAAAAGCAACAGAAAAGTTAAATAAACAAAGCAGCTCCGTCAGATAGAGAGAAATCTATTTGTCCCTCCCATGCTTCAGTCGGGCTTCCCAGGTGGTGCAAAGATAAACAATCCTTCTGCCAATGCAGGAGACAAAGAGACTCAGATTTGATCCCTGCGTCAGGAAGGTCCCTTGGAGAAGGAAATGGCAATCTGCTCCAATATTCTTGCCTGGAAAATTCCATGGACAGATGAGCCTGGTGGGCTCCAGTCTATGGGATTACAAAGAATTGGATACAACTGAGCACACGCACGCACACACACACTGTGCCTCAACTATTTTCTGTATGAAAGGACCCTGCGTTAAAATCCAGGAGGTCAAACAAGGGGCCTTCTATTCAGGAGCGTGGTGACCTTACAGGAAATACTATAGGATGAGTCAGGAGCAAAGATGAGGAGAACATAGAGGCATCAGAGGAGATGGTAACTTCAGGGAGGATGGAAGGAGGCCAGACTAGCAGGAGGGGGCCCCTGGATTCTGACAAAGTTAAGAAATCATGTAAGTCAATTAATCAGAGATATCAACAACAGAAAACAGGAGGATGCTCAGAGGCAAGACGTGACCATGATCTACCAGCAGGCATCACGTGTATAGATTCAGCTTTTCAGGTTTTTGCCATAATTCCACTATCAGATGGCAACAGAATTGTGAGGAAGGCACTTTTCCTAATCTCATGGTTTGGTGGGAGAGCATGGGACATCTGTGTTTGTCCAGAAGGTTTTATCCCTGGGTAGGGAAAACCCCCTGGGGGGGGGGGATGCATGGCAAGCCACTCCAAGATCCTTGCCTGGAGAATCCCATGGACAGAGGGACCTAGCAGGCTGCAGTCTGCAGGGTCACAGAGAGTCAGACAAAACTGAAGCAACTTAGCATTACACACATAACCCAAAGCAACAGAATCAAACTTTGGGTTATAGATCATGTAAAATATTACACATAAATAAGTTTTATCCAGATTGAACTTTTATTAGCAATCACTTTCGTAGCTTTTGTTCCATACTATTCAGCATTTGGTCACCTAGGAACCATCAAAACATTTTCAGAAAGTAAAGAAACAGCATAATCTATGTATAACTTCATAAACTGTAAGTTTTAAATTAAAAAAAAAGTTTAAATAATAATAAAAATTAAGCTCCTTTAATATATTCAATATTTCAAGACATAATATTTAAATTGTGTCAAGAACATATATTTCTACATCAATTACATATTTTTAAATACACTTTCTATTATTTCAGAAACAGGTTTAATTGCTGAAATCAAGGAGAAAATACATTAGTGGACTAATGTAGACTGTTTTTCTTGTAATCTTTTTGAATCATCTAGAGTTAAGTCTAGTCTTAAGTCATCCAGCCTAGTGGGGTAGAATTGGTTTTAAACTTCAGATTTTGGCTTATTGATTTGTGATCCTTAAAACCTGGCCTTCATCAGTAGTATAAGTCCAGGTCCTTCCATCAGATCTATGTTCTATACAGTGGGAAAGAAACAGGAAATGGAAACCACATCTCTTCCTTTTAAGAACATAATCCAATGTCTGTGTACATTCTTCTTCCCATGCTATTGGCCGGAAATTAGTCACATAGTTCATTAGCTAAGAGGGAAGCATAAAACTCTTTGCCTAGGCAAATGTGCTAAGGAAAACTTGGATATATTATTACTAATGGGAAAAAGGACAGGATGGATATTGGTGAATAACTGGCAGTTTCTTCTGTGCCTGCTTAGGTCCCCTGGAGAAAGAAATGGCAACCCACTCCGGTATTCTTGCCTGGAGAATCCCATGGACAGAGGAGCCTGGCAGGCTACAGTCCACAGGGTCACAAAGAGTAGGACATGACTGAGCGACTTCGTTACTTCACACTACATATTACATGATTAAATGTGTTTTACCATGTATCTGGATAAGTAAGATCCACAGAATATGGTAGAGTTTTTTTAATGTTTGGTTTAATTTGTTAATTGATTGACCCTTTCCCCCAATGGAATTATTCTTAGAGAAGACAACTCTACCACCTCCCTATTTTCAGAAACAGAATCAAATGTCAGATGAAAAACTGTACACAGTATAGATTATATAATCACATCTGGTATAAGTAGATGCACATTATAATGTGTGCTGAGGCAGGGCAGATCTCATTCATTTTAGATGTTTGCAAAAATCTGTGGGGTGTATTGTTGGTAATAGTACAACTAAAGTCATATTATTACTCTGGAGAATAAGCCTTAAGTCCACAAGTGAATCTTTTCTATTTCCCTACATTTCAAAGATATGGTGGAAAGATTACATTAGGAGAAAAAAAGAGATTCATAACAATTGTAATAGTCTTTATAAAAGGTATTTAATAAGTGAGAGTTTCAATACTATACTCAAAATATGCCCCAGAAGACTCAACATGAAAGATAAGGGTTTTTCTTAAAGAAATATGGAAGAATCCTCACAGTCAGAAACAAAACAAAACATAAAAGGGGCCTGGTGAAATTATTAGGGAAATTCTAATTTCAGGTAGCTGTTGCTATGTGATCGCTTATGATTATATAGTAGAAATGACAAATATATTCAAGGTATTACATCTGAAAGACAGAGAGCCTGAACATCTATGGAAAAGGTTTGTAACATTGTACAGGAGTAGGTGATCAAAACCATCCCCAAGAAAAGGAAACTATAAAAAGTCAAAATAGTTGTCTGAGGAGGCCTTACTAATAGCTAAGAAAAGCAAAGAAAAGTAAGAGGCAAAGGAGAAAAGGAAAGATATACCCATCTGAATACAGAGTTCCAAAGAAGAGCAAGGAGAAATAAGAAAGCCTTCTTAAGTAATCAATGCAAAGAAATAGAGGAAAACAATAGAATGGGAAAGACTAGAGAGCTTTTTGAGAAAATTAGAGATACCAAGGGAACATGTCATGCAAAGATGGGCACAAGAAAGGATAGAAACAGTATGAACCTAACAGGAGCAGAAGATATTAAGAAGAGGTTGGAAGAATACACAGAAGAACTGTGCAAAAATGATCTTAATGATAACCATTATGGTGTCATCACTCACCTAGACATCCTGGAGTGTGAAGTCAAGTAGGCCTTAGAAAGCATCATTGCAAAACAAAGCTAATGGAGGTGATGGAATTCCAGCTAAGCTATTTCAGATCTTAAAATGTAATGCTGTTAAAGTGCTGCAATCAATATGCCAGCAAATCTGGGAAACTCTGTAGTAGCAACAGGACTGGAAAAGAGCACTTTTCATTCCAGTCTCAAAGAAGGGCAATGCCAAGGAATGTTCAAAAGCATCAATTCTTCAGTGCTCAGCCTTCTTCACAGTCCAACTCTAACATCCATACATGACCACAGGAAAAACCATAGCCTTGACTAGACGGACCTTAGTTGGCAAAGTAATGTCTCTGCTTTTGAATA
>SJYW01050898.1:54761-124192 GCA_006410735.1 Raphicerus campestris | reverse complement strand
AAATTGGAGAGAGAAAAAAAAATAGAACTTAGCCTCTGCAATCTTGAGGCTTGGTGGGGGATAGAAAGGAGATGGAAAAAACACACAACAACAACAACAAATAGAGTTAGAAGATACAGACAGCCTAGAACATCCCTAACTTGGAGGTTTAGCTTCGCCAAAGTTGTGGAGGAGGTTATTTGGTAATGAGGAAATCATGAGAATGGAGGGATTCTTTTTCAAATTTTAGTTGTGTTCTTTTTTCAAATTTTAGTTACAAGAGGTTTCACTTTCCAAAAATCATGGAGGAGGTTATTTGGTAATGAGAAAACGATGAGAATAGAGGGATTTTTTCAAATTTTAGTTACATCTCAGAATTTCTCTGAGGTCATATAAAAAGCAACAGAAAAGTTAAATAAACAAAGCAGCTCCGTCAGATAGAGAGAAATCTATTTGTCCCTCCCATGCTTCAGTCGGGCTTCCCAGGTGGTGCAAAGATAAACAATCCTTCTGCCAATGCAGGAGACAAAGAGACTCAGATTTGATCCCTGCGTCAGGAAGGTCCCTTGGAGAAGGAAATGGCAATCTGCTCCAATATTCTTGCCTGGAAAATTCCATGGACAGATGAGCCTGGTGGGCTCCAGTCTATGGGATTACAAAGAATTGGATACAACTGAGCACACGCACGCACACACACACTGTGCCTCAACTATTTTCTGTATGAAAGGACCCTGCGTTAAAATCCAGGAGGTCAAACAAGGGGCCTTCTATTCAGGAGCGTGGTGACCTTACAGGAAATACTATAGGATGAGTCAGGAGCAAAGATGAGGAGCACATAGAGGCATCAGAGGAGATGGTAACTTCAGGGAGGATGGAAGGAGGCCAGACTAGCAGGAGGGGGGCCCCTGGATTCTGACAAAGTTAAGAAATCGTATAAGTCAATTAATCAGAGATATCAACAACAGAAAACAGGAGGATGCTCAGAGGCAAGACGTGACCATGATCTACCAGCAGGCATCACGTGTATAGATTCAGCTTTTCAGGTTTTTGCCATAATTCCACTATCAGATGGCAACAGAATTGTGAGGAAGGCACTTTTCCTAATCTCATGGTTTGGTGGGAGAGCATGGGACATCTGTGTTTGTCCAGAAGGTTTTATCCCTGGGTAGGGAAAACCCCCTGGGGGGGGGGGATGCATGGCAAGCCACTCCAAGATCCTTGCCTGGAGAATCCCATGGACAGAGGGACCTAGCAGGCTGCAGTCTGCAGGGTCACAGAGAGTCAGACAAAACTGAAGCAACTTAGCATTACACACATAACCCAAAGCAACAGAATCAAACTTTGGGTTATAGATCATGTAAAATATTACACATAAATAAGTTTTATCCAGATTGAACTTTTATTAGCAATCACTTTCGTAGCTTTTGTTCCATACTATTCAGCATTTGGTCACCTAGGAACCATCAAAACATTTTCAGAAAGTAAAGAAACAGCATAATCTATGTATAACTTCATAAACTGTAAGTTTTAAATTAAAAAAAAAGTTTAAATAATAATAAAAATTAAGCTCCTTTAATATATTCAATATTTCAAGACATAATATTTAAATTGTGTCAAGAACATATATTTCTACATCAATTACATATTTTTAAATACACTTTCTATTATTTCAGAAACAGGTTTAATTGCTGAAATCAAGGAGAAAATACATTAGTGGACTAATGTAGACTGTTTTTCTTGTAATCTTTTTGAATCATCTAGAGTTAAGTCTAGTCTTAAGTCATCCAGCCTAGTGGGGTAGAATTGGTTTTAGACTTCAGATTTTGGCTTATTGATTTGTGATCCTTAAAACCTGGCCTTCATCAGTAGTATAAGTCCAGGTCCTTCCATCAGATCTATGTTCTATACAGTGGGAAAGAAACAGGAAATGGAAACCACATCTCTTCCTTTTAAGAACATAATCCAATGTCTGTGTACATTCTTCTTCCCATGCTATTGGCCGGAAATTAGTCACATAGTTCATTAGCTAAGAGGGAAGCATAAAACTCTTTGCCTAGGCAAATGTGCTAAGGAAAACTTGGATATATTATTACTAATGGGAAAAAGGACAGGATGGATATTGGTGAATAACTGGCAGTTTCTTCTGTGCCTGCTTAGGTCCCCTGGAGAAAGAAATGGCAACCCACTCCGGTATTCTTGCCTGGAGAATCCCATGGACAGAGGAGCCTGGCAGGCTACAGTCCACAGGGTCACAAAGAGTAGGACATGACTGAGCGACTTCGTTACTTCACACTACATATTACATGATTAAATGTGTTTTACCATGTATCTGGATAAGTAAGATCCACAGAATATGGTAGAGTTTTTTTGATGTTTGGTTTAATTTGTTAATTGATTGACCCTTTCCCCCAGTGGAATTATTCTTAGAGAAGACAACTCTACCACCTCCCTATTTTCAGAAACAGAATCAAATGTCAGATGAAAAACTGTACACAGTATAGATTATATAATCACATCTGGTATAAGTAGATGCACATTATAATGTGTGCTGAGGCAGGGCAGATCTCATTCATTTTAGATGTTTGCAAAAATCTGTGGGGTGTATTGTTGGTAATAGTACAACTAAAGTCATATTATTACTCTGGAGAATAAGCCTTAAGTCCACAAGTGAATCTTTTCTATTTCCCTACATTTCAAAGATATGGTGGAAAGATTACATTAGGAGAAAAAAAGAGATTCATAACAATTGTAATAGTCTTTATAAAAGGTATTTAATAAGTGAGAGTTTCAATACTATACTCAAAATATGCCCCAGAAGACTCAACATAAAAGATAAGGGTTTTTCTTAAAGAAATATGGAAGAATCCTCACAGTCAGAAACAAAACAAAACATAAAAGGGGCCTGGTGAAATTATTAGGGAAATTCTAATTTCAGGTAGCTGTTGCTATGTGATCGCTTATGATTATATAGTAGAAATGACAAATATATTCAAGGTATTACATCTGAAAGACAGAGAGCCTGAACATCTATGGAAAAGGTTTGTAACATTGTACAGGAGTAGGTGATCAAAACCATCCCCAAGAAAAGGAAACTATAAAAAGTCAAAATAGTTGTCTGAGGAGGCCTTACTAATAGCTAAGAAAAGCAAAGAAAAGTAAGAGGCAAAGGAGAAAAGGAAAGATATACCCATCTGAATACAGAGTTCCAAAGAAGAGCAAGGAGAAATAAGAAAGCCTTCTTAAGTAATCAATGCAAAGAAATAGAGGAAAACAATAGAATGGGAAAGACTAGAGAGCTTTTTGAGAAAATTAGAGATACCAAGGGAACATGTCATGCAAAGATGGGCACAAGAAAGGATAGAAACAGTATGAACCTAACAGGAGCAGAAGATATTAAGAAGAGGTTGGAAGAATACACAGAAGAACTGTGCAAAAATGATCTTAATGATAACCATTATGGTGTCATCACTCACCTAGACATCCTGGAGTGTGAAGTCAAGTAGGCCTTAGAAAGCATCATTGCAAAACAAAGCTAATGGAGGTGATGGAATTCCAGCTAAGCTATTTCAGATCTTAAAATGTAATGCTGTTAAAGTGCTGCAATCAATATGCCAGCAAATCTGGGAAACTCTGTAGTAGCAACAGGACTGGAAAAGAGCACTTTTCATTCCAGTCTCAAAGAAGGGCNCACAGTTTATTGTGATCCACACAGTCAAAGGCTTTGGCATAGTCGATAAAGGAGAAATAGATGTTTTTCTGGAACTCTCTTGCTTTTTCCATGATTCAGCAGATGCTGGCAATTTGATCTCTGGTTCCTCTGCCTTTTCTAAAACCAGCTTGAACATCAGGGAGTTCACAGTTCACCTGAAGCTTAGCTTGGAGAATTTTGACCATTACTAGCATGTAAGATGAACGCAATTATGTGGTAGTTTGAGCATTCTTTGGCATTGCCTTTATTTGGGATTGGAATGAAAACTGACATTTTCCAGTTTTGTGGCCACTGCTGAGTTTTCAAATTTGCTGGCATATTGCGTGCAGCACTTTCACAGCATCNTTGAGCATTCTTTGGCATTGCCTTTATTTGGGATTGGAATGAAAACTGACATTTTCCAGTTTTGTGGCCACTGCTGAGTTTTCAAATTTGCTGGCATATTGCGTGCAGCACTTTCACAGCATCATCTTTCAGGATTTGAAACAGCTCCACTGGAATTACATCACTCTCACTAGCTTTGTTCGTAGTGATGCTTTCTAAGGCCCACTTGACTTCACATTCCAAGATGTCTGGCTCTAGATGAGTGATCATATCATCATGATTATCTGGGTCTTGAAGATCCTTTTTGTGTAGTTCTTCCGTGTGTTCTTGTCACCTCTTCTTAATATCTTCTGCTTCTGTTAGGTCCAGACCATTTCTATCCTTTATTGAGCCCATCTTTGCATGAAATGTTCCCTCATCTCCAATTTTCTTGAAGAGACCGCTAGTTTTTCCCATTCTGTTCTTTTCCTCTATTTCTTTGCATTCAAACTACTACACAATTGCATTCATTTCACATGCTAGCAAGTTCATGCTCAAAATCCTTCAAGCTAGGCTTCAACAGTACGTGAACTGAAAACTTCCAGATGTACGAGCTGGAAGTTTGTATGTAGAAAAACCAGAGGAGCCAGAAATCATATTGCCAACATCTGTTGGGTCATAGAAAAAAAACAAAAGAATTTCAGAAAAAAAAAATACTTTGGCTTCTTTGACTACTCTAAAGCCTTTGACAGTGTGGATCAGAAGAAACTGTGGAAAATTCTGCATATTGTCACCCTGCTTATTTCACTTATACACAGAGTACATCATGTAAAATGCTGGGCTGGATGAAGCACAAGCTGGAATCAAGATTACCAGGAGAAATATCAATAAACTCAGATATGCAGATGACACCACTCTTATAGCAGAAAATGAAGAGAAACTAAAGAGTCTCTTGAAGGTTAAAGAGGAGAGAAAGCGGGCTTAAAACTCAACACTCAAAAAATGAAGACCATGGTATCCGGTCCCATCGTTTCATGACAAATAGATGGGGAAGCAATGGAAACAGTGACAAAGTTTGCTTTCTTGGGCTCCAAAATCACTGCAGATGGTGACTGCAGCCATGAAACTAGAAGATGATTGATCTTTGGAAGAAAAGCTATGAAAAACCCATACAGTGTATTAAAAATCAGAGATGTTCCATTGCTGACAAATATCCATATAGGTCCAAGCTGTGTTTTTTCCAGTAGTCATGTATGAATGTGAGAACGTGAACGTGAAGTCGCTCAGTCATGTCTGACTCTTTGCGACCCCATGAACTGTAGCCTACCAGGCTCCTCGGTCCATGGGATTTTCCAGGCAATAGTACTGGAGTGGATTGCCATTTCCTTCTTCAAGGGAGCTTTACAACCCAGGAATCGAACCCGGGTCTCCCGCATTGTAGACAGACCCTTTACCATCTGAGGCACCAGGGAAGTTCATGAATGTGAGAGTTTGACCATAAAGACGGCTGAGTACTAACAAACTGATGCTTTTGAACTGTGGTGTTGGAGAACTCTCTTGAGAGTCCCTTGGGCTGCAAGATCAAACCAGTCAATCCTAAAGAAAATCAGTCCTAAATATTCACTGGAAGGACTGATGCTACAGCTGAAGTTCCAATACTTTGGCTACCTGATCTGATGAGCTGGTTGATTGGGAAAAACTCTGATGCTGGGAAAGATAGAAAGCAGGAGGAGAAGGGGATGACAGAGGACAAGAAAATTGGATGGCATCACCACTGGATGGACATGAGTTTGAACAAGCTCCAGGACATGGTAAAGGACAGGGAAGCCTGGCATTCTGCAGTCCATGGGCTACAAACAGTCAAGCATGACTGAGTGACTGAACAACAACAGGAACAAATGTGATATAACTATTAAGAAAAAATTCAAAACGTATATGACTTCAATATATAATTATGAGGTATGAAAGAATGCTATACCACTGAAGATTGAGTCAAATGCCAGAAACCAAACCAGTTACTTAAACAAGAATAATCTTATTTAAAATGATTAAGTAGCAAAAGACTAAACCTAACTTGGCTGAAAAGATGAAAATATGCAGAAATAGCAGAGCAAGAAAATAGCTACTCTTACTAAGGCTGAGGGAGAATGTNTGTATGAATGTGAGAACGTGAACGTGAAGTCGCTCAGTCATGTCTGACTCTTTGCGACCCCATGAACTGTAGCCTACCAGGCTCCTCGGTCCATGGGATTTTCCAGGCAATAGTACTGGAGTGGATTGCCATTTCCTTCTTCAAGGGAGCTTTACAACCCAGGAATCGAACCCGGGTCTCCCGCATTGTAGACAGACCCTTTACCATCTGAGGCACCAGGGAAGTTCATGAATGTGAGAGTTTGACCATAAAGACGGCTGAGTACTAACAAACTGATGCTTTTGAACTGTGGTGTTGGAGAACTCTCTTGAGAGTCCCTTGGGCTGCAAGATCAAACCAGTCAATCCTAAAGAAAATCAGTCCTAAATATTCACTGGAAGGACTGATGCTACAGCTGAAGTTCCAATACTTTGGCTACCTGATCTGATGAGCTGGTTGATTGGGAAAAACTCTGATGCTGGGAAAGATAGAAAGCAGGAGGAGAAGGGGATGACAGAGGACAAGAAAATTGGATGGCATCACCACTGGATGGACATGAGTTTGAACAAGCTCCAGGACATGGTAAAGGACAGGGAAGCCTGGCATTCTGCAGTCCATGGGCTACAAACAGTCAAGCATGACTGAGTGACTGAACAACAACAGGAACAAATGTGATATAACTATTAAGAAAAAATTCAAAACGTATATGACTTCAATATATAATTATGAGGTATGAAAGAATGCTATACCACTGAGGATTGAGTCAAATGCCAGAAACCAAACCAGTTACTTAAACAAGAATAATCTTATTTAAAATGATTAAGTAGCAAAAGACTAAACCTAACTTGGCTGAAAAGATGAAAATATGCAGAAATAGCAGAGCAAGAAAATAGCTACTCTTACTAAGGCTGAGGGAGAATGTCCATAGTAGGGAAATATTTGAAAAAACATCCCATATGATTGAAAGTTCTACCACATTGGAGAAGGCATGGCTATGATTTAGTGACGTCTGACAGGCAGGGATTTGTGACGATGAGGCTCTTTGTTGAGGTGATGACAAAACTCACTAGGTAACTGACTTTTGGGATTCAAGCAAGACTGGATTAAAAGCTATCCACTGGGATGCCAGTGATAATTGCAAGGAAGTTTCCTTCTGGGCACTGGCAATAATCATTGAAGGGCGTATAGCATTAAGTCTACACACACCACTGGCCAATCATTGCCCATTGGCCTCCAAGGCATAGAAATGAGAAGAAATGTCCCAACCAAAAAGAGAGCCTTCTTCCTCTTCTAATTTTCCTCTTTTGCCCTCTACTGCCAGGTAGCATTTTGCCAGCTGGCAAATGAGAAATGTTTACAATATTCTGTTCTGTGATCACAAAGTAAATATAAGAAAGATGTATTTAAGCTGAGAAGCAAGGATTTTATAACTAGCACAGAAGTTAAAGTTCTTTTTGTCTTCGAGAAAAAGCTATACTTTCTGATTAACTACAGGAAGTGATGGAAAAATATTCTAAAGTGTGCTAAAATTTTAAATATAAGGCTTCTGCTTTCAGCTCTGAATTTTAAAGAGCNTGTATGAATGTGAGAACGTGAACGTGAAGTCGCTCAGTCATGTCTGACTCTTTGCGACCCCATGAACTGTAGCCTACCAGGCTCCTCGGTCCATGGGATTTTCCAGGCAATAGTACTGGAGTGGATTGCCATTTCCTTCTTCAAGGGAGCTTTACAACCCAGGAATCGAACCCGGGTCTCCCGCATTGTAGACAGACCCTTTACCATCTGAGGCACCAGGGAAGTTCATGAATGTGAGAGTTTGACCATAAAGACGGCTGAGTACTAACAAACTGATGCTTTTGAACTGTGGTGTTGGAGAACTCTCTTGAGAGTCCCTTGGGCTGCAAGATCAAACCAGTCAATCCTAAAGAAAATCAGTCCTAAATATTCACTGGAAGGACTGATGCTACAGCTGAAGTTCCAATACTTTGGCTACCTGATCTGATGAGCTGGTTGATTGGGAAAAACTCTGATGCTGGGAAAGATAGAAAGCAGGAGGAGAAGGGGATGACAGAGGACAAGAAAATTGGATGGCATCACCACTGGATGGACATGAGTTTGAACAAGCTCCAGGACATGGTAAAGGACAGGGAAGCCTGGCATTCTGCAGTCCATGGGCTACAAACAGTCAAGCATGACTGAGTGACTGAACAACAACAGGAACAAATGTGATATAACTATTAAGAAAAAATTCAAAACGTATATGACTTCAATATATAATTATGAGGTATGAAAGAATGCTATACCACTGAAGATTGAGTCAAATGCCAGAAACCAAACCAGTTACTTAAACAAGAATAATCTTATTTAAAATGATTAAGTAGCAAAAGACTAAACCTAACTTGGCTGAAAAGATGAAAATATGCAGAAATAGCAGAGCAAGAAAATAGCTACTCTTACTAAGGCTGAGGGAGAATGTCCATAGTAGGGAAATATTTGAAAAAACATCCCATATGATTGAAAGTTCTACCACATTGGAGAAGGCATGGCTATGATTTAGTGACGTCTGACAGGCAGGGATTTGTGACGATGAGGCTCTTTGTTGAGGTGATGACAAAACTCACTAGGTAACTGACTTTTGGGATTCAAGCAAGACTGGATTAAAAGCTATCCACTGGGATGCCAGTGATAATTGCAAGGAAGTTTCCTTCTGGGCACTGGCAATAATCATTGAAGGGCGTATAGCATTAAGTCTACACACACCACTGGCCAATCATTGCCCATTGGCCTCCAAGGCATAGAAATGAGAAGAAATGTCCCAACCAAAAAGAGAGCCTTCTTCCTCTTCTAATTTTCCTCTTTTGCCCTCTACTGCCAGGTAGCATTTTGCCAGCTGGCAAATGAGAAATGTTTACAATATTCTGTTCTGTGATCACAAAGTAAATATAAGAAAGATGTATTTAAGCTGAGAAGCAAGGATTTTATAACTAGCACAGAAGTTAAAGTTCTTTTTGTCTTCGAGAAAAAGCTATACTTTCTGATTAACTACAGGAAGTGATGGAAAAATATTCTAAAGTGTGCTAAAATTTTAAATATAAGGCTTCTGCTTTCAGCTCTGAATTTTAAAGAGCTTAGGAAATGTCAGTCCTGTACTTAGAAGAAGAAAAATCTGGAGAAACTGAAAATTGTGACATTTCATTGACAGAAAACTGAAGTCACAGGGCAAACTCCCACCCTGAGTCTGGAAAGGCAAGCCTATGCAAGACGACATAGTCAGCTTTTATTTCCCTAGAACAGAAGTCACTAGAAGTATAAACTAGCACGTTTGATGACTTTCTTGGGTCAGAATGAGGACTCCTTTGAGAATGAGACATTCCTAGGGATTGAAGTCTGCGGTGGGAAGGGTGAAGGTTTTTGACCTTAAGAAATCCACTGGTTTCTCAAGGTGAAAATCCAAGAAAATTGTCCCAGGGCTTCAGCAAGGGGAAGGAAAGGTAGCTAAAGTAATCACTGTGAAATGTATCTATCTAGAACCTTCTCTATAACAAAGGCTTAGTATCCAGAGGAGAGATTGCCAGAGCTGGGGGAAAGATAATGTAAATGGAGATATGGGAATTCTAAAGTTGAATAAGAAAGAAAGTCTATGAATTAATATACATTAAGGAAAATGAAGTCTCTAATTGGCTTACCTTTAGAGTCAACACAGGTTCAGTGAGTTTGAACAAAAACTCAATAGAAACTTTAGCTCTATAGCTAAATAGAAACTTTCAAATTATAAATGCAAAGAAGAAATATAAAAAATCAGATGGGAGCATTAAGAAGTTGTGGAGAAAGTTCAAAAACTGTAATATACACAACTGGAATACCACAAGAAGAAGAGAGAGACTAGATCTGAAAAAATATTTTATATTGACAATGGCCAAAGCTCTCCCAAATGAATGACATGCATAAAATTACAGATCCAAGAAGCTGAGAGTATACTACCAGAGTAAATATCAAAAATAAACATAGCTCAGTACATGATTGTCAAACCACAGAGTCAACGATAGAGAATATCCTGAAAAAAATAAGAGGAATAAAATAGCATAGTTGTAGATAAATAAGGAAAATTGCAACAACCTTCTTGTTACAAGCTACACAAGGAAGATCATGGAATCAACTATAAAAATAATTTCAAAAAACTAGACTTATATACTTTGCCAAAGTGAAGTCGTTCAGTCATGTCCGACTCTTTGCGACCCCATGGACTGTAGCCTATCAGGCTCCTCCGTCCATGGGATTTTCCAGGCAAGAGTGCTGGAGTGTATTGCCATTTCCTTCTCCAGGGGATCTTCCTGACCCAGGAATCAAACCCGGGTCTCCTGCATTGCAGGCAGATGCTTTTACCATCTGAGCCATCAGGGAAGCCAAATACCTTGTCAAAGTATCCCTCAAAAGTAAATGAGAAAAATCTTTCTCAGGCAAACAATACATGAAGAAATTCATCAACAATGGACCTGTCCTGCAAGAAACGCTAAAAGAAGTTCTTCTTCAGGAAGAAAAAAGTGATGTAATTCAGAACGATAGGTCTGCATAAAGAAAGGCAGAACATCAGAGAAGGAATTATTAAATATAAATTATAAAATATTATGTTCCTACTTTTAATTCATTTGAAAACTGGCTTTTTAAAGTGATACTATTAATAATATATTGGGTAATAGTAACGTGGATATGTGGGATGAATGCCAGCAATGACACAGGGGGAGAAGAATGGAGAATTTTCTAAGTACTTGCACTGAACATAAAGCAATATAGAGTTGTTACAGAGTGGAAGCAGATCTGTTAAAGTGCATACTGCAAACTCTAGAGCAACAGTTAAAACCACTAAAAAGAAAATAGCTATAATTGATACACTAAGGGGGGAGATTAAATGAAATCATACAAATGTTCAATTAAAATTAAAATGAGAGAAGGCAGGAGAAGAATGTAAAAAGTGAACNTGTCTGGCTCTAGATGAGTGATCATATCATCATGATTATCTGGGTCTTGAAGATCTTTTTTGTGTAGTTCTTCCGTGTGTTCTTGTCACCTCTTCTTAATATCCTCTGCTTCTGTTAGGTCCAGACCATTTCTATCCTTTATTGAGCCCATCTTTGCATGAAATGTTCCCTTGGTATCTCCAATTTTCTTGAAGAGATCGCTAGTCTTTCCCATTCTGTTCTTTTCCTCTATTACTTTGCATTCAAACTACCACACAATTGCATTCATTTCACATGCTAGCAAGGTCATGCTCAAAGTCATTCAAACTAGACTTCAACAGTACGTGAACTGAAAACTTCCAGATGTATGAGCTGGAAAATAAATAGCTGGATAGATAGATAATGTATAACTGAGTCACTTTGCTTTACACCTAAAATTAGCATATTATTCTAAATCAACTATGTGCCTGCTAAGTGACTTCAGTTGTGTCTCTTTGTGACCCTATGGACCTTGCCAGGCTCCTCATGGGATTCTCCAGGCAAGAATACTGAGGTGGGTTGACATGCCCTCCTCTAGGAGATCTTCTTGACCCAGAGATCCAACCCATATCTCTTACATCTCTGCATTGGCAGGCAAGTTTTTTACCACTGTGCCACCTGAGCTAAGAAGAGTAACCCTAACAACTATTAGGTTCATCTTATCACAGTTCCAGGCAAGAATACTGGAGTGGGTAGCCATTCCCTTCTCCAGGGGATGGCCCCAAGCCAGAGACCAAATCTGGGTCTCCTACATTGAAATATCTAACCAGTAGTCCTCTGGAATATCAAGATCATCAAAGGCAAGGAAGTTTGAAAAATCATCACAATCATGAGAAATCTCAGGAAATCTAATGACTAAAAGCAATGGGGAATACTGAATGGCATTCAGGAGTGTAAAAATAAATATATAATATAAGAACTTTCTTTAATAATAACAGTGTTAATATTGCTTCATTGTTAATTATGAACCAATATTANCAAGGAAGTTTGAAAAATCATCACAATCATGAGAAATCTCAGGAAATCTAATGACTAAAAGAAATGGGAAATACTGAATGGCATTCAGGAGTGTAAAAATAAATATATAATATAAGAACTTTCTTTAATAATAACGGTGTTAATATTGCTTCATTGTTAATTATGAACCAATATTAAAATTAAAATGTACCGTGTAAATCTAGGCTGCTAACAATTGAGGAATCCCCTATACTACTTGCCCAATTTCTGCAAATTTCAATCTTTTCTAACAAAAAACATTATTAGACAGCTAAGAAACTCCTTATCGAGTCTTGACAAACAATAATAAAATATGTAAGTTCTAATAGATGAAGAATTGGAATTGGGGAAATACTGAACATAGAAAACTAAATGAAGTTAGAAAAACTCCTTTCAGATAAAATGAAAACAAAATTTAAGTGCTTTTTATCAAAAACCCTTGGAGGGTGACCAAAGTTATGCTCAGAAGTAAGTTTATAGCCTTCATGAAATTAATTTCATGAAACAACAGTAAAACATCAAACTGCGTGAAAATAAGTGAGAGCAACCAATGCAGGTGAAAGCTTGTGCAAATTTCCACTTTAAAATATATTGTTGAATATAATATAAATTGCTGTGATATGGCAAACAATTCTATGAAAAATGTCTATTAAAATATGAACACCATTTGATCAAATAATTTTAAGTATATATCTCATAAGAATTATATTAATGCATAATAATTTATGAATAGAATATATAATTAAGAATATGAATAGCAAAAATATTGTAAGCAAGCTAAACTTTCTCTAATAGTGAGCTTAATTGTGGTGCATTCAGCAACAGTCCTTTAAATGAATATTCAAGTGATAATATGAGGCAAGAATAAAATAAGCTAGAGCTATACTTATTGATGTGTAAAGTTTTTATGTCAGTAAAAGAAAGAAGAACGTTTCAGAGTATTTTTTTAAATGACACCTTGTCTGGCTAAGAACAAAAGAGGAAAAAGGAAGCGATAGAGAGAGAGGAGGAAAAGAAAGACCTTCTTTAGATATGTATTTCATGAGTATATGAAAGGTGAAATGATGTAAAACATAAAGATTGGAGAAGAGACTACATCTGCCTGTATAAATATTAGGTTGATTAAAAAGTAAATGTGGTTTCAGGTCATGAATTTTAATTAATTAAAACACAGCTCAAACACATCTTTATTAATCAAAATAGGAACCATTACAATCAGCACACGGCAACCCACTCTAGTATCCTTGTCTGGAGAATCCCATGAACCGAGGAGCCTGGTGGGCTACAGTCCAGGGGGTTCACAAAGAGACAGGACTCCAGCAACTGAACACACACATGTACAATCAACACATTTTTGTCAATAAGAAGTTTGCTTATTCCTGTAGCATCAAAATCTGTGCTTCAAGATTTGAAAAACTCTTGGAAAGCTTATTCTGCCTGCTGATGGCTGTGAAAGCATTTCTCTATAAAAAGTTGTCAAGATGCTTGGAAGAAGCGGTAGTTGGTTGGTGAGAGGTCAGGTGAATACAGAGGATGAGGCAAAATCTGTAGCCCAATTTGTTCAACTTTTGAAGCTTTCGTTGTGCTACATGTGGTCAGGTGTTGTCATGAAGCACCGGGCCCTTTCTGTTGACCAATGCAGAATTGATCAGCTGCAGGAACTGCAGTTTTCAGTGCATTTCATCAACTTGTTGAGCATACTTCTCAAAGGTAATGCTTTTGCCAGGATTCAGAAAGCTGTAGTGGATAAGAAGGCCATGGATAACCAAACATTGACAATGATGGGTTTTTGATGAAAATTTGGCTTTGGAAGTGTTTTGGAGCTTCTTCTTGGTCCAGCCACTGAGCTGGTTGTTGCCAGTTGTCATATAAAATCCATTTGTCATCCCATGTCATGATCTGATTGAGAAATGGTTCACTGTTGTTGCATAGAATAAGAGAAGACAACACTTCAAAATGACATTTCCTTTTTTTGGGGGGGTCAGCTCATGAGACACACACTTATCAAGCTTTTTCATCTTTCCAATTTGCTTCAGTGCTGAACTATCATAGAATGGTTGACACTGAGTTCTTCAGCAACTTCTGTAGTTGTTAGGGAATCAGCTTCAGTGATTGGTCTCAGATGGTTGTTGTCAACTGCTGAAGGCTGACTGCTAACTCTTCATCTTCAAGGCTCTTGTCTCCTTTACAAAACTTCTTAAACCACCACCACATTGTATGTTCTTTAGCAGATCCTGGGCCAAATTCATTTTTGATGTTGTGAGTTGTCTCCATTGTTTTATGAGCCATTATGAACTAAAAAAAAAAAAAAGAAATAGCTTAAATGTGCTTTTCATCTTACACCATTTGTATAGTCTAAAATAGATATAAAATAAGCAGCAAGCAAAATTAAAATTTAAATATTAACAAAAAAACAAAGCAATAAATGTGCATTTAAATGATGCATAACATAACCATATTTATTTAAGAATGTATTTAATATCAAATGGCAAAGTTCAACAAAACAAAACTGCAATTACTTTTGCACCATCTTCATATATAAATAAAGCAAATATTGCTGTCAATAAAATTATTTTAATAATGTGAAAAAATTTTAGACAAACTAAAATTTCATCTCAAGAAAATAGAAAAAGAGAAAAGAAATTGAGTAGAAATGATGTATGCTGCTAAGTCACTTCAGTCGTGTCCGACTCTGTGCGACCCCATAGATGGCAGCCCACCAGACTCCCCCATCCCTGGGATTCACCAGGCAAGAACACTGGAGTGGGCTGCCATTTCCTTCTCCAATGCATGAAAGTGAAAAGTGAAAGGGAAGTCGCTCAGTCGTGTCCGACCCTTAGCATGGACTGCAGCCTTCCAGGCTCCTCCATCCATGGGATTTTCCAGGCAAGAGTACTGGAGTGGAGTGTCATTGCCTTCTCTGAGAAATGATGTATGAATCATGGTAAAAGAAGAAATTAACTGAATAGGAGATCAGCTCTGCTCATTCTCATTTATACTGAGAATTTAAATATGAAAACTATGTATATCTGTATATATAATCTATATTTTGAAAAAAACAGAGAAAGAAAGCAAATGGGAAGATATTTTTACCATATAATTGCACTGATGGAAACACTGGTGTCTGTTTTTATTATCTTCTGTGTTTTTGTATATATTTAAGATACTTCAAACTTAAAATGTTTTAAAGTTTAATAATTTTTGACAAACAGATTACAGCTATACATATTTTCTGTTTAAAGTTTTAAGTTACATAAACAAGTAAAAAAAAAAAAAAAAGGTTTTTAGGCTAATCAATTTTCTGGAATAACTACCATGGGAATACTCTAGGGACATATATTTAAAACAGTCTCCAGAGGACAATTTGACAATATATAGCGAGTTGTATACAAAAGCGTATATATTCAAACAAGTATGTCTTCTGCTAAAAATAGATTTGTATGTGTGCTGTGTGCTTAGTCTATCAGTCGTGTCCACCTCTTTGTGACCCTTTGAACTGTAGCCAACCAGGCTCCTCTGTCCGTGGGATTCTCCAGGAAAGAATCCTAGAGTGGATTACCATGCCCTCCTCCAGGGGATCTCCTCAACCCCGGGATCGAACCCAGGCCTCCTGCATTGCAGGAGGATTCTTTACCAGCTAAGCTACCAGGGAAGGCCCTAGAAATATATACTGAGTAAATAATCACCAATGATTAAAAGTGTTAACTATATTGTATTCAAAGCAATTTTGAATCTAATACAAACTAAAATAAAATCTTCAAATAAATCTTATAAGATTAGTTAAATGAATCATAGTAGAATAATTTTAAAAGATAGCCATGAATAAATTCTAAATTATACAGCAGTAATTTAAAATGTAGAAAAAGTTACAGTGCATTAATTTTTAAAATATCAGTTATAATTGAAAATTAAATCTATTTACTTATAAATATATATCATCTATGATATATGTTTAAAACTCCTTCTCTGTCTGTCTTTATCTCCTTATCTCTCCACATTCATTTAAAAAGCATGCCTATGAAATACTCAAATTGCCAACTTATTTGGGTAAATTAAAGGCCTTATAATTTTTTGTTCACATCTATTTTAATCAGTTTTCAATAATTATTTTCTTTGTGATAAGAAAACAATTAAATATATAAAAGAGTAACTTCATTATCTTATGTGAAACACACAAAATGTTGTATTTAATAAAAACAAATAAACGGCTCAGTGTGCAAGCCATGGAGTTAATCTCCAAACAGTACAAATGAGATGAACTTTAGGTCCTCTCAAATCTCTACCTGTTAGCAATTCTTTCAATCAAAACTGTTTCATTCTTTATTTCTAACCAAGAATTGCTGAGCTATGGGAGAAAGAATCCTGTATCTAGGCTAACTGAATCCGTGGAAAATACCTTCTCTCTCCACTCAGCGCTTCTTGGTAACCCTTTTACTCACTCTTGGTTGAATCCCTATACAGTTCCCAGAGGAGCTATTCCAGAACATACTCAATTTACTCAAGCCCCTGAAATCACCCTTGCCTCCCTCATTCTCATCAAACGATGCTGTCATCTATTTCACTCAGATTAAGCATGGCAGGTTTGAACTTCCTAACCCTCTGTAGCCAGCACTTGAGGGAATAAAGAGATACAAAGGAGCAAAAGTTAAAAAAGAAAAGAAAAGAAAAAGGTAAGCTTAAACACAACGGGTAATGTGTTAGACTAATATCTACTGTATCCACAGCTCATCTCTATTTTCCAGCTGCTATTCCTTCATCTTTTCCTGCTTCTCTATCTTTTCACTTTATATTAAAAGTCTCCCCCCAAACTTCAAAGATAAAGAAAATCATTATAGCAAGTTATTTTTTTAATTAGCATGAAGCCATATCAAAAAAATCATAATAAAAAGTACAGAAGTGACTTAAAGAATGCAGACATACATCAAAAAGATAACCATTTGTTCAAATATTGTTATCACTGATGGTGATGATGATAAGATTTACTGAAAGCCCTTTTAGTTTAATTCTCTCAACATCTCAAAAATATGATGCTATAGTCCTCTCTTGGTACAAAAGAAGAAGCTGAGTTTTCATTTTCTTATTTTCTTGCTCAAAGTAATGTTTGTTAAGTGATGGAGTGCAGGAGTCAAACTCAGTTCGTCTGCCCCCAAAACTCATAAGCTTATCACTAGTCTCACTGACTCACCGATCACATATTCACAACCTAAATTTGGTTAGGACCTTCCTTACATATAATCAGTGTGAGTAAGGAAACCTCACTTGTACTAGCTGAAAAAGATGTTTAGAGTGTCTTACCAAAGAGTGTAAAAGATATTTAATGAAAGGATGGGTAGTGAGGAAAAATTCCCAGGATTACAGAAGGAAATGTCTGTATGATCTACAAGTAAAGTGGGAGAAAAGGAAGAAGCAGGAAAGAAATAAATGGGTTATACATAATTCAGCAAATGCTTTGGAAATGAATTTTAGTCAAGGCATTTTCTATGCCTTTATTCCGTTCTTTGTGCCTTAATGGTTTTCCTCATGCTTAGGATTACTCTTGTGCTTACAGATCTGGAATTTCTATTATCCATTATCCTAAGTTTTGGGTAATGTCATCCTTGTGTATGTTGTAAATCACGAATCTTAATATATGTTATAAAGTATATTTGTCTATATGTTCCTAAGAAATCAAAGCCAGAAATCTGTGTCTAAATGGGTTATGCATTTGTTATTAAGTACAGATTTAAAGTCTGTTAAATAATGTTTGACATATGTCATTTCTCTCACCGTTCAACATGCTGTCGATTAGCTTAAAAATCCCACAGACTCTTGCATATGGCTTCCTATTATGAGATGCTCATTTCTTCCCCAAGCTGATTGCTCTCTTTAACCTGGACTTACTACACTTCGATCTAAACGTTTTTATATACATATCTCTAGTCATGTTTCCTGAATTAAAATTATAAATACCAGACCTTTTTACTTGCTCTCCTGGAAACCTCCTATAAATTCCAATTTATTCACTTTGATGTTTGGCAGATCTGCTGATTCCTTTCATCTGTTGTGTGAAATGATGAACAGAGCACCGGGGTAAGATTCTGAGGACTTGGGTTCCAGCAACATTTTGCCACCAAGTAGCTGAACTTGGAACAATTACCTCACTTCCCTTGGACTCAGTTTCCTTGTCTCTGAAGAGGTATTGTACTGAATGAGTTGTAACATTTGATTCCCACATTCTTTTCTTAAAAGCCATATACTAGAATATAATCTCCATTTATATTCTTCAAGAAAAGGAAAACTAGACTCAGAATCAAGACTTAGCTCAGGATTTTTTTTTTCTTTTTTTCTGCAAGAAAGCCCTGTTTGAGTTTTGCCTCCCTGGCCTGTACTTCCAAATCGCCCTAGCCCTTAATTGGGTTTTCAAATTATTGATATTAATATGTTGCTATCTCTGACACTAAAGTAGAAGTTTCTGAAAAGCACAAGGCTGTCTCATCCACCTCCTTTATATATCCGCAGCATGAAACACAGCATCTGATTGCTCAGTTCAGTTCAGTTGCTCAGTTGTGTCTGACTCTTTGAGATCCCATGGACTGTAGCACACCAGACTTCCCTGTCTATCACTAACTCCCAGAGTTTACTCAAACTCATGTCCACTGAATCAGTGATGCCCTCCAACCANGACTGTACAGTTCATGCAATTCTCCAGGCCAGAATACTGGAGTGGGTAGACTTTCTCTTCTCCAGGGGATCTTGCCAACCCAGGAATCAAACCAGGGTCTCCTGCATTGCAGATTCTTTACCAACTGAGCTATCAGGGAAGCCCTTCAAAATAAGAAAGTACTTTCCAAAGCTGAGCCAAGTCAAGGATTGGATAAGGAATCCCCAGTTGCCCCCACCTTCCCTGATGGCTCAGGGCTTCCCTGGTGGTGCAGAGGTTAAAGTGTCTGCCTGCAATGTGNCGAGAGTCTGAGTGGACTCCGGGAGCTGGTGGTGGACAGGGAGGCCTGGCTGCTGCGATTCATGGGGTTGCAGAGAGTCGGACACAACTGAGTGGCTGAACTGAACTGAACTCATGAACATACAGGTGTGTGTTTACTTTAATTTTGTGGTAAATATTCCCGGCTTTGTATCAAAGTTTGCATTTACTTTGTATACCAAGAATTTTATCTTAGATTTTGTTGATATTAGTATTTCTTTGTAAAATCTGCAAAATAATTTAAGCTTTCATATAATATTGTTCTCTTTACTAAATAGATTATCAGCACTCTAAAGACCTGTTTATTGTTTTTATTTGAAACTCATCTCTTGCTTAGAATAAATTATTACTTTTGGTAAACTATAAAAATTATTGGTATTATTTCCCTCTCAATAGCCAAAAATGTCTATTGATTTCACTGCTCATATTTATGACTTATGTTTCATTTTCCATTCACTTTATGTTCCAGTTTTCCCAATCATTTAACATATTTACAGTGATAAAAGAAAATGCATAGCATATATGTCCAAATGAGGAATCTATAATTTCTTTCCTGTTTTCCTGAAATGTTCCAAAACATCTTTTCATTTAAGATGCCATAACTTTTGCATATATGTCATTTGCATGGCATATAAAGAAAAAATAAAATCTGTTATACATGTATTTCATATGTTCCCCCAATTTTAACGTGTTCTTAACAGAAGAGAATTTCATTTTGATTGGCCACCATACTCTCCCCTAAAATTTTACACATCAGATCCTAGAAAAATTTTGCATGGACTGAATTCTAGTTTCATTTATTTCAAATATTTGTCTATCCCATTAAGTAGGGCCTCTTCCAGGACTTGAAAGGGAGCTTAGAATCCTGAATCTTGAGTTTCATGAACTTCAGAGGGAATCCTTGGTATAAAGTCAGTGCTAAGAAACATGATAAACATGATTACTGCTTGTTATTAAAGGGTAGGAAGAGTGCATTGCACGCTAAGCAGGTCTAAAGAGGAAGTGTCAGCCAGAGAGAAACCTGAGCATCGTGCTTTTCACTTATGAAGACTCCCTCTGGGGGTTTTGGTTAAGTGGAGTCTTCATTAATCCCCACTGATGTCTGCTATGTACCCAGGCAATTCTTTAATGTGGCTACTGAAATACAGTCCCCACCCCTCAGACGGCAACAGCAAAGTGTGTGCTCAGCCACGTCTGACTCTTTATGACCTCTTAGATGTAGGCCACTAGGTTCCTCTGTACAGGGGATTTCTGAGGCAAGAATACTGGCATGGGTTGCCACTTCCTTCTCCAGGAGATCTCTTCTCAAGGAGCATCAGAAGCCAACTCATTATTCATGAGAAGTAGCAAAATAAAAATAAAAAGAAAGAAAAAAAACCCAACATAAGCCCATATTCATGAGAAGTAGTAAAAAAAAAAACAAAAAAGAAAAAAAAAAACAATATAAACTCATTGAATGACAGGTGCTCTTGAAAGACAAGGAAAAGTACATTAGCCAAATCTTCAAGTATCTTCTACTGCTTAATCCATTTCTGTTTTCCTTGGCATTGACAAGTTAAATGATTAAGTATCTAATTCTAATTATTCTATAAAGATTTGAAAAGACACCACGCCACCAAAACTGAAAGTATTTTAAAAAAGAAAATCTGATGTATATCACACACACACACACACACACACACACACACACACACACACACACACACAAAGTTGCTCAGTCATGTCTAACACTTTGCAACCCCCTGGACTGTATATGGCCAGTCTCCTCAGTCCAGGGGGATTCTCCAGGCAAGAATACTGGAGTAGGTTACTATGCCCTCCTCCAGGGGATGTTCCCAATCCAGGGATCGAACCCAGGTCCCCTGCTTTGAAGGCGAATTCTTTACTGTCTAACTGTAAATGACAATTGACTAAAAAGCATGATAAACACATCATTATCTTTTAGTCATAAATAAATTTTAACTTCAAACTCTACTTTTTTATATCCTCACAGGACTTCTTACCTACACCAACTCTCCAACAGTTTTCTCCACTTCATAAATGTAGCTAGTAAATGACATGAAATTAGATTACCTGAATGAGCGTATTGCCATGTGCTCAGTCGTGTCCTACTCTTTACAGGCCCATGGGCTGGGGCTCACTAGGCTCCTCTGCCTAGGTAATTACCAGGTAAGAATACTGGAGTGTGAGGCCGTTTCCTACCTCAGGCGTCCTTTGCATTTCCTGTATTGGCAGGAAGATTCTTCACCGTTAGGCACAGCACTATCACCTGGGAAGACCCCATACTTGCTATATTTTAACACACATCTAGAAATGTTTAAATAACTGATTTTAAGACATTAAAACAATTCATTTAAACATTTTCTTAAACAAATCACAATTCTCTTAATTATAGATTTGTGCCTGTGTATGTGAGGTGTATCTGATGCTAAAAAAAATACTTTTAAAAGCTACTTTAGCCAGTATACATCAATCTCAAAATTTTGTAATATCACGGTAAATGAATGGAGAAGTCTAGACAACAATTTATAAATTTCTTCAGTAATCATCAGAGACAGGTTTTCTGCTTTTAAAGGCAATGCAGTTTAAACTAGGTGGCCATAAAATATAGGAGGTATTTCCTATTGTAATACAGAGGAAATAAATATATGTTACGTTCCTTCCCCATCCAGAACATGGAAAGAGAAGCGGAAAAACAATTTAAACATTAAACTTTCAACAGTAAACCAAACATAATGCTGTCCCTTAGTTTATCTGCGAGCCTCCAAACCTCTGATCACAGCCAGATTCAATGGTGTGTTCAACTGCTGAAGTCTGTCAAGAGACAGAAAACAAGTTCCTGAAAGTATTCATTCTATTCCCAGAGCATTTCCCCTGACACATGGGAGATTTTAGTTCTCAGTCTCTGGAGGCTGCCTTCCTCTCAGTACTGGCCCACACTTATACACGTGCACACGCATCTACAAATAACAGTACTGATGGGAGCTAACTCACATCTCTAACTTAAATCTCTCTTCCCTTGCTATTAAACATAGCATGGCCACCCACGATGCTTGTGCAATTCCAGAAGTTTCCTACTCATTTATGCAAGATCCTGGAGGCAGAATTCATGGGGGATTAACACTCTAAAGCATCCTTTCACCATGAATCTCAAATCATTTTGCACATTTTAATTCATTCTTGGAAAGCCACAGAGAGGAAGTCAGCTGCCATGCCTGTTTTTCAGAAAAGTTTCCTCAAATGAGGAGAGACTCAAGAAGGCTGGGTATGTTTAATTCAAGCATACCAAATGAAACTCTAAGCATTTAAAAAGATGAATTGTTTAAATTTTAGCTTAAAAATGACTATTTAAAAGAAGTATCATAAAAACCCCAAAGAGGGTTGTAATCAGCTGTTTTGAGTAAAGTATGCACTTTGACAAATAAACATTTTATTTAAATGATGGTTGATACAGGCAAAAAGAAGAAAGCCATAACAGAGATGAAATCTGTTTATGATTAAAATCTAAAACGCATATTTTTTCATGTGGCTTAGAACATAAGGGTCAACAAGTTCCTTTCATTATATGTATGAAAGTATATAACACACTGTAAATATAAGTGAAATCTAGTACATTTGCTTTATCCTTTCTCACATTCTATATTACAAAAATAGATTTTCAAGTAAAACAAAACAAATATATATATATTATATAAGGTATCTAAATTACTGTGGGGTAAAATGATCTTTATACTTTCTGTATGGTGTTAGAAATTTTGTTTAATATATGAGAATGTAACCTTAGGAAATTAGACTATGAATGTCAATATCACAAATGGAGAACCTGCAGGAAATGATAAATAAAATAATTATATTTGGATAGTTGCAATTGTAATTGGGGCTTCTCTGATAGCTCAGTAGGTAAAGAATCTGCCTGCAATGCCTGAGATCCCAGTTCAACTCCTGGTTCAGAAAGATCCACTGGAGAAACGATAGGCTACCCACTCTAGCATTCTTGGGTTCTTCTCGTGGGTCAGCTGGTAAACAATCCACCCTCAATGCAAGAGACCTGGGTTTAAGCCCTGGATTAGCAAGATCCCTTAGAGAAGGGAGAGGCTACCCACTCCAGTATTCTGGCCTAGAGAACTGTAATTAAAGACTTTTTTTTTAGAAGAGAAATTAGAACTTTATTCCTAAGTAGCAAGTAAAGAAAAATTTTAAATAAATAGGATACATCCATGTATATTTGTATCTGTGTGTGCTTCACAATCAAGGCACAAACAAATTAAATTGCAGCATAGAAGAATAATTCAGTTCAGGTAATTATATGCCATGATTTTAGATTGTCTTTAAATACGGTCATACAAGGTTATACGGCATCAGTTATCCTTTCCTGATCATGATCATGTAACCCTTCAATAAAAATTTGAGAGATTAATTAAAATAATCAAATTATATAAAAAATATAGCATGGTTCAATTAAATATGTGTGTGAGTGAGTGAGTGAGTGAAGTCGCTCAGTCGTGTCTGACTCTTTGCGACCCCGTGAACTGTAGCCCACCAGGCTTCTCCGTCCTTGGGATTCTCCAGGCAAGAATACTGGAGTGGGTTACCAGTTCCTTCTCCAGGGGAACTTCCTGACCCAGTGATCGAACCCAGGTCTTCCACATTGCAGGCAGACACTTTAACCTCTGAGCCATGTGCTGGCATATATATTTTTTCCAATGGGTTTTAGAATATTTAAAATTGTGCAACTATTGCCACAATCAACTTTCAAAAATTTTCATCACCTCAGAAAGAAATCTTGTACCCTTTTCAGCCAATAAATATATTTAAGCTGGTTTACGTGTATTCCCACTTTTTAAACTCTTGATTTGGACCATTCAAGTGTTCTAGTTGTACATTCTTTGAAACTCCTTCTTTTATCTTGCTTTCATCCTGTACAAGATTGGCCTCCCTGGAAAATTACTAAATCTGTTTGTGCCTCAGCTTTCTCATTTATAGAATGGGGATGAAGTAAGTAACAATAGCAACTTCATCACAGCATTATTGGAAGAATTAAATAAGAAATAAAAACTATTTCAGCAGTTCCTAGTATATATACTGTCATTTTCATCAATGAAAATAGTTTTGCTGCTACTGCTGCTAAGTTGCTTCAGTTGTGTCCGACTCTGTGTGATCCCACAGACAGCAGCCCACCAGGCTCCCCCGTCCCTGGCATTCTCCAGGCAAGAACACTGGACTGGGTTGCCATTTTGTGATATATCAAGATAAAGTGTTTGTACTGTTTGTACTGTTTCAGTAATATCAGTTAGAACTGGAAAAGGCGAAAGTCACATGTTTTGAATTTATGGATTTTTAAATGTGAAAAAGAAGAAATAATTTTCTCAGTAGGATATATGAAATAATTCAATGTTCTTTTTGAATTATGTAAATCATGCTGAAAGTGGATAGTAATTGCAAAGAGCATTTTTATGCCCTTCAAATTAGTTTATTACTCAGAAACACATGAATGATGACTTTTAAAGATAGAGGTAGGTATTCAAGATGAAGATAAATGCTGGTGTGTGGAGAATGTGTGAACCAACAGTGAGTGGCTAGTCATAAACCAATTGCTAGAATTATCCTCAGGTGGATCAAATTAGCTGCACCTGACAAGTGTTAGACACTGCTGGAATGCCCATGTTCGTATGTCTTATGTCGCCTTTGGAAGCCAGAAGATGTCTCCGTGAGGCCCCACCCACAGCAGACAGGACAGTGTGCCCTACCCCTCTCTGCAATTCACACCAGCATGAACTCACTGAACTTTGATTGAACTTTCCTGCTCAGTCAAGTACATTTTTAACACAATCTACACTGTTTAAGCCTAATTTGCATTTCAATTTACAATCTTGCCATTTAACACAAGTCCTTAAAGATAGATTTTAGGGCAGCAGCTAATCTGAAAGGTACATGACTCTCATTCTGCTAACCAAAGACATGCTTTCTGATTCTGAAACATCCTTAAGAGAAGGAAACAGCTGAGCATCTTTATTTGATTGTATGTTTCTGAATTGTCTTCTCTTACACTAACAAAAAAAAGCTACTAGTGTATTTCTTGAAAATTTTTAAACTTTTAATTTTATAAAGAGAATTATTTATCCTTTCAACAACATATAACCAAGAGATACGGCCAATATCGTCCATCTCCAAGAAACAGTGTTTTCACTGAAAGACTCACCAATAGTGCATTTTTGCAGACGTGGCTGACAGATTATATGTGAAGGCAACTTTCTTGTCAAGTAAAAGCATAATATGCCTAAGAGATTTACAAATTTTTATTTTTTAAAAAAGGATTCTTTGCATACCAAAATACAGGCTTCCATTAACCCAATTATAGGGAAGATAAATCTTAGCAGGGCAATTATTTCTTGAAGTTCAGATGGCCATACATAAATTCTTTCCTTGGATTCAGCACATTCTTTAGCTATCTGCTAGGAACATTAAGTCTTTCACTGTAGACCAGCGTTTTGGGGAGGAAATGGGAGGTATTCTTTTTTTTTTTTTTTCCTCTCTTCAAATGTATTTCAAATTTATTGTGTTTGGATAGGATTTTTGGAGTAAGTACCACTTGTTTCCAAAGTGCTCTTGGAAACTGACTCTTAATTAAATATAAATTGTAAAGAATAGAAGTATTCTATAAAGGATATAAAATTTTAGACTTGGATTTAAGCAGTACGCTGTGAACAGAATTCTTAGGCTGAATCCATTTGCTGAATAAATATTGCATATAGTATGTTCAAGGCACTATTGAAGACATGTGAAAAAGACAGGACTCTTCTCTATAATTTATAGAACTTTAGGGCAGATAACAGTAATCATTATTATTTACTGAATATTTACTAAGCATGTGACATTGTGGGTTATAAAAGTAGGACAGCCAGCTGAGTATAAAACAGTATTTGTGAGGTAGACCTTCAGTTCAGTCAGTTCAGTTCAGTCACTCAGTCTTGTCCGACTCTTTGCGACCCCATGAATCACAGCACGCCAGGCCTCCCTGTCCATCACCAACTCCCAGAGTTCACTCAGACTTGCATCCATCGACTCAGTGATGCCATCCAGCCATCTCATCCTCGGTCGTCCCCTTCTTCTCCTGCCCCCAATCTCTCCCAGCATAAGAGTCTTTTCCAATGAGTCAACTCTTCCCATGAGGTGGCCAAAGTACTGGACTTTCAGCTTTAGCATCATTCCTTCCAAAGGAATCCCAGGGCTGACCTCCTTCAGAATGGACTGGTTGGATCTCCTTGTAGCTCAAGGGACTCTCAAGAGTCTTCTCCGACATCACAGTTCAAAAGCATCAATTCTTTGGCGCTCAGCCTTCTTCACAGTCCAACTCTCACATCCATACATGACCACAGGAAAAACCATAGCCTTGACTAGACGGACCTTAGTTGGCAAAGTAGTGTCTCTGCTTTTGAATATGCTATCTAGGTTGGTCATAACTTTTCTTCCAAGGAGTAAGCATCTTTTAATTTCATGGCTGCAGTCACCATCTGCAGTGTGTAAGTCAAATAATTTTATTATGCACCTACTTTGTAACAAACAAACATTAGTGGCAGCAGTTTACAAGATCTCTTTTTTAATAGGCCATATGCTAATCAAGTACTTTAGGGAAGAAGTAAACTAGCTCCTGTGTTATAAATTTCAGTGAAGGGCAAATCTATTTCCCTCTGTGGATGAGGTAGCATTTGAAGGAAGATTCGGGTTTGGAAATATAGATATTAAAGGAGAAAATCAAGACCCTTAAGTTAGTTTCATCTGGAGGTCTAGAGAGAGTCTATTGTTAAGGAGAACTTGTAAGTATAAGGGACTTTTGTTAAAAGATTAGAGTTTTTATTTCTTATTCTTAAATTCTTTTAAACTATTAATTCCAAACGAGATTACATATAGAAGTATTAAAATAATACAACGAAGAGATTTTCACTACATTTATAGACTCATTGAAACAAAGAGAGAGGGGAAAATAATTTAACTAAAACAAACCCAGAATGTTTTGAGAGATTATCAACCTGCAGTTATTGCTGCAGAGCTGTCCATATGCAATCCATGTATATTCACAAGGTAGCCAAAATAAGTCTGAAAATATGGTGTGGTTTAGAAATTGCTAGAGCAAAAAGGGCCATGAGAACATGACGGAATTGTTTCCCTTTCCCTTTTTTATTCAAAATAATGCAGTTCTGATGCCTAGGGTATCACCAAAAAGATGATGGGGGAATGTATGTACCTGCGATCAAGGATGCAGTAGCTGATAGGCACTTTATGGTCCCCTCAGCAGATATTCTTTGGTCATTGAGATTGTTTGCTGCAAATAAAGGGAAGTATTTTGTTTGAAATAAAGGTTAAAAAAAATCTAGATTTCCTTGGGCATCATCTGTGTCTTTAACAACTATTTCTTGGGGTATCTGAGGCTTTTCAGCTTCCCCTCAATTTTCATGATTGTTCTCTAATTGACCTTCAATTAAACTCTTTTGACTAGCAACTATCATCAAGAACCGAAACAACAGCTGAAGGAGACACCATCTTCTTTCTCCAGTGATATCTGCATTTCAGTGGCAAAATGATTCCCATCTGCGGTGTGTATTTCCTTTCTAAAGAGTTGGAGGAATCACTGGAATAGACATCCTTGTATAATTGCAACTGTTAGTACTATGATAATTATTATAATTGGTATTATTAAAATGATGTGGGTCTCCTGCAGCAAGGAATGAGTTTATGAGTAATGGAAGTGATTTTATAATCCAATGGGGCAAAAGTCATTTAGCTGTCTACCCTAACTCTCTCATCACTAAAGAGGCAACATATATAGAATCAGTCAAACCTCTCAACATAGAAAAGTTTTGCAAAAATGTATCATCATTGAATTGATATTTTCATAATGTTATGTTTGATTGTCAGATCACCGTTTTCCTGTGTCATTTATTTTTATTAGCATTATTTTTGAATTATTGTGAAAGCAAGAACACATACACACACATAAGTGTGAAACAACTCCACAGAACAAGGTAGTGCATGCTTGCAGAAACTTCTTGACTTATTAACAGCCAATAATCTTCAAGAGAATAAGATTAAAATATAGGCTTCATCTGGCCATGTTAAAATTATTCCTGAAGCTCTAAGTTCTTGTGGTAGGATTTATGTTTCTTATATTTCAACATAAGTAAACTTTCAGAGACCTTTTCAGTCACTTGTAAGTACTAATAGTCCCCATACTTATAGTAATAGATTAAGAGTCCAGTTGCTGTGCCCACAAGATAATAAGGGTTTATGGGCTTTTGTAGATTTGTGGTATAGAAAATGTAGCTGCCTTTAATTGACAATAAAACAGTTCCCTCCTAGACACAGTTCCTTCAACTGAGGTTAAGAGAAGCAGCAGCAAATACCTGAAGGGGAAACACGTAGATAAACCAAGAATAAACTAGAACAGGATCCACATTTGAAATCTGATATCAAATGGCCTCTCCAGGTTTGGAATGGTATTCTTTGTAGCCTTGCTGAACAAACGTGATCAAATAAATTGAATATTAAGGAAAATGGGGGATTGACTGACAAGAGAATCACACCTTCATATGAAAACACCTCTGTATATCTTACTTTAAAAGAAGTGTTTTCAGGAGTTCCTTGGTAGTACAGTGGTTAAAACTCCATGTTTTCACTGCTAGGAGCACAGGCTCAATCCTGGTTGGGGAACTAAGATCCCATAAGCCTGTGTACCCCTTCTCCTCCAAAAAGCCAGTTTTCACCATCCATTCATTAAAGCAGTATCATGTTTGTCACTAACATTTGCATGAAAAGTGACCAAAAGTAGCATTATTTTAAAACAAAAGAAGGTCCCTAGAGAATAGTAAAATTCATAGCTCTTTACTTAAAGGGAGCGATTTTGAACGGATACACATGATATTATGTTGACTTTCCAAGTCCATGTTTCTTTTCATTCATGAGAAGAAAAGAGTACTTTTCTAATACCATCACCAGCAATTAGATCATTTTTATTAGTCCATCAATAATGATAGGGGTAGTCGAGTATCACTTTGAGACAATCTACAGTCCATCAAAGAATCAAGAGAAAAGCTAGTAAACTGCAGACACTTATAGTCTTTTCTTTGAGTAAGCCATTTAGTGAGCATGTGCATTAAACTCCAACTCCCATCATTTGTAGAATAAACTGGCTTATCCATTAAAAAAAAAAAAAGTTCTCAAAATGCTTTGGCATTTTCTGTTTCCCTAAATATTTTGGAGTGCATCAGAATGCATTTCCTTAAAATCTTTCTCCTCCTTTGTTTTTCTTTTGGCTTGAAAAGTTGACACAAAAGACCTTTCTGAGTACTTTTATCCAAACTGCGTGTATGACCATCACAGGGTGATACCATTTTCTTGAAGACACATTGCCCTGGGCAAGTCAATTGAAATCTGGAAAAGGGGGAAAAAAAAAAGAAAGAAAAGAAATCAACAAAAAGATTGGTTTGGAAATTCTACTTATCGAAAATATACACAAAAGGGTGATGTTCTATCTTCCTTTCGTTCCTTGTTCTCATAAAATTAAGAGTTGCTAAATGAACTGTGTAAAGAAAAAAGAAAAGAACACCATCATCTTAGTCTTTAGTAGCTCTTTCCCATTAATAAATTACATTTTCTTCCATGTGCGTTTTATCTGTGAGTAGTTTTGAGTGTAGTATAGTTGCTTTACAGTGTTGGGTTAGTTTCTACTGTTCACTAAAATGAATCAGGCACACACATACATATATCCCTTCCCTTCTGGATTTTGTTCCCATTCAGGTCATCGTAGTACATTAAGTAGAGTTTTCTGTGCTATACAGTATGCTCTTGTTAGTTATCTATTTTATATGTGGTATCAATAGTGTACACATGTCGATCTAGAAGAATGGTGTAGATGATCTTATCTGAAAGCAGAAACAGAGCTACAGTCCTAGAAAATCAATATATGGATACCAAGGGGAAAGACAGGGGGATGCAGGGGAGAGGAATTGGGAGATGGGACTCTTCCGTTAATAAATTCTTATAAACTCCAAAGCAAGTGAAAACAAAACTAAAGCCTGAATTGAAAGACAGTATCAGAATCAGTTCAACCACTCAATTGTGTCTGATTCTTTGGGACCCTATGAACCGCAGCACAATAGGCCTCCCTGTCCATCACTAACTCCAGTTCACCCAAACCCATGTCCATTGAGTTGGTGATGCCATACAAACATCTTATCTTCTGCCGTCCCCTTCTCCTCTTGCCCTCAATCTTTCCCAGCATCAGGGTCTTTTCAAATGAATCAGTTCTGCACATCAGATGGCCAAAATATTGGAGTTTCAGCTTCAGCATCAGTCCTTTCAATGAACACCCAGGACTGATCTCCTTTAGGATGGACTGGATGGATCTTCCTGTAGTCCAAGGGACTCTCAAGAGTCTCTCCAACACCACAGTTCAAAAGTATCAATTCTTCTGCACTCAGCTTTCTTTATAGTCCAACTCTAACATCCATACATGAGCACTGGAAAAACCATAGCCTTGATTAGACGGACCTTTGTTGCCAATGTCTCTGCTTTTTAACAACTGAGCCATTAATGTCTATATCATTTTTGATTTTTAGTTTTTTTCTTTCTTGGAAAGTGATTAAATCTATTATTGTTTAGCAATTTGCATATATCACAGATTACAGTCTGTAAATATATTAACTGATGTATATCTTATGGACAGCAAAGACCCCTAAGTTTTCTCGATTATGCTTAGCCTGTGTGTACTACTCAGTTTAAAGAGGTGAACTTATGAAGCTGAGTTAGTAAAGAGAGTTCAAATCCAAGCTCCCACTTTCTCTGCTAGATCATTCAGATTCATTCTCCTGTGATCTTTTGCACCATTCTACCTTCATCCTTCTTGCAAACAAACGCTAGGATCATTTGCTCTTCATCCTGCTAAGACACACAGAACTTGCTTCGAGTTACTCAGAGAATGGCTTACTAAAAGAAGACTTAAGTGTCTGCAATTTACTAGCAGCATAGTGATAATTGTATTTTTGGTCTGTCCACTCTTTCCATAAGCAACTCAAATTTCATGAAATCTTTTTTTTTAGTAGCAATTCCTTTCTGTTTAATGTTATCTGTTCCTATCTTCCCTTCATCATGACCCTAAAACTAAACTGCATATTTTCTGATCTTCCTTAATTGTGAATTAATATGTCTTCACAGAATATACCAGACTGTTTCTGTCAGTTAAACCATTTCACCGTAACCAGAACACCTCAGCCTAAGGTTTCTAGCCTGTCACAATGCAGGCTAGTTTTCAGTATAAATTTAGCCGAGACACTACATCTCTGAATTTCTGGGTTCTCACTTGCAAAATGATTTTAAGATTTACCCTGTGCATAAAAGAACACATGATGCCCAGTGTGATTGTTCCACTCACCTGTGCCTCCTTCTTCTGGACAAATAGGCGTAATCCCTATGCATTTCACTGGAAGCCCTGGGGATAAGGTTGGAGAAAGGAATGGCATCTCAACCCAGTATTCTTGTTTGGGAAATCCCATGGACAGAGGTGCCAGACAGGCAACAGTCCATGAGGTCACAAAGAGTTGAACCCAACTGAGTACTGAGCACACACATACGTTAGAGATATGGGAAGCTCTGACTCAAAGTTCTTGCAAAGGCACCGTGATGTCCCATTTCTGGAAATGCAATTCCTAGAATATAACGAGACAGTTTCTTTGTTTTCTGCATATTTTTAAAAATAGGCTATTAGGAAGCTGGAGGAAACAAGCTTACATGAAGGAATCTGTTTCTTCCTTAGACTCTCTCCTTTTCTCTGTACCACAACCACGCGCGGCTTTCTTACTGTAAATAGAAGCCATCCCATATTCTGTTGCATTGAGGTATTGCAAGAACTCTTCTTTCTTCATCTTGGCCATTCCCCAGAAACATCATGGCTCACACTTTCTTTATTTTCTCATTATTTAAGCTCTTCATTTTATTATGATGTACATTTTATTATGATGTACTATATTGTCAATGTTTTACTTTAAAATCACTACAGCATTCCCATTTCAAATTGAAAAAAAAAATGAAGCATTGGACGCATATTGCCTGATGGATATTTTTCTTCTTCCAAAGATAAAAAATTTGAATTTAATTTAAAAACACTCAAGTAATATGAGCATACAACTAAAAATAATTCTGCTAGCTTATAATAGAGAGGGGATATGCCAGTTAAGTTCACTGAAGAAGCAAACAGATCACTTAAAAATTATTTGTATACTCATTATAGATTTGCTGTCTACTTTTGATTCTATTCTAGGGTAATATATCTATTTCTTCAAGTGTAAGAGTTAAGGAAAATACCCACACCAAAAGCCCCATTGTGTTTCTCTAGATAATACTTATCTTTCATGATAAAAATGATCTCTAAAGATTTTTATATTCATTTATGCCTGTACATTTTAAAAATTGTTTGGTTTTATTTTTTTCTTAAAAAAAAAATCACTCTGCCTGTAATGGCACTGTTGCTAATGGGATCTTCACACTAATTCCATGCACAGAAGGGGAAGAATGAAATGGAAATAATGACTCATGATGGTAATTTGTAGCTCAATGTGAAATCTCTTGGCAGGATATGTGTTCCTGTATCCCATAAACAGAGTTAAAAGCTGCATTGTACTCATATCCAGAGGGACCTAACTAATGTATTAGCAAATTACAATAAAAGGAAAAATGGAAAAAGAAGGCTAATATTGGAAGCTAAGAATCACAGAAATCAGAGGATAAGTGCCCGTTAGATGTTGGTTTCTAGACAAATGGGTGCTAGAGCTAGAAAACAATAGGCAAATTACTTGAATGTAGTAATAACTGAATTTTGAAAGCAAATTAATCTAAATACCCCTTTTAAGCCTGAGTTACTTACCATTAAGTGTAGTACATTGTAAGGTTTGATGCCCTGTGGTTTCTTCAGTTACTAAAGACGTAAAGTGCTTAAAATCAGTAGGACATATTGGTCTCATTGTGCTTCTAATCCATGACTAAAGAAGCTGATAGCATTAATATTAAAATTATATTTATTCATTCAGCATGGTGTTGTGTACAGGTGTGAATAGAATGTGTCTGAAGCCCATTAATAGAAAAGATGGGAATATAATGTTAAATATCATAATAGTATTTCTTATTCTTCCCCAGTCTCATAACTCATGCTATATTGCAAATAAAGAGGTTCACTCATTCGTTGTTTGAGGAAACATGCTCAGATTGTATTAGCCAGAACACTGGCTGGAGGACTGGGCTGATGGTAGATGTATTCTTTTTTCCTATAAATCATGCACATTCTCACATATAGCTTCCTTTCAATATTTTTCATCTTTGCAGTCATTAAAGTGAAAGTGAAGTTGCTCAGTTGTGTCCGATTCTTGGTGAACCCATGGACTGTAGCCTTCCAGGCTTCTCCATCCATGTGATTTTCTAGGCAAGAATGCTGGAGTGGGTCGCCATTTCCTTTTCCAGGAGATCTTCCCATCCCAGGGATTGAACCCTGGTCTCCTGCATTATAGGCAGATGCTTTACCATCTGAGCCACCAGGGAAGTATCTTGTAGTCATTAAAGCAGTCCAGAAAATATTCGATTCTTTCTCTCTTTCTGGACTTTTTCCACCAGAAAGAATTTGTTATTGATCGTGTGTCTGAAATTGACCAGTTTAGTTCAATTCAGCTTAGTTGCTCAGTCATGTCTGACTCTTTGTCATCCCACAGACTGCAGCACGCCAGGCCTCCCTGTCCATCACCAATTCCCAGAGCTTACTCAAACTCATGTCCCTTGAATCAGTGAAGCCATACAACCATCTCATCCTCTGTCATCCACTTCTTCTTCTACCTTCAATCTTTCCCAGCATCAGGGTCTTTTCAAATGAGTCTGTTGTTCGCATCAAGTGGCCAAAGTATTAGAGTTTCAGCTATAGCATCAGTCCTTCCAATGAATATTCAGGACTGATTTCCTTTAGGATTTACTGGTTTGATCTCCTTGCAGTCCAAGGGACTCTCAAGAGTTTTCTCCAACACCACAGTTCAAAAGCATCAATTCTTTGGCTCTCAGCCTTCTTCAGAGTCCAACTCTCACATCCATACATGACCACTGGGAAAACCATAGCTTTGATTAGGTGGACCTTTGTTGGCTTAGTAATATCTCTGCTTTTTAATATGTTATCTAGGTTGAGCTTTAAACCAACTTTTTCACTCTTCTCTTTCACTTTCATCAAGAGGCTTTTTAGTTCTTCTTCACTTTATGCCATAAGGGTGGTGTCATCTGCATATCTAAGATTATTGATATTTCTCCCAGCAATCTTGATTCCAGCTTGTGCTTCGTCTAGCCCAGCATACTCTGCATCTAAGTTCAATAAGCAAAGATGACAATATACAGCCTTGACATACTCTTTTCCCGATTTGAAAACCAGTCTTTTGTAATATGTCCAGTTCTAACTGTTTCTTCCTGACCTGCATACAGATTTCTCAAGAAGCAGGTCAGGTGGTCTGTGTTAGGGTAAAGAACTTTAGAGTTAGCATGGAGATTACTCTTGTGGTCCAGTGCATACCATTCCATTTTCAAGGCAGATGATGCTGGTTTGATCCCCAGAAGGGATTCACTGGTAGCTCAACTGATAAAGGATCCATTTGCAGGCAATAGACTCCAATTCTATCCCTGAGTTGAGAAGATCCCCTGGAGAAGGAATAGACTAACACTCCAGTATTCTTGCCTAGAGAATTCATTGGACAAAGGAGTCTGGCTACAGTCCATGGGGTCACAGAGAGCTGGACATGACTGAAACAACTAGGCACAGCAGCACAAGGAAACCAAGATCCCACATGCGGGGGTCAACCAAGCCTACACACAACTAGGACCAGTGAAGCCAAGTAAATAACTATTTTTAAAAGAGAGCGAGAGAGAGAGAGTCAGTTCAGAGTATGCCATTTGCAAAGGGTTCTTTTTTTCAGTCTAGGTCCTGAAGAATAGAAAAGAGAATATAGAACTGAGAAACTTTCAGCTTTTGATACACACAGAATGAGTGAAAAATAAACATGTCTTAGTTCAAGTCAATGATGCACTAATATTCTCTAAAGTATGGTGGCACTAGTGATAAAGAATTTGCATGCCAGTAAAGGGGACTCAGGAGATACAGGCTCGATCTCTGGGTCAGGAAGATCCCCTGGAATAAAAAATGACCACACACTCCAGTATTCTTGCATGGAGAGTCCCATGGACAGAGGAGCCTGGCAGGCTACAGTCCATGGGGTTGCAAAGAGTCAGACATGAGTGAGCACACTCACATGCACTAGTATTATTTGTTGCCTCTGCATAACTTAGCTTATCCTGAATGATGTACTTAGTTACAACAGAGCATTTAAATCTTGCCCAGAAATTTCTCAAAATCCTTTAAGTGCTCATTCTTTTCTTGCCTTGTCTTCTATTATTCCTGTGCTTTGTTCTATTTTTGAGACAAGAATACATAACCATCACTACTGTGAAGAAGGCTGAGCACCGAAGAATTGATGCTTTTAAACTGTGGTGTTGGAGAAGACTCTTGAGAGTCCCTTGGACTGCAAGGAGATCTAACCAATCCATTCTGAAGGAGATCAACCCTGGGATTTCTTTGGAAGGACTGATGCTAAAGCTGCATGCAAGTTCAGTACTTTGGCCACCTCATGTGAAGAGTTGACTCATTGGAAAAGATTTTGATGCTGGGAGGGATTGGGGGCAGGAGGAGAAGGGGATGACTGAGGATGAGATGGCTGGATAGCATCACTGACTAGATGGACATGAGTCTGAGTGAACTCCAGGAGTTGGTGATGGACAGGGAGGCCTGGCGAGCTGCGATTCATGGGGTCACAAAGAGTTGGACACGACTGAGCAACTGAACTGAACTGAACCAGGCATGTAGAGAGTTGGACTATAAAGAAGGCTGAGCAGAGAAGAACTGATGCTTTTAAACTGTGGTGTTGAAGACTCTTGATAGTCCCTTGGACTGCAAGGAGATCCAACCAGTCGATCCTAAAGATCAATCCTGGGCGTTTATTGGAAGGACTGATATTGATGCTTAAACTCCAATACTTCATCCACCTGATGAGGAAAACTGACTCATTTGAAAAGACCCTCATGCTGGGAAAGATTGAAGATAGGAGAAGGGGACAACAGAGGATGAGATGGTTGGATGGCATCATCAACTCAATGGACACAGTAAACTCTGGGACTTGGTAATGACAGGGAGGTCTGGCGTGCTACAGTCCGAGGGGTCGCAAAGAGTTGGAAAAAACTGAGCAGCTGAACTAAACTGAACCATGCCTATGAGCTGTGTTAATAAAAAACCAATGGATATTGTAGGGAATTTTACTTTTTATTATTTAATTAATTATTTTTATTACTTAACATTTTTTTCAGATTTATCAAAGTATAGTTAATGCATCATTAACTACATATAATTAAAGTGCACACAATGTTTTAACATATATATGTGTATATATGCACTTTTTAAGTATCACCATCAACATAATGAACATCATTGTTATCTCCCAGAGCCTCCTTTTGCTCTTTAAAGATTTTTATTGAAATATAGTTGATTTATAACGTGGTGGCTTGTTTCAAGTGTATAGCAAAGTAATCCAGTTATCTTTTTAGATACCTTTCCATTATGGGCTGTTACAGAATATCAAGTATAGTTCCCTGTGTCAGTAAATAGATTTATGAATCCCCATGAAAAAAATTGAGAGAGTTCAAAAATTACATCACAAATTTGAGGAAAGCTCTCCATGTTGATTTCTTTCGCTAATTAAAAACCTCTAAATCATCACCTTTTAATGTCAATAAGGCTATATTTTCCCCAGTTGAATATGCTTTTCTGCTATAATAGATGGTTAAAGTAGCGCACAGAATGCACGCTCATGTGTGCTCATCACTTCAGTTGTGTCCAGCTCTCTGTGACCCTGTGGACTGCAGCCTGCGAGGCCCCTCTGCCCATGGGATTCTCCAGGCAAGGGTACTGGAGCCATGCCCTCGTCCAGGGGATCTTCCTGACCCAGGGGTCAAATCTGTGCCTCCAGTGTCTCCTGAATTGCAGGTAGATTCTTTACCGCTGAGTCACAGGGGAAGCCACAGTGTATGCCCAGAGTTTGAAAATACAGTATTCTTATTATAATATAGTCTATTTATATCAATTAATTATTTCAGTAATACTTGCTGTGTGCCTTCTGCATTCCAAGTGTTTATGTAAGTTTCTGGAAATAAGATAGCAACCAAACTAGACACAGCCTCTGCCTTCATGGTATAGGCATTCCAGAACAAGTGAGACCTATGTCAAGTGATGCCAAAAGTTATAGCAGGATAAGGGGAATAATAAGTCTTCAGAGTAAAGCATGGTAGAAGGAGTAGAATAGAGATTTTATAAGATGATTTCAGGTACAATTTCTCTGAACAGGTGACAGTTGAGCCAACTTTCACAGAAAAAAAAATTGGAAACTCTGAAATTTTGGAAAGGCACAAATGAATATATAAAATGAAATAAATTTAGAAAAGTTAAAAAAAATAAAATTAACCACTCTTCAATTACTTTTAAAACATTTTTGGATTAACATCAAGGGGTTTAGGAAACATTTTGTAAATAATATTTGTAATTTTATAAAACTTGAACTTTTATAAATAATATATCATTGACAGTTTATTTTTCCATTCTTAGCAATAATTTTATTTTTAAAAAAATTGGAATGCATGCTAAACTATTAACACTGTATGTTTCTTGAAGGCAGAATGATGAGAAACTTTTGCATTGTGCTTTTTACATTTTTATATTACTGAATATTTTAAATCAGAGAACTCTTAAGGCTTGAAACTATTCTTCTGCAGGGTAATCACCAATGGCTGTACAGTATTCTATTATACAGCTAATTAGCTAAAACAAAATTTATTTTATTAAGCCACTGTTATTAGATATTTAATCTCTCCAGATTTTGGTGAATAATTAGATTTTAATGATTTTCATGACAAATACATAATATACCAGCTACTTTATAAGCCAATTAGACTTTCATGGACTAGCTTGGCAATATATAGCTCTGTATTCTATGGGAAAATTGTATTATGCATTCCAAACCATTTATATAAAGAGTAACATTACAGCATAATCCATGTGCTAATTGTGTTCCTTCTTTACAGTTAAATAGTTTTGTGACTTGAGCTGCTCCTATGTGTTGCTAGACAGTATGGAAACGATATTCATTCACACTTAAGTGGCCAGGTGACTTGGCCATCATATGAAGCAACAGGTGCTATTTTTCCTTCGAACAATTTAGCACTAATAAAAAAATTTGGACACTCAAACCACCTTCTGGGGGTGAAAGGGAGGGTTCAACTGAAAAAAGCATATCAAATAAGTCCATGATTGAGAAAACTATGTGATGTATGAGTCTCGAGGTAGTAGGCAACATTCTGGGATAGCTAGCCCTGCACCTAGGCTGATCTGATTGCTCATCTTTGTGTTCAGACACATCTGGAACTATTTTCACACTGTGCTTGCCACACTTCACTGAGACTTCGCTGCTTCAGTGTCTTCCAGATATCTTCCAGCATCTTAAAATTGGCGACCACATATATTCTCTGTGAAAACACTGCATGTTAGCCCAGGATCCAGCTTATGCTGTCTCCTCAAGAGATGCTTATTGACCTGAAATAAGACTGCTTGAGGAACGTCACAGGAGAGAGTATGAATACTGATGTTAGAATATTGTAGATACTTGCCCAAGGAAAAGCAAAATTTGAATAGAAAAAAAAAAGAGAGAGAATGGCATCATCAGGTCTGGAGAAACCCATTCTCTAAATTCACATTGGAATTCCTTTCAGTAGACAGGACCACAGAGAAACAGTGTTGGAATTATGCCTGCAACATTGAAAAAGAAATAAAGTGATCTTTTGTCTTTTCTAACAATAATATCTTCCTTTTCTCCATGAAAAATAGTCCTATCTTATATATCAGTATATTAACAGGAATGGAGGTTGAGCTGCTGCTGCTACTAAGTCGCTTCAGTCGTNAATAAAGTGATCTTTTGTCTTTTCTAACAATAATATCTTCCTTTTCTCCATGAAAAATAGTCCTATCTTCTATATCAGTATATTAACAGGAATGGAGGTTGAGCTGCTGCTGCTACTAAGTCGCTTCAGTCGTGTCCGACTCTGTGCGTCCCCATAGACAGCAGCCCACCAGGCTCCCCCATCCCTGGGTTTCTCCAGGCAAGAACACTGGAGTGGGTTGCCAGTTCCTTCTCCAATGCATTGAAGTGAAAAGTGAAAGTGAAGTCGCTCATTTGTGTCTCACTCTTAGCGACNCCATTTCCTCCTCCAGCGGATCCTCCTGACCCAGGGATCGAATCCAAGTCTCCTGCATTTCCTTGCATGGCAGGCAGATTCTTTGAGCCACTTGGGAATTCCACATAATCTTTCTAATCCAAAACACTGTGGTGCCTTTCCAAGGATTGAGACAACATGTACACATAGGGTGATAAGTGTTAAACTTACAAGGAGAAAAAAATTAGTTAATTCAATTATATTGGACTTTATACTTTAATACATGTGTCAGCTTCCCTGGTGGCTCAGTGGGTAAAGTGTCTGCCTACAATGTGGGAGACCCGGGTTCAATCCCTGGGTTGAGAAGATCCCTTGGAGAAGGAAATGGCAACCCGCTTCAGTACTCTTGCCTGGAAAATCCCATGGACTGAGAAGCCTGGTAGGGTGCACTCTGACATAGTGCTGTATAAAGACAGATGATAGCAACTGTGACAGCCTGGGGGAATCAGGAGAGACTGACTCTTTGAACTTGACCATGAAGGGTTCATTTTGTCAGCAAAGGAATGTTAGAGGTCTGAGTGAGTGCCCAGCCACTCAGGGGTGTCCCACTCTGTGACCCAGTGGACTTAGCCCACTTGGTGGGTGCTTAGCCCACCAAGCACGGGTGGGCTATNTTGTCAGCAAAGGAATGTTAGAGGTCTGAGTGAGTGCCCAGCCACTCAGGGGTGTCCCACTCTGTGACCCAGTGGACTTAGCCCACTTGGTGGGTGCTTAGCCCACCAAGCACGGGTGGGCTATCCACGGGATTTAAAAGGAAAGAATATTGAAGTGGTTTGCCATTTCTGATTCCAGGATATTAGAATCCTACTTTATGAGGGAGCAGATTTTCAGCAGATTAAGGTGATTCATATATCAAACAACATGAGAAGACTCTCATAAGAGCTAGGAGGATGACTTGCAGAGTGAACACTATTGAAATTCAGAAAATGAAAGGAGGACAGTAAGCTAGATTAATGAAGGAATGTTTACCTGGAACTGAGTGAGACCTCTCTCCCTCCCGCCAATGAGTGAAGAAGGAATTTAAGTAAAGATTAGATGCCCATGGAGTAAGCGGCACAGAGGTTGGAGCGCATAAGCTTGACTGGAGTCAGCACTGCCTCACTGAGTGTCCCGAGGTGCATGGTTTGTGCAGTCGCGTGTGGGAGATGTGCAACTAAAGTGCGGGGTGTGGTTGAACTTCATCCTAAGTGGGCCCCGGAAGCCTGCAAGGCCCAGGTTCTCCAGGAGGTTCTCGATGCACACCTGTTAGAAGTGCCCCCGAAACTCAGTCTCTTCCATGTTCACAAGGAAGTCATTGTCCACCACCTTATTTAAAACTTAGTTTATTCCAACTCTATTTAGAAAGATGAAAGACGGACTGAGCTTTACTCTTTATTCACCTGGACTAGAATTTAAAAAAAAAAATCAAATCAGGAATAATTTTATAAGACACTTTACTATTTTACACAAAAATGCATATATAGAGATGTGAAGACATAGAAATAGATACAGGGCTAGAGACGGATCTCCCAAAGCACCGTTTCCTAAACAACTCAGAGAATTCTGTAGCTAGGAAAGAAATGCTAAATCATGTAGCTACGGGGGCTTCTCTGGTGGCTCAGTGGTAAAGATTCCACCTGCCAGTGCAGGAGACACAGGTTTGATCCCTTATCTAGAAAGATCCCACATGCTGCAGAGCTACTAATAAGCCCATGATGCGCCAAAGCTATTGAACCTGTGCTCCACCGCCTGGGAGCCACATCTACTGACCCCTTGCACTGTGACTACTGAAGCCTGAGCGCCTAGAGCCCATGTTCTGAAACAGGACAAGCCACCAGGATAAGAAGCCCTCTCACCACTACAGGGAAGTGGCATTCAGCCTTCCTTTTACTTGCCTCTGGTTCATACTTACTCATGTAAAAATAGAATACATATTTCTATACACATTGTATGTTTTAAATATATAATAGGTATATATACACACGTGTATATATACTCTGTGTATGTTTATATTAGTATAATATGTATATGGGTGTGTATAAAATGAGAGAGAAAATGTGTATAAAAAACAAGGGTAGTCACAATTTATCAAAATGGATCACCTATGAAAATCTAAGCTGATCTGGATTTAAATTAATATTTTTTTTCCTTTTCTTTCTTCCCTTCTTTCTCTCTTAATGTCCAAATATTCTGTTTAAATATTTAAGAAAGAAAATGTTAAATTCCCATAAATCTAACTACGAGGGGGAAGATATCATAATACTTTATCTTCCAAGCCGAGAAATAAGACTGTGCCAGCAGTATTCCGTGGGCTTGGCTTGTTTGCAGCAGCCAAACAAGTTCCACATGTCTTTATTGCTCCATGTTCTGTCAAATACTTCTGGATTTCCTTATAAGCTGCTGAACTGGCTCAGTTGCCTGAATATGCAAAATGGTTTTTGATTTCTTCATTGAGACTCTTGGATTTAAACACCCAGGACGGGCTTGAGTGTTGTGGGTTTGTTATCTAGATCACTGACTAGCACATGGAGAAGTGGTGAAATGGCACAGCCTTTGGGAGTGTAAGTGTTCATGTCTCCTTTGGGCAGCAAACCTCCAGAGTCAGCGTACATCTCAGTGACATAGCAATTAAGGGCAGAGTGTTTTTTTTAAGAAGAATTAGAGAAATATAAATAAAACCTTTGGTATTTTGCAGAGGAAACATTATAAACAAGTAACTTGGCAGTATCATGGTAGAAATCATATCTACACAAAAATTCTACATTAATTTTTCTTTCCAAAAATATATCAAAAAAAGAATAGGATTCAGACTCATACTTTATTAAAACAATGAGGCACCATCGATTAGAGCTTATTAGCTCCTGAGAATAAATTTTATTTCAAAATGTGTTTTTCTGTTGATAATAAAAATGTCAACAATATTAAAAGAGTAATTGTTAAACAAGGCTTTCAGTGACTAATTAATTTCAAAAGATCAAACAATGTTTCTTTCTCCTGTTAGATAACCTAAGTACCTCATTGTCTGTCAAATTGTAAAAATGTTGCTGGCAAATCACTGTAGCTCTCTACCTGCCAATTAAATAAAAGTAACTTTTCAGGGTGATATAGTTTCTGTGGCCACGGGTTATCATACCTGAGGAAATAACACCTCTATGGTGTTTTCCACAGAACATTAATGTGTGCCCTATTTGTAGAAGAAAGAAAATGAAGAACTATAAAGCAAGTGAGATGAGTCCTTGAGACATAAAGAGATTGAGTATTCCACTCTGTTTGCTCAGGCAAGCCTCAGTTTTCTTAGGTGAAAGATAGAATCTGAACTAAGTACTCAGCAGGTTAAAAGATTGCCATGATGAAGGAAAACGCTTTAATCTATGTTTTGCTAGCATACGTATTGTTCAGAGAGTGAGAAAATGTTTTAAAATGACAGGTTTGTTGTTGCTGCTTTCATCATTAAGTCATGTCCAACTCTTTCGGGACCCCGTGGACTGTAGCCCACCAGGCTCCTCTGTCCATGGGATCTCCCAGACAAGAACACAGGAATGGGTTGCCATTTCCTCCTCCAGAGGATCTTCCCAACCCAGGTATCGAGCTCACATCTCCTGCATCGGCAGGAGGATTCCTTACCACCAAGCCATGAGGAGACCCCAGCCGTGACAAGGACCAATTACTCAATCTCTGAGCACTCCGTTGCCCAGAAGTTTCCAATGTGTACTTTACCACTTTTAACATTCTCAACAGGAATTAATATTCTCAACCAGGAGAAGGGTTTATTGTCCTTATCTGTGAAACTGAGTCACAGATTAAGCTATTCCTGAACTGTGCAAGAGTTCAAGCCCAGGTCTTTCTCGTGCCAAAAACAATACTTCTCTTTTTGGCATGATATGCAACCAGGGAGCATAAATAGTAGTGAAAAGTGAATCAATCAGTTCAGTTCAGTCGCTCAGTCGTGTCCGACTTTTTGCAACCCCATGGACTGCAGCATGCCAGGCCTCCCTGTCCATTACCAACTTCCAGAGTCCACCCAAACTTATGTCCATTGAGTCGGTGATGCCATCCAACCATCTCATCCTCTGTTGTCCCCTTCTCCTCCCGCCTTCAATCTTTCCCAGCCTCAGGGTCTTTTCAAATGAGTCGATTCTTTGCATCAGGTGGCCAAAGTATTGGAATTTCAGCGTCAGCATCAGTCCTTCCAATGAATATTCAGGACTGATTTCCTTTAGGATGAACTAGTTGGGTCTCCTTGCAGTCCAAGGGACTCTCAATAGTCTCTTCCAACACCACAGTTCAAAAAGCATCACTAATAATATGGCTAGAATATTCTCTCTGAAGCCAAGCTGTGTTAATCTGGACTAGGTTGACCAAATGTAATTATTTGAGAGTCATATACATATAAACTAAAGCAAACAGTGACGACAGAAATAGTAGATGAGTTTTCCATGGTTTAAGCATTTTGTTCTTCGAAAGGGAACACATTAAAAAAAAAAAAAACCACATTATTTAATTTGGCCAGAATAAGTAAGTCATTAGTCCAGTGATATGAAAATCTCAGTTATTAACGCTCAAATTTTTAATTTAAAAATCCAACTTTTTAAAAATATCATCATGATAATATTTAAATAATTATTGACTTTTTAAAATGTGATTTGTGAAGTATCTTTCTCAACACAGTGATATGGCGGGGCATAACCAAACGTATGCCAAAATTTTAACCCTGAAAAGAGCTAGGTTTGAATTCTTTCTTAAATGACTTGTGACTTAATTTGTGACTCAGTTTCCTCAACCATAAGATGGGAACAATACCATTCATCTGATATTCTAGGAAGACAAAGAAGTTAGTCATAGACAAAAATCTTAAATTTTATTTTAGTATATGTGCTTTTTCTGTATAATGCTAAATCCATATAGTCATATTGTATATATCTAATCATGACCTAAATTGTTCCGTTCACTCAACTTCTGAATATTTTGCTGACAATTTAGCTTATACTAGCCTCACATTAGGACAGGAAGAAAAATACGCCCTTCCTTGAGAAACTCTTGCGATGTTACGAAAACATGAACAGGGCAGAAGTTGTAAGTTAACTCTGAAAGTGTGCTGATAAACTTTGAATTATTTATCTTTGAAATTTAAAACATGTGTGTGTAGCTGCTTGTTGGACAGCCGCTCTAAATCTTCAGTCCAGTATCACTGAGCACTGCCCTTGGTGATTCAGAGAAATTAAAAGGTAAGGTTTCTGCTTACTGGAAATAAGTCATGAACTGGCTTTGCATGTCTCTATTTTGGTCTGGCATACGCATTTACTGGAAGGTCTGATAGTAACCTCTGAAGAAATTCAGAATAAGGAAATAATGTGATATTATTATTTCCATTTCAGAAATTGGTCTAAATGGCATGATAATGATAACTTGTTGAAGCCATTAGTGTCTGTGTGTGTCTGTGTGTGCGTGCACATGATTACAGCCACACTATATTCATCAGTATGTGATGCATCAGTATAGATTTCTAGGATATACACATGAATACATTTCTGAATACCATGAACTATAGATTATATCTATATGAGGAGAAAACAAAAAAGCACCTAACTTTTTGAAAAGTTGGACAAATTAGAAGCTAGATACAGTTTAGAATTTTTAATAGAAGTTATTTTACTTGTTTCAGGTTTGATTTGTTCATTTAGCCACTAGGTCACATCTAACCCTGTTGTGACCCCATGAACTATAGCTCTCTAAGCTCTTCTGTCCATGGGATTTCTCAGCAAGATTACTGGAGTGGGTTGCCATTTCCTTCTCTAGGAGATCTTCCAGACCCAGAGACTGAACTTGAGTCTCCTGTCTCCTGTGTTGGCAGGCAGATTCTTTACCATTGAGCCACCAGGGAAGCTCCCTTCAGTTTTGATATCGGGGTTAAATAATTCCATACTCAGGCTTCCCTGGTGGCTCAGGCAGTAAAGAATCCACCTGCCATGCAGTTCTGTACTCAGACAGAATCATGAACACAGTTATATTCAAGGATCTTTCTGATACTTAATGGCCCCTTGGTCCCTATCATCACCAATTAGACTATAAGAAGTCAAATGTGGAAAGTCTCTTAACATATAAAATGCTATTTCCCTGACTTCTTAGGCTTATTTGGCATAAACTGAAATTTTGCCCATCACAGAAATAAAAATGTCTCGAAAGGTCCACACTCATAGATCTTTAAGTTTCTAAAATAATTGCATCCTTTTGTTGTGTTTCCTGGAAAAGCTAAGCATTACACTTATGATCTCTGGTTTCTTTGAGCTCTTGGACCTTTAGAAGTGAACATGCTTGGACAGGAATAATCAACAAGTCATGTCAGAGAAAAAAAGAGCAGGACAAGATGAGAAGGCCTTTTCTTTATACGCTCACATCCCAACCATTGTCCTCTGTGATCTTTCATCTGTGTTTCAACTATGGGACGACTGCTGATAAATTCTAACAGAGTCCTCTACTTGGATAACTAGTTCCAGAGAAAATCCAGGTTGTTTAAAATATCCTACAGAAGTCCATCCACAGTTGGATTTCTTGAATTTTATTAAAGATTTCTAAGTTTCTTTTCTGAACAAGCAATATCATATGGTTCACTTATCAAAATGAGTTTTCAGATATGGGAAAAAGTGAAAGTCAAAGTCGTTCAGTAGTGTCTGACTCTTTGTGACTCCTAGGACTACACAGTCTATGGAATTCTCCAGGTCAGAACACTGCAGTGGGTAGCCTATCTCTTTTCCAGGATCTTCCCAACCCAGGAATTAAACTGGTGTCTACTGCATTGTGGGTGGATTCTTTACCAGCTGATATACCAGGGAAAGTCAGTCACAGTAGGAAAAGGAAAGAAGGCCTAGACCAAAGATTCAATTTTATGTTTACCACAAAAATCAAGATATATCTAATAATTCTTTCCTCAGTTTCTGTGAATGTCCCATATTTTACTCTTGATTCCCATGCAGGAAGGGCAGCCACCATTTTTGAATATCTATTTGTAACATGTACTATGATTATGTATGCTACTAACAATGTGACTTATTTTGTAATTTTCAGATGCAAAAAAAAATGATACTAAAGTTCAGAAGAGAATGGGTTGAACTCAACTTATTTGACTCTGGGGTCTGTGCCTTTCCCTAAACAGCAGTTATTCCTTACTATATTAATTAGAGTACCAGCCCAATGTAGGACTCAGAAATGATTCCTTCTGCTTTAGAGAAGACAATCTAAAGAAGTATATATTGACAAAGAAATGGGATTCTCAGTCAGATAGCTAAACATCAATATATGATCTCCCATTCCTCTGTCTAGTTAACTCTGAATTTTAACTCAATTTCAGAATTCAGAACACGTTCATTTTTTAAATTTTCTGATCTCTAGAATCAAGATTGTTGGGAGAAATATCAACAACCTCAGAGATGAAGAAGACACCACCCTATGGCAGAAGAAGAAGGGGAACTAAAGAGCCTTTTGATGAAAGTGGAAGAGGAGAGTGAAAAAGCTGGCTTAAAACTTGACATTCAAAAAACTAAGATCATGGCATCCAGTCCATCACTTCATGGCAGATAGATGGGAAGCAATGGAAAGAGTGACAGATTTTATTTTCTTGGATTCCAAAATCACTGCCGATGGTGACTACAGCTATGAAATTAAAAGAAACTTGCTCCTCGGAAGAAAAGCTATGACCAACCTAGACAGCATATTAAAAAACAGACATTACCTTATCAACAAAGGTCCATATAGTCAAAGCTATGGTTTTTCCAGCAGTAGTCACATATAGATATGAGAGTTGGATCGTGAAGAAAGCTGAGCACCAAAGAATCGATGCCTTTGAACTGTGGTGTTGGCAAAGACTCTTGAGAGTCCCTTGAATTGCAAGGAGATCCAACAAGTCAACCCTAAAGGAAATCAGTTCTGGATGTTCATTGGAAGCACTGATGCTGTAGCTGAAGCTCCAATACTTTGGCCTATCGATCCCTGGGAAAAACATTGATGCTGGGAAAGATTGAAGGCAGGTGGAGAAGGAGACAATAGAGGATAAGATGGCTGGATGGCATCACCAACTTGATGGACATGAGTTTGAGCAAGCTCCAGGAGTTGGTGATGGACAGGGAGGCCTGGCATGCTGCAGTCCATGAAGTCACAAAGAGTCATACATGACTGAATGACTGAACTGACTGAAGAGCTCCTGTAGCCTGTGATAAACACTCTAGGAGTCATTGTCTGTAAAGTTAGGAGGCCTTTACTTAATGCCCTTTACAAATCCTGCCCCTGCCCCCCCCCCACACACAGTTCCCACAAAAGGAATACAATATGCTTACACTAAAGGCAATCAATATTATTTATGTAACTTGTAATAAAAGCATTTACGATAACTTTGTAATTTTATTGCTATTTAACAAGGGATACATTTAGGAAAGATAATTCCTTATAATGGCTTACTGGTGATATCTGGTGAGGTCTTAGATATGTCATACACATTTTCAAGTCCTCAGTGTTCTTACCAGGGGAATGGAAATAGTAGTAGATACCTCATCTTCATTCCCAGCGCTAGCCTTATTTGCCCATTTGACTCTCACTTGATAATCTCCATTTGATTCTTTTCATAAACAGAAAGGGGAAAATCAAATGCTTTCCAGAAAGTTCATCATATGTTAGCACAATTTCCAGGGCCATGTTTATCAAATTCAGGGTGCTGTGTGAATGCCTGACCATGGAAAGGTCAGTTGACAATTTGTGTTTCCATTTTCACCTACATAGAGTAGGTATGGCAACATCTTTTGTTTGTAGTGTAGGAATTAAATGAAATAAGGAAATTTAAAAATCTCCTAGAGGAAGAAATAGCAACCCACTCCAGTATTCTCATCTGAAAAATCCCATCGATATAGGAGCCTGGCAGACTACAGTCCATGGGGTCGCAGACTCAGATACAGCTGAGCATACACACACTTCATATGAACCCCCAAACCTTAAAAATTGTTTATTTCTTAGTTGTTTTAATGGTTAAAAAAATACTGAATAAATTTAAGACTGTCTTTCTTTATCCATGTGTATTAGTTTGCTGCTGATTCTTTTTTTCATGGCTATAATCATTTACATGGTGCTTCTTAACTTTCCTATGACTCAACTATTTTTCCTAACTTTGATGTAAAGATTTCTGTGTCTCTTTTTTGTTTTTTAGCTATTTGCTATTTTACATATGTTATCCTCTTTCTAGACAANTAGAAACTACTGCAAAAGCAACTATCTGTCACTTTAGCCAAATCAGAATAAAGAAAAAAAGAAATTAATAAAATTGACATTTAAAAATATAAAATTTAAATTTATATTTAAAGAAAGTGGTTTTATTTATGAAGCCCCTCTTTCTTCAAGCTCCTGTCACCTAGAAATAAATCTCATATCCATCCAATTTCATTCATCACTGCCCCATCCTATGGTAGCACCTTCATATATAACTGACACTGACCTTCCTATTTCCACTTTTGGTTATTTAGCATCATATTGTTGGAATGTATTTGTGAAGATAAATTCTGACCTAAAACAAGGATCTGGATTTCAATATTTTCCTGTTTTTCTCCAAATACACTTATGAGACTATAAAGCTCAATGTTTGTTTTTGAAAACAAAGTCACTGTAACTATAAAATCTACTTAGTAGCCATATAATGAAAAAATAAATCCATAAAATGATGCAGTTATGTTGCTCATTTACACAAATTACCTCTTTTAATATCCATAATAACCTCAGTGTGCTAATCATTTTATTTTTCTTATGTTAAAGATTAAGAAATAAGCTCCCATTTGTAAATTACTTGTAGAAGCACACCAGGACCTCTGTCTCTTGGATCCATGATTTACTCACTGAAACTGCAAAGGGAGTCTGAGAGCAATGTCCATGTCATCATAAAACAAAAGGAGGTGAAATAAAATGCTTACGTTGGTAATATGGGGCTGCCGGGTGGCACTAGTGGTATAGAATCCACCTGTCACTGCTGGTGCCACAAGAGATGTGAGTGTGATCTCTGGGTTGGGAAGATCCTCTGGCATAAGGAATGGCAACATACTCCAGTATTCTTGCCTGGAAAATTCCATGGACAGAAGAGCCTGGTGGACCACATTCCACAGAGTTGCAAAGAGACCAGCGACACCTGAGCGACTGGACACATACAAATATTAATAATATACATCTACACTTACTGGAAGCTTCTTCAGAAATATAAAGAAAAATACAAATAGTAATGTAAAATGAGTCAACTCACTTTTCTCAGCTGAAAACTGAAATATATTTCAAGCTGAATCCAAACCAAAATTATGAAGCAAATAACTCTTTTACAATCCTTATCAGCCTTCCAGTTCTTCATGAGATTTTTCCTCAGTGCAATTTATGCTTTGTATATTTCTCCTCTCAAAATGTTTGCTCTAATCTACCCTAACATGGGATCATTCCAGACTCTCTTCTCCAAAACAGATTGAATCCACTCTGTATGTGTACATGTGTGTAAATTTACATTTTATTAACTCCAAATTCAATAGCTGAGATTTTCAAACAAGCTACTTTACCAAGGGAATAACTTTTATTATACCAGTTTTAAGGTATTAAAAATGATAGAATGGCTCTATATATGACTAATGGAAGCTTGTCAGTTATAACGATTCTTGTGAGCAGAGTTTTAAAGAAGTTCTATATGACCTTTTTAAATGTCTAGAATATTGGTTATGGGTACAATCATTTCTACCCTGGCACAGTCATTGATTTTTCAAGTATTCTGTTATGCTAATGTAGTATCTCTCTTGTTCTCTAAAGTTATTCTAAGAAGTACTTGAAACAGTGATGAACAAATCAGTCTTCCATCAAGTACTCAGTAAGAGAACTTAAGAGAAAGATAGGGAAGGTAAAGGGTTCATGATTTAATGATAAAAGAAACTATACTTTCCATCAGAACTGGAGCAAAATTCATTCCTAAAAGCAGATGATAATGAGATCTTGTGCTGAAAATCTGTAACTTAAAAAGGCAATTAGCTTGTCTATCTTATTCACCTAGAGGGGCAAAAACAATTCAGTTCTCACTGTTAAAATGGATTGCAGTCATATTGAATTTGAAAACCTGACTTTTTAAATATTTATGAATTTCTAAACCCTGCACAAGAGTAGAAAAGAGGGCACATATAATTTAGAAAACTTTCATTCAGCTGAATGACTCAATCATTGAATTTTTATTTCATTTGAAACACGGGTTGAAATATACTATTCACTATCTCATTTACAAAAAGTAGCAAAATAAAAACATCTAAAATGAAAAAGTTATATTATATCATTGTTTTAAAATAGAATGTAAGACCAATTTCTTGATTTATTCTTTCTTTAGAAAAAATTGCAAATTAGAAATTCTCTTAGAGAAATGTGCTTTGTATCATGTATTCTTAAAGTCATTCTGACTGTAATATAGATGGTAGGATTCTACACAGATCTGAGAGAACGTTTTGTGATGTAAACTCAAGGGAAATATGATTGTTTAATATTATTCTTCCTTGAATAAATGTTAGTCAATTACAAAAGTTCATATACTAGAATTTTTAAAGAAACCATCTCCTCATGGGAAATACTGATACAAAGCCCTGCAAATGATGCAAGTTAGCCATAGCCAACCTAAATCCCTAATATTGTATTTGGGGATAAAGTTTGTATCCCCAAAGTTCATGCTTTGGGGATAAAGTTCGTATATTTTGTTGAAATCATATTGATCATTCAAATAGGTTTCTAAACTTATGGTCAACAAACACTTCCTGTAAAGAGCCCATTAGTTAATATTTTCCACTTTGTAAGGCCATGTGATTTCTGCTGCAACTGTAAATTCTGCCACTGTTGTGAAAATAATATAGACAATGCCCAAACAAATGAGCAACTGTGTTCCAGTAAAGGTTTATTTATGAAAACAAGTAGTGGGTTAGTCCTGCTTAAGGCTACTGTTACCAAGCTCAAGCTCATACTGCTTACTACATGAAAAACCAAATAAATCAAGAAGTTTTGAGGCAGGAATATTTATTTGATTTGGAAGATCCAGCAGACCAAGATGGTTTTCATCTGGATACTTTATTTGGAAAGCCAGCAGACCAATATAGTGGACTAGTATTGTGTCCCAAAGAAACATCTTACGGAGTTCAAATTCAGATTTCTTTTATATCAAAAGTCTTTCCTTGTGGCTCAGCTGGTAAAGAATCCACCTGCAACAGGGGAGACCTGGGTTCCATCCCTGGGTTTGGAAAATCCCCTGGAGAAAGGAAAGGCTACCCACTCCAGTATTCTGGCCTGGAGAATTCCATGGACTGTATAGTCCATGGGGTCGCAAAGAGTGGGACACGACTGAGTGAATTTCACTTGTACCAAAAGGGAGAATTGTGGCTGGTGGTTGTAAATGTCTTGGTACTGGAACTCTTTGTCCTGGCAATTGGCAATTGTTCACATAGGTCTGATCACAGTGTTCCTATAAAACCTCCAATAAGACAGTTATTACTTTCTGTTTTGCAACTTTTAATCTCCATATGAATAAAAAAGCATTATACCTTTAAAGGTCATGTCTGGGAGGCAGAGCTTTGATAATGTGCTATCATCCATATATTAGGCTATAGGAGTACAGGGCCAGGATGGCTAAGCACAGCAGCGGAGCACACGGGTTAGACCTAAGGAATAGATCCTATATGGAGTCAGGTTTCTTCTCTATTACACCCCCGCTAGTTATTTTTAAAATGCATATACCTGCAAGGTTGGGAAAGAAGGAACTTGTGTAAGCTTTGGTCAACCGTATCTGTCACCTTGATTTCTGGATATGGAAAGAAACAGAAGAGAAGTTAATGAATGATAAAATACCAATAAGTGTGTTGAAACAGGTTAGAGGCTAAATGACTAGTTATTTTTCATCCAAAGTTTTCTTATGTAATTTCATCCTCTAGGATGATAATCTTATCTTTGACTACCTAGCATGATAGAGAACTCACTACTTAGAGTGGCATGTAGATACTGGGTTCAAGTTTTGGACATTTCTAAATATTAAACACTTCCCATGTAGAAATATTAAAGCTTGATTTCTAATGAGAACTGCTTTGTATTTTAGGCTTTTTCCTCTCTGGTGTGAGTTTCAACAGCACTTCTTCCCTATTTACTTAACTCCTACAAAGCAAACAAAGACATCCTTTTTTTCTTTCTTTCTTTCTTTTTAAGTAGCCACCCATTTTTGTATTGAGGAGTTTACTATTTTTGGTGTAATGCCAATATCAAATTATTAACATTATAAACATTAAATTATAGAGAAATTAGAAAATTTGAACTTTAGGAACAATACAGCTCACAGTATTTGGAAATAATTTGTGGTAAATGACTAATGGTTTGGTACAGACTTTCCTACAATGATCCAGTTAAGAAATATATAAGCTAATTTTAAGTACTTAGCATTTTTAACATTAAGGGCATATTATTGGGTAAATGTTTTTTAGGCATGTTTTGTGAAGATGATTCCCAATAGTTAAAATCTGTTTATTGAGGATTAATTATGCATTAGACCCTGTAATAGACATCAAGGGTAGAAAGATGTACTAGGGATGACTCACTCTCTAAGCTAAATTTCTTGACCTATTAATAAGACTTAATTGCTCATAATAATTATGTATACATAATTGTGATCCTTTGGGAATATCTCTGTCCAGAGATTATTTCACAATGATAGCTTGCTCATTTCTTTGTCACCTTTTTTCTCATATCACATTCTTTGTCACTTAAAAGAGGCTTCTATTACAAATTTTATTTTTTTATAGAAACTACATTCTTCACTTGAGATAAACCTTTCTGACTTCCTTCACATTGCTGTGCTTAGTCACTCAATTGTGTCCAACTCTTTGGGACCCCGTGGACTGTAGCTCATCAGGCTCTTCTGTCCATGGAATTCCCAGGCAAGAATATAGAAGTGGGTAGCCTATCCCTTCTCCAGAGGAATCTTCCTGACCCAGGATTCAAACCGGGGGTCTCCTGCAAGCAGCTGAGATACCTCAGAAGCTTTTCTTCACATTACCTGTAATCAATTTTAAGCAAATCTAGTAAGATCAAATATTTTTCTAGAAGTCCCCACCCCACTTTGTCTGTAAAATTAAACAGAATTTAGAAATACTTTTTGCCAGAATTGACAGCTTGCAGCTCTGAATATACAACAAAATTTTACGTTGGTTGGTATAAATATTTTCATTTCTCTTTCTTGGAATTTTATTAATAGTCCTTCAGCATCATCAGCTCTCAAATGCCTGTCTGATTTTCTAGATTTTGCTAATTTTATTTTGTTTACTCTCATGTCAAATTCAGAACTGATAATGTCTGATGAATTGCTTGTGACTTACATTTATCATACAATGCTAATGGGCCAGAACTAAAGCATGACTAAAGAAATTATGGAATCTAGAGTCAAAGAGGATATGTTTTGTCTACTCTTTTGTAAATATGGAAAAAAAAAAAAAAAAAAGCAAAACAACCAGACTGTGTTGTCTTCAGAAATGAGAAGTATATGATGGGGAGGTGGAGATATTAATATTGGGCAAAGATAAGCTGCCAAGTCAAAAAGTCACGTTTTTAAAGTCTAGCATTTCCAGAAATTTAAAAAGTGGAATACAACTTGTAAATTTTATTTATTTTCACTATGAGAGGAAACAAAAATGACTATTTTTAGTTATTTAACTTGATGCCGCTATAGGCATCATAGCTTTCTCTGCTTTGTAAAGGTTACTGTAAATGTGATGCTCATTACTGAGACAGTATAATGAAATATTTTTTACAAAGACTGTATATTTTTAATTTTGCCTAAATTCATGTGTTTGGTTTTTCCTGTTTTTTAACATTTACTCCCTAGTTTCATACAAGGTTGTTCCCATAATCAGTGAAAAGAGAACATATTTAAGGCAAAATAGCACCTTTTTGCACTTTCACACTTTTCCTTTACATACTGAATTCTGAAAGAGGAAAATGAAGATATTTTCAGATGAAATTTGTGCTCGAAAGAGAAGCCCTGCACTTCCTTTCCTTGTGTGTGTGTGTACATCTTTCATACGCAATTTCTTCATTTATTATCTTTTACTTAACCTGTACTGAGTGAGCTCTATTAAAGGAGAAATTCCATTCAGTAAAATTGGAAACTTTTTTTTCTATTCTAGTTTAAAATGTTCTCTGAGAGCCATAACATTCACCATTCACAGCTCTAAGTCTTATAAACCAGAAGATAAAGCCTGCGTGTGTTTGTCACAAATTCAGAGAAAATAGATCTTTGTCAGTAGGCACTGTAAAGAGCCATTCCTCAGTAGAAGGAACACATTTTCAACCCATTTGTGCCACTTAGAGGCATTCCTCTTTTTTTCTCCTTTTTGAAAGGAATCTCTAGCTGTGCCTCATTATAGTGTGAAGCTGAAAAAGAGAGGGAGTGAACAAGAGGGAGGGCTGAAGAGAGAGACGAAGACAGAATCAAAAGACAAAATGCTGTGCTGTTAGAAAAAATAAAATAAAACAAATTACCCCTTCCATATTAGAACCAAACACTTTTAGAGCCTGTGGTGATTTTCAGCCTTGACTGCTACTATTCACACCAGCAGGGGTATAAGCCTGTGTGTCCCCAAACAGATACACGTGCACAGACAAACCCTGTGTCCCATCCACCAGAGCTTCCGTCTACTCAAACCGGCCCAAATGTTGACCCATTTATGTTCATATATCAGAACTGAAGGATTTATTTATTTCCTGTCTTCATAAAAAGACTCCTTCCTCATTACAATAGAGTTTGTGCATTCTAGAAAGCATAATAAATCATACATGCACTGACATTTTTGTTGCTGGAGTACTTTTTTTAAACTTTTCCTCACAAGCTGTGAATGAAAGCAGCTGTTGATTTTTTTTTTTTTTTTGATAGCAGGCTATGATCTAAAACAGGAAAATAAATAGTTTGCTGGGTCTTCATAGAAAACTTCAACTGCAAATGTGTAATTATAAAGTAAAATATGTTCTTTATTAGCAAGTTAAAAATAGCTCTACTTAAACATTGAAGAGATTGATTTTCTGATTTTAAGAAAGGTAGAAACGTTAAATCATGATTAGATGACTAAAAAGTTTAAGATAAGAATTTTAAAAATTAGATTTCTAATTAATTAAAAAATTAATTTCTCTGTTTAAGTGAATAGAATTAGAATTGTAATCTGTACTTTTATTATGGAAGCTATCAAATCTTTTTATATGTTAATCAATTCTTAATGTAGTTGTTTAAAGAAAATGCTTAAAAATGGACAAAAACAATAAGGCTTTCCTTATGTTGTATTTCCTGATGTCACGAATAAGTTGCTAGTTTGAGATGGTAAAGACTGAGCTAAATTTTAGTATTTCTGTCTGCCAGTGAGCTAGATAGCTGAAGTGCATTTATCTTACTACTCATAGATGGATAGACTTGAAAGGACACTTTGAAGAATTGTATTCAAAATGCTCTGCTTTGTATTATGGAAAAAAAAAAAAAAAGACACTCTTCATCCTACCTTTTTGAACAACAAAACAAAATGGTTGATTGGATTTTAGGGAAACAATGAACTGATCAAAATTGCTAGTAATAAAGTAAAATTCAAAAACTCTATCAGTTTACTACAAGGAAATGCATCTNTGTATTCAAAATGCTCTGCTTTGTATTATGGGAAAAAAAAAGACACTCTTCATCTTACCTTTTTGAACAACAAAACAAAATGGTTGATTGGATTTTAGGGAAAAAATGAACTGATCAAAATTGCTAGTAATAAAGTAAAATTCAAAAACTCTATCAGTTTACTACAAGGAAATGCATCTGAAGGGAGACTAGCTCTTCCCTTGGAGGCCAATCACATGAATACTCAGACCTCTCAGAGACCCTCTTTAGATGATGACTGTGAGTGCTCCAGCCTGGTGGACAAGGACCATAAAGTTCCCTGTCACAGACTTAAGAGCACTATTCCAGACAGCATCATCATTAAATTAAGAAAGAGGAATGAATACTAACAGGTGTTCAGATGTCACAGGATTCTCATGGGTTGTCTTTATCCTCAATGTGTACCCACCTTGAACAAAATAAGCATCTAGTCATACCCCAGGGGGAAAAAAATCCAACTCTAAAAGGCAAATGTTAGTAATACAGATTTTACAGAAAATTTTGTGAAGGGAAGGGAAGATTTATATTGCAGACCATGAAACAAAATTTAAAATTTATTATTAGTATCTATTTTTTCCCCAAACCTTTCTCCAAGTATTAGAAGCTTCATCAATTATTTTTATTCCTCCCTTACACCCTATTTAAAATTCCATCCATTATCTCCTACAGTTTAGCTGGTGCTTCCAGTTTTAAAACCCCTTATAGCAAAACATTAACCCAGCCATTTGTTACTTGACTCTCCAGTATTTGTGGGTATCCTTAGTGGCTCAGGTAAAGAATCTGCCTGCAATGTGAGAGATCCGGGTTCCATCCTGGGTTGGGAAGATTCCCTGGAGAGGGGAATGGCTACCCACTCTAATATTCTGGCCTGGAGAATTACATGGATTCTGTAGTCCATGGGGTCACACAGAGTCAGAAACAACTGAGCGAGTTTCACTTTCTTTCACTTTTCCACTCACCCTAGAAGGAAACTTACTTGCTCGTAAAGTTCAAACTATTCAACTCCTTTCTAATTTAATGTTTATAATGTTAATAATTTGATATTGGCATTATACCAAAAATAGTAAACTCCTCAATAAAAACATAGGTGGCTACTAAGAAAAAAAAAAAAAAAGGAGAGATGTATTCCTTTGCTTTGTAGGAGCTCAACAAATACTGAAGTAGAAGTGCTATTGAAACTCACACCAGATAGGAAAAAATCTAAAATATAAAGTAGTGCTCATTAGAAATCAAGCTTTAATATTTCTAACTGTGAAATGTAAAAATGTTCAGAAGCCAAGAAGATGTTAACAAACATTTGGTGGATGGTTGGAGACAGATTGTAAATTCTGCCCTTTTTTTTCCATTCAGTCTTGTGGATCGCTGTTTATTCATTTGCATTTGCTCTGCATTTAACAAGATACATCAAGCACTTCATGCATGCTCTAACTCCTCTGGAAACCAAGATGAAAACTACATTGCCCTGACCTTGGGTTTGTAAAGCTAGTTTACAAGAGAGTAGAGGAATGTGATTTATTCTGCTTGAAGAAATCAATTAGTTATTAGAGCTGAAACAGTATGAGACCTTAACCTGGTGATTGATTCAGACTTTAACAGGAGGGCAGGTCATACAGGAACCCTGGAAGAAGAATTGAAGACAAAACAACATTATGAGTCACAAGAACTGCAAATACATTCATGCATGCAGAGCAAAAATTCTGTGAGCACACACTTCAGATTTAGACCCTTTTGAGCTACAGCTAAAGAGCTGAGTGATGAACAGCCTCAAATTCTGGGGTGACTCCTTTCTACAATTGGGGATAATCATGACTATTTTGTCATTATGAGATGCTTTCATTTACACACTTGTCACAGTGTTTGACAAACTCAATGGTCAAAAAATATTAGTACTTATATACTTGCCTTTTCACCTTTAATTTTCCTTCTCCTTCCTCTTCTTCCGAAGGTAATACTCAAGGTGATTTCTTGTACTACAGAGAGGGAGAAATGTTATGATTGTTTTTTTGTGCAAAGGAGATTGAAGAAAGAGTAAGTAGTATTTGTAGAGCTATTATTTGATTGTGATAGTTGCTCATTCATGTCCGACTCTTTGCGACCCTTGGACTGTGGCCCACCACTTTCCTCTGTCCATGGGATTCTCCAGGCAAGAATACTGGAGTGGGTTGCCGTTTCCTTCTCCAATAATGTGATTAAATTGTACAAGTTGATATTTTATTATGTTGCTAGAAAGTTTTGAGTGGCATCTCTCTCTCTCTCTCTCTCTCTCTCTCTCTCTCTCCATACACACACACACACACACACACACACACACACATATATATTTAGAATAGAGAAAACATTGATTAGCCATAGGAAAACTGAAGCCTGTGGCTTCCCTAATATTACTCAGATTAAATGTCATCACATGTTAAATGTAGAAGAATTAATAACGACATAACAGATGATTTACTATTTTGGTTACTTCTGAAAACAGAGAAAAATAGTTCTTGAGCTATGTTTTNGCTTCCCTAATATTACTCAGATTAAATGTCATCACATGTTAAATGTAGAAGAATTAATAACGACATAACAGATGATTTACTATTTTGGTTACTTCTGAAAACAGAGAAAAATAGTTCTTGAGCTATGTTTTCTTTTGAATGATCCTTTAGCTAGTATTATCAAAATGAATAATAATCTAGAGAAGTAAGAAATTAAATACTGCAGAGCTATTTCCAAGGCTCTTAATGTATCATTTATTTGTACTGTTACCTTTTGTAGGCTACATATTAAAATCAAAACAAATGGTACCAAGGGATTTTTGTTTCAGCTTTGTACTCTGAATTTTTTTAACTGAATGTAATAAATCTACTTTGCTTGAAAATATTTATTTAAGAATATTCGAGTTTAATCAAGATGAATTAGTTAGTGTGGTGGATCTGGCCATGCTTTTCTCAGACTTAGGAGAATTATAAACAGTTATCATTCCATGCATACTAGATGATAATTGGTTAGAATTGCTTCCATCTACTTCCTAGTGGACAGGAATCTATATATAACAATGCCATCTGATTATGACCAACTAATGACATCGTGTGCCAACGTAGCTCTAGAGGTCAAAGGGAAATACTTACATTGACTCTGATTCACCCCTTAGTGAAAGAAAAGCTTGACTGGTGCACCTGAAGTGAAGTGAAGTGGAAGTCACTCAGTCATGTCTGATTCTTTGCAACTCCATAGTCCGTGGAATTATCTAGGTAAGAATACTGGAGTGGGTAGCCTTTCCCTTCTCCAGGGGGTCTTCCTAACCCAGGGATCAAACCCAGGTCTCCCACATTGCAGGCGGATTCTTTACCAGCTGAGCCACATGGGAAGCTCTGTGCACTCACTGGTTTAGAACTTCTGGATTCTTCTTGGAATGTCATATTAAAAGGGGAAAAAAAAGTTAATGATGACCTTGTAACTTTAAGATATGTATAAGGTTTTCTTCATTTTCTAAGAGCTTATGCTTGATTATATTTCTTCCTCTGGATCTTTTGGTTAGTGTGAATGAGAAACGTTGCCTACCATATCGGTAAACAAAGGCTGCTGCCGCCATCAAGCTGCTACAGCTGTCCCCAGTGGCGAGCCCAGAGGGCATTTAGGATGCAGACCAAAGGACTGCCAGTGCCAAGCTCTCAGACACTGCACCCATCCCCGAGGGTACACCCTGAGGGGTCTCAGAATAAGAGTGAACAGGATTCTGACCCTGCATAGCTAAGGTACATATCAAAGAAATGATTTCAATGAGCCCAGACTCTTGCATCTTTCCATACATATGAAGTGACGTGTTAATTGCTTAGTTTCTGTGTGACAGTTATGTCTGACTCTAGTAATGATTACTTGACTCCAGGGGATCGTGGATCATCCTGACCCAGGGATCGATTACCTAAACCAGGTCTCTAGCATTGCAGGCATGCTCTTTACCATCTGAGCTACCAGAGAAGCACTCCTCTACATATAGAAAAGTGCTAAATATGTTAACATGAGATATCTGCTTTTCTTTAGTTAGCAGTTATACTTTGATGTTCCAACCAGCTGGTCTTTGTTGCAAAAACTCCTATATATCTTGCTGCTACCTTACCTCTTCAGAGCAGTCCCCCAGAGCTCTTTGAATGGTTGTAGTACAGGCTTAAATCCTCAAAAAGTTCACCAAATAAAGCACAATTCTCACCTGTTATCTCATGCATTTGTCTTCAGTCAACATTAGCTATATATGGAAGTAGAATAAACTTTAAATTCAGCCAATTTATTTTGTAAAGTAATCTTTGGATATAACTTCATTTATTCAATCTCCTTATGAGTCCAATAGCATTTATTCACAAATTTCATTAAAGAATTCAGAGCATTTCTTTTCATTCTTCTCAAAAGCTTTTTGTAAACAATTCATAAGAAGCTTGAACTACTTTTTTGATATAAACATGTGCACTTATTTAGCAGAATTNATGCATTTGTCTTCAGTCAACATTAGCTATATATGGAAGTAGAATAAACTTTAAATTCAGCCAATTTATTTTGTAAAGTAATCTTTGGATATAACTTCATTTATTCAATCTCCTTATGAGTCCAATAGCATTTATTCACAAATTTCATTAAAGAATTCAGAGCATTTCTTTTCATTCTTCTCAAAAGCTTTTTGTAAACAATTCATAAGAAGCTTGAACTACTTTTTTGATATAAACATGTGCACTTATTTAGCAGAATTGTAAAATTTGTAGAAATTTAATGATACAAGTGTGATATCTAACAATTCTGTTATGAATGTCAGAAAAATGTAATAAATACTACCCCATTTCTTAAAAGCTGCAATTATCAATACTTCCTTTTTACATTCTCACTGAGGATTATTAACAAATTGTGACCATATTATGTGTAAAATTCATGCAGATCATCTTGACTTTTATTTACATAAAGTGCTTTTGTCTCAGATTAGAGCTTAGGGTATGTATCATGTTTACATACATTATATTATGAATGTGGACATAACAGTTCAATAAAGTGTCACTTTGAACATTTCTTCTTTGCTTTGAGTATTTTCATTGTTCATGTATAGCAGAAAATTGTCAAGACTATTGAAAAAAAAATTGCCCTTGGAAAGATATGTGAGACAAGACCTTAACATTGAGATATAGAAATACAGCAGGAATAATGTACAATGGGCTCAGTAAACCGATTTACACCAGTATTTTAACCACACAATTGGAACAAATAATAAAGACCAGGAAATTCAACAAATTGCTAAACAAATATATAGTATGAAGCGTGATTACCAACTTATGAATATTAATAGCTTGTGGAAGATAAGAGAAAACTAAGAGCCACTGATATATCTAGTGACTGGAGTCCCCATTGCTGATATGTTGTGGGGTATTGAGTTTGCACCAAGGGCCACCACCACCCACTTGGTAGAGAGACATAATGAAGCTCGTGACAGTTTGAAAGAGTTGTTTAATAGGAAACCCTGTGAAAGAAGAGGTAAAACCAGGAATCACGTGCAAATCTGAGTGTGTGTGTGTGTGTGTGTGTGTATAAGAATATGCAAGCAGTGAGGAAGCGCTCAAGTTCAGAGAGAAGTAGAGAACTGGTTCCAGAGATTCTTCTGAGTTGATTGAATCTGTGTTTCCTTCTGATGCACATTTATCTTAAAACCTTGCTCAAACTTTTCAAAGTGTTAAGATGCTAGTTCCTGCTTCGTGCAGTGCTCCCAACACCAAAATGTTCTTAGATACCAGAGTAAATGTTCTAGGTGCTCAGTGATGTGTATGCGTAAGCATTAGAGACTCTAATGGATGCTAGAACATGCAAATGCAGTCTGGAAAATGCAGAATAAAAGATATGTTCTAGGCCCCAGTTTTGTTTGCAGATGTCAGTGAAAAAGGGTTGATTGCTCTGGTTTCTCTCCAGCACTAAGGTGAAAAGAGCAGTCTTCTGGACTTTCAAGGGATGGAGAACTCACTGAAAAATACAGGTAACTTACAGGGTCACTGGAAAACAAAGTAAGTTTTTCTAGTGGATTTGAAGTGAAAACATTATCAGAAAGAGGGTCGAGAGTGGACCATGAGGCGAGAGGAGGAGAAATTTAATTTAAAGTTGCACTGTTTATTGTATTTCAGAGTCAAGGTTTTTATTCTCAAAGCCCAAATTAATTAATATATTAAATAGCAAGTATGGGTGAATGATTTCCTGTCATAAAGAATAGAAAAGCAGGTAAAATATTAACTTTGTAGGGGAAAAAGCTGAAGAACACCACCTCATCCCGATGATTAAGTTCAACATAAATGTCATAAATCACGCTGATCCTCTTGATAGGATACAATGAAAGGGAACACTACCTGTCTAGTGTTCCACCCAATAACTCATAATTCTGGTAATATTATGAGAAAAACTTCAGTCCAATTTGGGTAGAAAAATATCCTACAAAATATCTGACCAGTACTCCTCAAAACTTTGAAATCAGTGAAAACAAGGTAAGTTGAAGAAAGTTACAGTCATGAAGATGGCCAACATCTGTTGAATCATAGAAAAAGCAAGAGAATTCCATAAAAAAGCATCTATTTCTGCTTCATGGTTTACTTTAAAGCCATTGACTGTGTGGATCGCAACAAACTGGAAAATTCTTAAAGAGATGGCAATATCAAGCCTCCTTACCTGCCTTCTGCGAAACCTGTATGCAGGTCAAAAACAGAACCCGACATGGAACACTGGCCTGGCTCCAGATTGGGGAAGGAGTACATCAAGGCTGTGCACTGTTACTCTGCTTATTTAATTTATATGCAGAGTATATCATGTGGAATGCCAGGCTGGATGAAGCACAAGCTTGAATCAAGATTGCTGGGAGAAATAGCAATAACCTTAGATATGCAGATGACATCACTCTTAAGGCAGAAAGCGAAGAGGATTTAAAGAGCCACTTGATGAAGGGGAAAGGGAAGAGTGAAAAAGGCAGCTTAAAACTCAACATTCAGAAAACTAAGATCATGGCATCTGATGCCATCACTTCATGGCAAATAAATGGGAAGCAATGGAAACAGTGACAGACTTTTATCTTTGTGGTCTCCAAAAACACTGCAGATGGTGAAATTAAAAGATGCTTGTTCCTTGGAAGAAAAGCTATGACAAACCTAGATAGCATATTAAAAAGCAGAGATATTACTTTACCAACAAAGTCTGTCCAGTCAAGGCTATGGTTTTTCCAGTAGTTATGTATGGTTATGAGAGTTGGACTATAAAGAAAGCTGAGCACAGAATTGATTCTTTCGAACTGTGGTGTTGGAGAAGACTCTTGAGAGTTCCTTGGACCTCAAGGAGATTAAACCAGTCAATCATAAAGAAAATCAGTTCTGAATATTCACTGATGCTGAAGCTGAAGTTCTAATACTTTGGCCAACTGATGAGAAGAACTGACTCATTAGAAAAGACCCTGATGCTGAGAAAGACTGAAGGCACAAGGAGAAGGGGACAACAGAGGATGAGATTGTTGTATGACATCACTGACTCAATGGATATGAGTTTGAGCAAGCTCCAGGACATGTTGAAGAACAGTGAAGCCTGGCCTGATGCAGTCCATGGGGTCGCAAAGAATCTGACATAACTGAGCAACTAAATAGCTTCATGAAAATTGTAAGGGACACTAGATGTAGTGTGGCACACCAGATGTGATCCAAAACAGAAAGCAGAGATGAGTTAACACAAAGGGATCCAAACAAATTACAAAATTTAGGTAATAATGATGTACCCGTATTGGTTGGTTCATCATAATAAATGTACATATCAGTGCAAGATTGGGCTTGCCAGATGATGCTAATGGTTAAGAACCTGCCTGCCAATTCAGGAGCTGTAAGAGCCGTGGGTTAGATTCCAGAGTTGTGAAAATCCCCTAGAGGAGGAAATGGCAACCCACTCCAGTATTTTTGCCTGGAGAATCCCTCAGACAGAGGAGTCTGGCAGTCTTCAGTCCACAGTGCTGCAGAGTCAGACATGACTGAAATGACTTAATATACGATGACTTATAAGAGTAAAAGCTGGGTTTAAAGTATATGAAAGCCCTCAGTACTCTCTTCACACTTTTTTCTATACATTTAAATATGTTCTTAAAAATGAATTCTGTTTTGAAAAGTCATTAGATAGCATAACTCATTTGAGATGGCTGAAAGTCAAATGATTGATCAGAAATGATGATTTGGTTGTCATGGGACCTCATGCAGAATGCCAAACTTGTGAGCATTGTTAGGTAAAAAATAGACCGAGGAGATCCCAGGTTTAAGATTGCTGAGGGAATTTTAAAGGGGATAAACTACAAAAATAACACAGCGACCTATTTAATTAAATACAATTTATATTTGTGTGTGTACCATAATATGTTAGTTGCTTAGTCACATCCAACTCTTTGCAACTCCATGGACTGTAGCCCACCAGGGTCCTCTGTCCAAGAAATTCTCCAGACTAGAATATTGGAGTGGGTTGCCATTCCCTTCTCCAGAGGATCTTCCCAACCCAGGGATGGAACCAGAGTCTTTTGCATTGGAGACTGTTTCTTTACCATCTAAGCAAGCAGGGAAATCCAATTAAATATAATAATACCCAATATAACATAAGTTTGAAATGTGCAGGTACACTAATATGCAAAATTTTTTTCAATAAATACTACAGTAGTACTACAAGGATCTTTGTGGTTGATTGAACCTGTAAATGTGGAACCCCTGCCCTGGATGATGAAGGATCCAACTGAAAATGCTGGACTTCCTTAGTGACTCAGATGGTAGAGAATCTGCCTACAGTGCAGGAAGCTCAGGTCCGATCCCTGGGTGGGGAAGTTCCTCTGGAGCAAGGAATGGCAACTCCAGTACTCTTGCCTGGAGAATTCCTTGGACAGAAGATCCTGGTGGGGTACAGTCCATGGGATTACAAAGAGGCTGACATGACTGAGTGACTAACACTAACTGAATTTATATGAAGATTTTCAATAGCACTTCTTTCCTAACCCACACATAGTTCAAGGGTCAGCTGTAGTATTAGATGATACCTAACTTGACACTTTTTGGGTGAAATTTATAATTTCTAAGCATAAAGAGAATATCTCACATACTTATATAACAATACCAAAGCAATTTAAAGGAAATAACCCCTCAACTAAGGTTTCTTTCAGACTACAGGTCCCCAACATCTCTTTTCTTAGCCTTTTTACTTTAGAAAACTTTAGATTCTTCCTCTGCCCCTTTAAGATTTAAACTTTTATCACCCAAGAATGCCTTCCCAAGGCCTTGACGACCATCCCTTGAGAACATAATCATCAACTGGAGGATAGACTGCCCCCTATTCTGGAGTCTTCATGTGTGGATGGGGTCTAACTGATTTCCTAATAAGCTCCAATACTTTTTTTTGCTAGTTCATACCTGTGGTTAAAATCTCTCTAGCCTTTTGCTTCCGTAGGGTAGAGTTCAGCGTGTCTTCATATTTACAATAGTCCTAAATAAAACTTTCTTTGCCTATCTATCTGCTCTGGTTCAGTTCTTCATTTAGAGAATATGAATAAGATTTTAAGAAAATATGATGAATAATTGAGAGCAAAAGATACTGAATCTAGACTTAGACTCAGCTAAAATTACATATTTGACTATGAATATCAAATAAAAGCATTTGGAACCAAAGGTAATGGCACCCCACTCCAATACCCTTGCCTGGAATATCCCATGGGGTCGCTGAGGGTCACACATGACTGAGCGACTTCATTTTTCACTTTCATGAATTGGAGAAGGAAATGGCAACCCACTCCAGTGTTCTTGCCTGGAGAATCCCAGGGACGGGGGAGGCTGGTGGGCTGCCGTCTATGGGGTCACACAGAGTCAGACACAACTGAAATGACTTAGCAGTAGCAGCAACAACTTTGAAAAAATTCATCAAGACCACATACTCAAAAAAGGAACCTTAAAGAGATGTCTCAGCAAAGCAAAAAATATATATATATTTCAAGAACAAATGTAAATGTAAATTAGAAAAAAAGTTAGTTCTAAAATATTATTGATAATGCTTATAAAATACTCTAACAGTTATATTAACCATAAAATAGATTAAATATAATACAAAAGTATAAATGCAACCTAGGAAAATGTCAGGTAACTTTGAATGCACTTGAGAGATGAAGTAAGGAAACAGAAAATTGTTTTAATAGCATATTAATATGAGAATGATATTTAGGGAATATTTAAGAATTGTATTTCTTAAAAATACAAGGTTGGCCTTACACAGACAATATAAGGGTAACAAAAAGTTTTCAAAGCCTCAATTTTACAAAGGAATGACAAAGAATAAATGAAATGTAACAACCTATTAAGAAATTAAAATAAAGTAAAGAATCTTTTGTTGAAAACAAGAGAAAAGATAAAGAGAATGAGTAGAAAGTAGAAAAACATACCCTTAAGTAAAAGATAAAGCTCACAAAACACATTGGCAATGGGAATGAATAGCCAAGTCAGAGAGGGATTATAACTGTGACCAAATATATGAAGACATCTTTGCTCTAGTAATGTTGTAGTTCAGTTGGTAAATTGTGTCCGACTCTTTGTGACCCCATGGACTGCAACATGCCAAGCCTCCTTGTCCTTCATTATCTCCCAGTTCAGTATGGTTCAGTTGTGCAGCTATGTCCGACTGTTTGCAACCCCATGGACTGCAGGACACCAGGCCTCCCTGTCCATCCTCAAATCCTAGAGCTTACTCAAACTCATGTGCATTGAGTTGGTGATGCCATTCAACCATCTCATCCTCTGTGATCCCCTTCTCTTCTGGCCTTCAATATTTCCCAGCATCAGGGTCTTTTCCAATGAGTCAGTTCTTCACATCAGCTAGCCAAAGTATTGGAGCTTCAGATACAGCATCAGTCCTTCCAATGAATATTCAGGACTGATTTCTTTAGAATTAACTGGTTTGATAACCTTGCAGTCCAAGGGACACTCAAGAGTCTTCTCCAACACCACAGTTCAGAAGCATCAATTCTTTTGTGCTCAGCTTTCTTTATACTCCAACTCTTACATTCATACATGACTATTGGAAACCCAAAGCTTTGACTAAACAGACCTCTGTTGACAAAGTGATGTCTCTGCTTTTTAAAATGCTGTGTAGGTTGGTCATAGCTTTTTCCCAAGGAGCAAGCATCTTTTAATTTAATGGGTGCATGCACCATCTGGAGTGATTTGGAGGCTCAAAAATATGAAGTCAGTCACAGTTTCCATTGTTTCCCTATCTGTTTACCATGAAATTGTGGGACCAGATGCCGTGATCTTAGTTTTGTGAATGTTGAGTTTTAAGCCATCTTTTCCACTCTCCTCTTTCACTTTCATCAAGAGGCTCTTTAGTTCTTTACTTTCTACCATAACGGTTGTGTTATCTGCATATCTGAGGTTATTGATATTTCTCCCAGCAATCTTGATACCCGCTTATGCTTCATCCAGCCCAGGGTTTCTCATGGTGTACTCTGCATATAAGTTAAATAAGCAGGATTACAATATACAGCCTTGACATATTCTTTTTCCTATTTGGAACCAGTCTGTTGTTCAATAATCATTTCTAACGGTTGTTTCTTGACCTGCATATAGGTTTCTCAGGAGGCAGGTAAGGTGGTCTGGTTTTTCATTTCTTGAGGAATTTTCTCTTGAAGAATGGTCTAGTAGGGAAAACCACTAGACCATTCAAGTATGACCTAAATCAAATCCCTTATGATTATACAGTGGAAGTGATAAAAAGATTCAAGGGAATAGATCTGATAGACAGAGTACCTGAAGAACTATTGATGGAGGTTCATGGCATTGCACAGGAGGCAGTGATCAATACCATCCCCAAGGGGAGAAAATGCAAAAAGGCAAAATGGTTGTTGAGGAGGCCTTACAAATAGCTGTGAAAAGAAGAGAACAGCAAAGAAGAAAAGGAAAGCTATACCTATTTGAATGCAAAGTTCCAAAGAATAGCAAGGAAAGATAAGTAAGCCTTCCTCAGTGATCAGTGCAAAGAAATAGAGAAAAACAATAGAATAGGAAAGACTAGAGATCTCTTCAAGAAAATTAGAGACACCAAGGAAATATTTCATGCAAAAATGGGCACAATAAAGGACAGAAATATTATGTACCTAACAGAAGCAAAATATATTAAGCAGAGGCAGCAAGAATACACAGAAGAACTATACAAACAAGATTTTCATGACTCTGATAATCATGATGGTGTGATCACTTACCTAGAACAAGACATCCTTGAACGTGAAGTCAAGTGGGCCTTAGGAAACATCAGGAGAACAAAGCTAGTGGAGGTGATGAAATTCCAGTTGAGCTCTTTCAAATGCTAAAAAAATGATGCTGTGAAAGTGCTATATGCCAGCAAATTTGGAAACCTCAGCAGTGGCCACAGGGCTGGAAAAGTCAATTTTCATTCCAATCTCAAAGAAAGGCAATGCCAAAGAATGCTCAAACTACTGCACAATTGCAATCATTTCACATGCTAGCAAAGAAATTCTCAAAATTCTGCAAGTCAGGATTCAACAGTATGTGAACGATAAACTTCCAGATGTTCACGATGGAATTAGGAAAGGCAGAGGAACCACAGATCAAATTGGCAACATCCATTAAATCATTGAAAAAGCAAGAGAATTCCAGAAAAACATCCACTTCTGCTTTATTGACTATGCCAAAGTGTTTGACTGTGTGGATCACAACAAACTGTGAAAAATTATTCAACAGATGGGAGTACCAGAGCACCTTAACTGCCTCTTGAGAAATCTGTATTCAGGTCAGGTAGCAACAGTTAGAATTGGACATGGAACACCAGACTGGTTCCAAATCTGGAAAGCAGTATGTCAAGGCTTATATTGTCACCCTGCTTATTTAACTTATATGCAGAGGACATCATGAGAAATGCTGAGCTGGATGAATCACAAACTGGAATCAAGACTGCCGGGAAAAATATCAATAACCTCAGAAATGCAGTTGACACCACCCTTAATGCAGAAAAAGAAGAAGAACTAAAGAGCCACTTGATGAATAGGAAAGAAGAGAGTGAAGAAGTTGGCTTAAAATTCAACATTCAGAATATTAAGATCATGGCATCTAGTCCCATCACTTCATGGGAAATAGATGGGGAAATGATGGAAACAGTAATAGACTATTTTTTGGACTCCAAAATCACTGCAGATGGTGCATGCAGCCATGAGACTAAAAGACACTTGCTCCTTGGAAGAAAAATTATGACCAACCTAGACAGCATATTAAAAAGCAGAGACATTCCTTTGCCAACAATGTCCCATCTAGTCAAAGCTA
>SJYW01050898.1:20907-47417 GCA_006410735.1 Raphicerus campestris | reverse complement strand
GACTCTGATAATCATGATGGTGTGATCACTTACCTAGAACAAGACATCCTTGAACGTGAAGTCAAGTGGGCCTTAGGAAACATCAGGAGAACAAAGCTAGTGGAGGTGATGAAATTCTAGTTGAGCTCTTTCAAATGCTAAAAAAATGATGCTGTGAAAGTGCTATATGCCAGCAAATTTGGAAACCTCAGCAGTGGCCACAGGACTGGAAAAGTCAATTTTCATTCCAATCTCAAAGAAAGGCAATGCCAAAGAATGCTCAAACTACTGCACAATTGCAATCATTTCACATGCTAGCAAAGAAATTCTCAAAATTCTGCAAGTCAGGATTCAACAGTATGTGAACGATAAACTTCCAGATGTTCACGATGGAATTAGGAAAGGCAGAGGAACCACAGATCAAATTGGCAACATCCATTAAATCATTGAAAAAGCAAGAGAATTCCAGAAAAACATCCACTTCTGCTTTATTGACTATGCCAAAGTGTTTGACTGTGTGGATCACAACAAACTGTGAAAAATTATTCAACAGATGGGAGTACCAGAGCACCTTACCTGCCTCTTGAGAAATCTGTATTCAGATCAGGTAGCAACAGTTAGAATTGGACATGGAACACCAGACTGGTTCCAAATCTGGAAAGCAGTATGTCAAGGCTTATATTGTCACCCTGCTTATTTAACTTATATGCAGAGGACATCATGAGAAATGCTGAGCTGGATGAATCACAAACTGGAATCAAGACTGCCGGGAAAAATATCAATAACCTCAGAAATGCAGTTGACACCACCCTTAATGCAGAAAAAGAAGAAGAACTAAAGAGCCACTTGATGAATAGGAAAGAAAAGAGTGAAGAAGTTGGCTTAAAATTCAACATTCAGAATATTAAGATCATGGCATCTAGTCCCATCACTTCATGGGAAATAGATGGGGAAACGATGGAAACAGTAACAGACTATTTTTTGGACTCCAAAATCACTGCAGATGGTGCATGCAGCCATGAGACTAAAAGACACTTGCTCCTTGGAAGAAAAATTATGACCAACCTAGACAGCATATTAAAAAGCAGAGACATTCCTTTGCCAACAATGTCCCATCTAGTCAAAGCTACGTTTGTTTGTTTGTTTGTTTTTTCCAGTATTTATGTATGAATGTAAGGATTGGACTATAAAGAAAGCTGAACATGGCAGAATTGATGCTTTCGAACTATAGTGTTGGAGAAAACTCTTAAGAGTCCCTTGGACTGCAAGGAGTTCCAACCAGTACATCCTAAAAGAGATCAGTCCTGAACATTTATTGGAAGGACAGATACAGAAGCTGAAACTCAAGTCCTTTAGCCACCTAATGCAAAGACTCGACTCATAAAAGACCCTGATTTTTGTTAAAGATCAAAACTGGGAGGAGAAGGGGAAGACAAAGAATAAGATGATTGGATGGCATCACCGACTCTATGGACATGAATTTCAGTCAGCTCTGGCAGTTGGTGATGGACAGGGAAGCCTGGTGTGCTGCAGTCCATGAGGTCTCAAAGAGTCAGAGAGGACTGAGTGACTGAACTGAACTGAAGAATTTTCCATTCTTTGTTGTGATCCACAGTCAAAGGCTTTCAAATAGTCAGTAAAGAAGTGGATATTTTTCTCAAACTCTTGCTTTTGTGATGAGTGAGTAAAGTCACTCAGTCACGTCCGACTCTTTGCAACCCCGTGGACTGCAGCCCACCAGGCTCCTCAGTCCATAGGATTCTCCAGGCAAGAATACTGGAGTGGGTTGCCATTTCCTTCTCTAGGAGATCTTCCCGACCCAGGGATCAAACCAAGGTCTCCTGCATTGGAGGCAGACGCTTTAACCTCTGAGCCACCAGGGAAGTCTCCAACAGATTGGCAATTTGATCTCTTGTTCCTCTGCCTTTTCTAAATACAGCTTGAACATCTGGAAGTTCATGGTTCACATACTGTTGAAGCCTGACTTGGAGAATTTTGAGCATTACTTTGCTAATGTGTGAGATGAAGGCAATTGTGGGGTAGACTGAACATTCTTTGGCATTACCTTTCTTTGGGATTGGAACAAAAACTGACCTTTTCCAATCAAGAAAAGGAATCCAAGATGCAATACTTGGGCACAGTCTCAAAAATGACAGAATGATCTGTTTGTTTCCAAGGCAAACCATTCAGTATCATAGTAATCCAATTCTATGCCTCAACCAGTAATGCTAAAGAAGCTGAAGTTGAACAGTTCTATGAACACCTAGAAAATCTTCTAGAACTAACGCCCAATAAAGATGTCCTTTTCTTCATAGGGAACTGGAATGTAGACGTAGGAAGACAATAGGCTCCTAGAGTAACAGGCACATTTGGCCTTGGAGTACAAACTGAAGCATGATAAAGATTAACAGAGTTTTGCCAGGAGAATGCACTGGTCATAGCAAAGACTCTCTTCCAGCAACATGATAGAAAACTCAACACATGGACATCACCAGATGGTCAATACTGAAATCAGATTGATTATATTCTTTGTAGCCAAAGATGCAGAAACTCTATACAGTCAGAAAAAAACAAGATTGGGAGCTGACTGTGGCTCATATCATAAACTCCTTATTGCCAAATTCAGACTTAAATTGAAGCAAGTAGGGAAAACTACTAGACCATTCAGTTATGACCTAAATCAAATCACTTACGATCATACAGTGGAAATGACAAACAGAATCAGGAATTAGATCTGATAGAGTACCTGAAAATCTATCTCCCAGAGTTTGCAAACTCATGTCTATTGAGTCAGTGAAAATAGCATATTAAAACAATGTCAACATTTGACAAAAGGTAAAAGTAAATAAAAGATAATTTTCTACTGTTGTTCATAGTATAAGTGACAGAATGACACTTCCATGATTCTTCTCATGGTTGTAAACTGATATAAAGTTTGTGCAAGACAATTTGTCAACATTATATCAAAATTTATATTGTATCTATTCTATGTCCCAGCAATTTCCTTTCTAGGGATCTAATATACAGAATTTTGTACACACCTGCACAAAGTTATTGATATTGTTAGTCAGAGTATAAAAAATGGAAATCACCCAAAGTTTATTAATGAAAGCATCACCTTATTTCTTTTGTTTACCTATAAAATATGGCATAATACAGTTGCTATACATAATAAAATAAATCTTCAGTTTGATATAATGCAATTACTGTATGGTTGCTTTTTAAAGCAGAATGTATAACTAATTTTATATTTGGTTATTATTTTTTAACAATTGTTCTTATTCATAGATATACACCCACAAAAGCACATGCACACAATCATATGTACATAGAAGGACAAAAAAGATTTAAGTCTCAATACCAAATGGTTGATATTGACTAATTGTGATGAGATTTATATGTTTGGGAAAGCATTAAGAAGCAAATCTTTTTATATATCATTTGAATTATTTTATGACACTAATATTTTTATGATTAAAAGATGAAAAAACTGCACAACAGTAAGCTCATTATAACAGAATGAGAACATTTGTGTATATACACAACATAAATGCTCTTGTGCTCTTTCTGTGTAGATGGAAGGCATATTGACCTAAAGACGATTTCAAAGCTGTATTATGCATTATGTAAAACATTGTATAAATTAGTATAGAAATTTAGATGTCATATGAAGCATTGTTTTATGGGAAGTTACTTCTAAATTATCAGACTAAAGATAAAAATTTTGGCTCATACAACATATAATAGTTCATCACTCCATGATTGAAGTTATTTTCAAAATGTGTTTCTCTCAAACAAGTTCATATAATTCTGGATTTTTTTTTTCTTTTAACTTATCTTTGCATAATGTTTATCTACTCTTTTTTTTTTTGGCTAGGGAGTATCTCATGGGTTCTTTATATACTCATGCTCTCACCTTTTACTTCAAAGGAAGAAAACGCAATGTTTATTTCTTCAAACGTATTATGAAAAACAGATAACTTTTTATTTTGGACAAAGACCTTCTTTAGGTTATCCACTTTGATTTCACACACACAAAGTGTTTGTTCATTGTTTTTGTCTGTTTATTAAAGTATAGTTGATGTGCAATATATGTTACATGTGTACAATATAGTGTTTCACAATTTTTAAAGGATATACTCCATTTACAGTTATTATAGAATATTAGTAACATTCCCCAATATATACAATAGATTGTACAATGCATTCTTGTAGCTTATTTTATACTTAATTGCTTGAAAGTTTTAGTCCTCTGTCCCTTTATAGTGCCAACCCCCTCCCCTCTNTCTCAATACCAAATGGTTGATATTGACTAATTGTGATGAGATTTATATGTTTGGGAAAGCATTAAGAAGCAAATCTTTTTATATATCATTTGAATTATTTTATGACACTAATATTTTTATGATTAAAAGATGAAAAAACTGCACAACAGTAAGCTCATTATAACAGAATGAGAACATTTGTGTATATACACAACATAAATGCTCTTGTGTTCTTTCTGTGTAGATGGAAGGCATATTGACCTAAAGACGATTTCAAAGCTGTATTATGCATTATGTAAAACATTGTATAAATTAGTATAGAAATTTAGATGTTATATGAAGCATTGTTTTATGGGAAGTTACTTCTAAATTATCAGACTAAAGATAAAAATTTTGGCTCATACAACATATAATAGTTCATCACTCCATGATTGAAGTTATTTTCAAAATGTGTTTCTCTCAAACAAGTTTATATAATTCTGGATTTTTTTTTTCTTTTAACTTATCTTTGCATAATGTTTATCTACTTTTTTTTTTGGCTAGGGAGTATCTCATGGGTTCTTTATATACTTATGCTCTCACCTTTTACTTCAAAGGAAGAAAACGCAATGTTTATTTCTTCAAAAGTATTATGAAAAACAGATAACTTTTTATTTTGGACAAAGACCTTCTTCAGGTTATCCACTTTGATTTCACACACACAAAGTGTTTGCTCATTGTTTTTGTCTGTTTATTAAAGTATAGTTGATGTGCAATATATGTTACATGTGTACAATATAGTGTTTCACAATTTTTAAAGGATATACTCCATTTACAGTTATTATAGAATATTAGTAACATTCCCCAATATATACAATAGATTGTACAATGCATTCTTGTAGCTTATTTTATACTTAATTGTTTGAAAGTTTTAGTCCTCTGTCCCTTTATAGTGCCAACCCCCTCCCCTCTTCCTATTGGTAACCATTGTTTGCTTCCCTATAACTGTGAGTCTGTTTATTTTTTGATGTTTTCACTAGTTTGTGTGCTTTATACATTCTACAAACAAGTGGTATCATACAGTATTTCTCTTTCACTGTCTGGCATTTTACATAGCATAGTACCTACTAAGTCTACCCATGTTGTTGCAAATGGCAAATTGTAATCTTTGTATGGCTGAGTAGTATTCCATTGTATGTATGTATGTGTGTGTGGATATACATACATACATATATTATATTCTTTTTTAATTTTTAAATTATTTTTAGATACATTTATTTTAATGGATGTTAATTACTTTACAATATTGTATTGTTTTTGCCACACTTCAATATGAATCCGCCACAGGTATACACATGTTCTCCATCCTGAACCTCCCTTCCTCCTCCCTCCCCATACCATCCCTCTGGGTCACCTCAGTGCACCAGCCCCAAGCATCCAGTATCATACATCGAACCTGGACTGGTGATTCATTTCATATATGATATTATACATGTTTCAATGCCATGCTCCCAAATCATCCCACCCTCTCCCTCTCCCACAGAGTTCAAAAGACTGTTCTATACATCTGTGTCTCTTTTGTGATATTCTTTATCTATAATTATATCTATATATATCACATCTTCTTTATTCATTAATTTATTAATGGACACTTAGTTTGCTTCCATACCTTGGCACTTGTAAATAATGCTGCTAAGAACAATAAGGTGTATCTATTTTTTCAGCTTGGTATTTTCAGTGGAATTGCTAGGCCATGTGGTATTTCTATTTTTATTTTTTTGATAAACTTCTGTACTATAGTCCACAGTGTTTGCACTGATTTACATTCCACCAACAGTGTACAAGTGTTGCCCTCTTCTCTGCATCCTCACCAATATTTACTATTTGTATTATTTTTGATGGGAGCAATTTGGTCAGGTGTGAGGAGCTTTGATTTGCATTTGGCTACTGATTACTGTTCCTGAGCATCGTTTTACGTGAATGTTGGCCATCTGTGTGTCCTCTTTGGAAAAATGTCTATTCACGCCTCTGCTCATTTTTTAATTGGGATGCTTTGTTTATCAGTNTTTCTACATCCTCACCAATACTTACTATTTGTATTATTTTTGATGGGAGCAATTTGGTCAGGTGTGAGAAGCTTTGATTTGCATTTGGCTAATGATTATTGTTCCTGAGCATCGTTTTACGTGAATGTTGGCCATCTGTGTGTCCTCTTTGGAAAAATGTCTGTTCACGCCTCTGCTCATTTTTTAATCGGGATGCTTTGTTTATCAGTGTTGGGCTGTAAGAGCTGTTTATGTATTTGGTCTATATCATTTGCAAATATTTCCTTCTCTTCAGTAGATTTTCTTTTCATTTTATAGATAGTTTCCCTTGTTGTGTGAAAGCTTTTAAGTATAATTAGGACCAGATGGTATCACAGGTGACTTCTATCAGACATGTAGCAAAGAGTCAACGATTATTCTTCTCAAACTCTGCCAAAAAATAGCAGAGGAATTAACACTTACAAATTCATTCTACGAAAGCAGCATCACTTGATTCCTAAGCCAGACAATGATTTCACAGAAACAGGAAATCGTAGGTCAATGTCATTGATGAACACAGATGTAAAAATCCTTAACAAAATATTAGCACACTAATCCAACAATACATTAAAAGGATCATACATCACGATCAAGAGAAATTTATCCCAGGATAAAGGATTTTTCAATATTCTCAATTCAATAAATTTAATATACCACATTAACAAATTCAAGAATAAAAATTACATAATCATCTCAATAGATGCAGAAAAATCTTTTGACAAAATTCAACATATATATATGATAAAAACTCTCCAGAAAGTGGTCATACAGCTAACATACCTCAACGTAATAAAGGCCGTATATGTCAAACCCACAGCTAACATCATGCTCAACAGAAAAAAATGAAAGCATTTGCTCTAAAATCAGGAATAAAACAAGAATGCCCATTCTTGCTCTTTGTTTGAATTTTATTTCATTCACAGCATAAAAGATTGAAGCTGAAAAAGACAAGAAAATTTCTCTTCTTTCCCCCTTGGAATTGCTTTTGGGATCCCTTGTGTCTTTTATGGAATTTGAGAATATGAATCAAAATTCAAAACACCACACTTTCTTGTGCTCTTAGCAAAACTCCCACCAGAAGTATTTGAAGCTTTGACAATGGGAAGCTACCCATTTATACTGTCAGCCTTATTGAGAAAAATGAAAAAAAAAAAAAAAAAAGAGCCTTTATTCAAGGAAGAAACTATATTTGCCACCAAACATTATTTTTATTCTTTATCCAAAAGTGCTAAGTCTAATGTGTCCTCTCATGTCTACACCTATGAGGATATAGTTTTATCTGTTAACTCCCTCAGAAAGAAGCCAACTGCAAGGTTATATGCAGACAGCCACTAACCACAGTCCAAGGAATTCTAAGGTACAAGCTATGTGGTGGGAAAACCACAGGTGTTCAGTGTTGATAAATATTCAGTCCCAGGGGCTTCTGTCTCGACCTCCTAGAGAAACAGGTTGGGTTTTTTTTTGTTTTGTTTTGTTTTGTTTTTTAATTCCAAATTGTTTCTAAAACCATCAGAGGTAGGATTGTTGCCAAATATTAAAAAAATGGTTAAAGTAACATTGTGAGAAACATGTTTTAAATTTATTTATTTTAACTGGAGGATGATTGCAATACCATGATGGCTTTGGCCCTACATCAGTATTATTGGCCACTGGCATACAGTCCCCNTATTAAAAAAATGGTTAAAGTAACATTGTGAGAAACATGTTTTAAATTTATTTATTTTAACTGGAGGATGATTGCAATACCATGATGGCTTTGGCCCTACATCAGTATTATTGGCCACTGGCATACAGTCCCCTTCATCCCGTAAACCCCATCGCCCTCCCCACCCCGTTCCTCCAGGTCATCACAGAGCACTGGCTGCGTGCCCTGCATCAAGCATCAAACTCCCACTGGCTACCTATTTTTTTAAGTGTAAAAGATACAAGGAAAATTCTTCTCAACAATCCCCTAAGGGAACAATTATTAATGGTTTGGTATGAAAAATCATAGATTTCTACTTAGGCCCAGACAGGTGGGGCAGATTGACAATCACAGTCATAGAGTAGCAATACTAGTGATCAGAACTTACACACAGCCAAGGGAGCAGGGACGGGTGACCTGAAAATCCTGTAAAACCAATCTGTAGGGTGAAAACAAGAGCTCTTCCCCAGTGTGCATTTGGAACAAGCTGCCGAAAAGATTGCAGATTGTTTATTTGAGAACCTTAAAGGCCCAAGAGAAAACATTCACATAGAGTTAGTGTCATTTTTTTGTGGCTGTCAATGGAATAAAGTCCTTTTTTTTTTTTTTTGNTGCTACAGTCCATGGAGTCACAAAGAGTCAGACTTGACTGAGCAACTGAATGACAACAAATGAAAAAGAAAAAGTATTTATTGCTTCACACTCCACTTAAATCTAGTAGACAAGTTTCCCTAAGCTCCCTGAGATACCAATAAACTTACACTGACTTATGGTTAATTATAAGCATTAAATATCCCACAATATTTGAAGGAATTCTTCACTTGAAAATCATAAAATTAACAGAGAAAGGGACTACAGGGGAAACAAAGAAACAAGAAAATATCCAGTCAATACATTTGTAATCAGTGTTTTCAAAGATTAACAAGAAAATAGTGTACCCATTTTTAAAATCAAATTATAGAATATTATATAAAAGAATCAGAGGAAAAAAGCAGGATACAAAATTTTTTATGACTGCAAAAATAAATAAAAATTCTATAGAAATGTTGGAAAATAATTTAGAAGATCTCCAAGCAGCTAAAGGAAAAACAAAGGGGTGAGAAGAAATTGGAAAGATGATTAAGGAATAATCTAGGAGTCTCTATATCTAACTAATATAAAAAATTTAAAACTACAGATGAAAATAATAATTTTAAAATATTTTAAAAATGCATAAACATTTTCTAGAACTGAAGGCATGAGTTTTTAGGATATAAGGGTCATCTGTACTGTATTCAGCACACTGAATAAAACACAGACACCCAGCAATATAATCATTAACAAATATTAAAATATCAGATGTAGCAGCTAGTCTATAAACATGGTCCTCCAATGATACATGCCTGCCGTTACTCATACTAGGATTTGGTATCCTACCTTTCAATCTAGTCCTACAACAAGCAGAATGTGGCAAATGTGATACTGAAGGACTTACAAGGCTAGGTAGAAATACCATCTAAATTCTGTCTTAGGACTCTTCTTCCAGGTTCAATGACCACACAATGAAACTTTCATGGCACTTGCAGAGGCCCTTTGACAGACATTCCCAGCTGGTCTCCCAATTGATAAACAGCACCAACTGCAACCCATTGCAATAAGCCTTCTTGGACATTATATAAAATTAAACTTTCAGGTGAATTTATCTGCAGTCACTACCTAACTGCAGCTTCATGGGGAACAGCAGGCAGTTTCAGAGAACTCATAGGATCATGAAGGATGACAATAAATTACTGTTCTAAGGCATTGAATTTGGGGATGTATTTGGGTTCCTATGTCAATTTCAATGTAATGGAGTGGAATGCTCCTCACCTATTATCAAGCAATTCTTGGACACTGAGAATTTAATTCAGTTCCGACACTATCTGTCTACCCAAAGAAAGTGTCAGACTCCACAGGTTGGACATTCAGTCCTACAAGAATGTAGAGATTCCAACATCCTCTTCCTTGGGTTTGATTAATTTTCTAGAGAGTCTCATAGAACTCAGAGAACATTTTACTTACTAGAGCACCAGTTTATTATAAAAGAATATAATTAAGGAATGGACTTTACTGGCTCAGTGGTAGGGAATCTTCCTGCCAGTGAAGGAGACGCAGGTTTTATCCCTTGATCAGGAAGATCCCCTGAAGAAGGAAATGGCAACCCACTTTAGTATTTTTGCTTGGGAAATCCAAAGGACAGGGAAGCTTGGTAGGTTACAGTTATTGGGGTTGCAAAAGTGTTGGTCATGACTTAATGAAACAGTGGCAATGATTAAGGGACAGACGAACAGAAAAGCCTGGCATTGGTGACTGACTCCACCTCCTGCCTCCCTTGCCAGGAGGTCAATTACTGGAAATAAAATTTGCAACTCTCTAATCACAGTCCTCAGCTTTAGGTGACCTAGGAACATCCTAAAAGTCACTTCATTAAGATAACAAAAGGCATCTTTATGGCTCTCATCTCTTAGGTAATTCTTTGTGCCAGAAATGGAACTGAAGACCAAATATGCTTCTTATTAAAACTGCAATAACAAAAGATGAGTGCTTATTGCAGCAAGATATGGCTGAAACGCCAAAATACATTGAATATTTCGAGAAAAAAGGTAAGAAAAATGAAAACCCACAAACAAAAAATAAAAACTATGAAATACAGAACACTTAGAAACACATTGGCACTGTTGGGAATCAGAATAGCAGTAGACTGATCAAACGTAACTCTAGGAACAAACAAATAATGAAATAATGTCTTCAAATTTATTTGTAAAAATTATTTTTATCCTAGAATTTTATATCATATAAACTAGTAAAAAATGTGAAAGCTAAGAAGAAAATGCAAAACCTGTTTTAGGAACACAAAGTTTCAAAATATTCACTTCTCAAACATGTCCAATGAAATATTTAATTAAGGGATACATGGAGTGGGAAAGGAAAACAACCAGGACACTATATATAAGTCCAAACACCAAAACCCTCTGGCTGGCCTAAAGTATCACCAAAGCAAAGATTTAGGAGATGAAGGATATCAGAAATAAGATCTATAGAAAAGGGGGGGAAAAGCCAGCTAATGAATATCCTGAAACTATCTTAATTTTAGAGGGAGTGCTGATAGGTTTATGATGGCTGTTTTGGACTATTTGGGCATTGTTGTTATTGTTAATCTCTCTAGCTGTGTCCTCACGAACCACAACGCCAGGCTTCGCTGTCCTTCACTGTCTCCTGGAGTTTGCTCAAATTCCTGTCCATGGAGTCAACGATGCCATCCAACCATCTCATTCGCTGTCACCCCGTTTTCATCTGGCCCTCAGTATAATGATAAATTCATAGAAAGAAATACTTATGTATGATTAGATATGAATACTGACTACTAACTGAAAAAAAATTTGATATAAATACATATGGAAGAGATCAAAAGAGAGGTAGAGATGGCATAACAGAGTTAAATCCAGTTGAGTTTTGTCCTTTGACAGAAAGTCAGTAATGAATATCTAACACTAACCAGTCCATATAAGAACTCATGTAAACCTCAAATTCATAATTTAGAAGTAAATGACAGAGGGCATGTTGCAAACAAAGATGAAAGCGAATGCTTCTGTGACTCTGGGGGATGCAAGAAAGTTGTGATAGAGAAGAGTTTCTGCTGTTTTGTTATGCAATATTTAATATTAATTGGCTTTATTAACTTGTGCAAATTTTATTAAAGATATGCCTTAGGTGCCTAGAAGAAAAATCTTTAAAAGTAAAAATCTTTGAACTGTTTTATGCTTTAAATGCAAATAAATACCCAAATGTACAAACTAATAACCCAAGGAAAGAAGTGCATGAAAGAGTTCTTTGATGCAACAACATATTGTATCAAACAATTTTTAATATTTGTCCATCTGATAGGTAGAGAATAGAAACAGGATGTTAATTTACATTTGCTCCATCATTACTGAATTTGGACATCTTTTTCAATGTTTACAGGCAGGTTTTCACCAGAAAGTTTCCGGTTAATTTCATCATCTGACTTTCTATTGAGTCACATATCTTCGGGGGCACACCTGTGAGTGGAGGTGTAGGCTTACTCCAGTTCTCAGTAGCTTCCTATTCTGTTTGTGTTTTTATTTCTTAACAGATGTATAAAATCTCACTCTACACTAAATTTTATTTTTTCTAAATTTTTGACTAAACCCTTATTATTTCTCATTTTTATTTCTTCTCTTCCAGCTACCTGGAAGTCAAATACTTGCTTGTGATTCTTGCAGAATGATTCAAACAGCTACATTACATGGTGTCCATGGGAAAAAATGACACATAGGTGGAATACATCCATAGAAAAATTAATACAATAAGTTTGTAGGTTGCTCCCTTGCCACTGTCCCATCTCAGTCCTATTCTCTTTTCCCCTGCTTGATAGGCATAGAGGGAAAAATGAGCAAATCCATCCTTTAAGACAAAACAGAAGAATGAGCTATTTATCTTCTCAGTCTTTTTTAATTATCATTTTTATGGAGTGTAACTGCTTAACAATTTTGTCTTATTTTCTGCTGTACATCAAAGTGAATCAGCCTTATGTATATGTATGTATATCCCTTCTCTCTTGGACCTCTCTCCCACACCCCCAATCTCACCCATCAAGGTAATCACGGAGCACTCAGCTGAGTTCCCTGTGCTGTACTACACGTATAACACTATCTATTTTACACAAGGTAGTGTTATTTATATCAAATCTAATTTCCCAATTTATCCCACCCTCCTGACTCCCCTCACCCATGTCCACACATCCATTCTCTACATTTGTATCTCTATTCCTGCCCTGAAACTTGGTTCATTTGTACCATTTTTCTAGATTTCACATATATGCATTAATACACAATATTTGTTTTTCTCTTTCTATCACACTTCACTCTGTATGATGGATGCTAAGTCCATCAACATCTCTACAAATAACCCAGTTTTGTTCTTTTATATCCTCTCACTCTTTTTAATCAACAACATTTCAGAAAACAACTTTCTTAGAAGACACTTCATTTTTAAAAAATAAAAATTAGTATATATTTAAGGTATACAACCTGATTTGTTGATGTATACATAAATTTCAAAATGATTACTATAGGTTTTGTGTATATGTGGTGATAAGGCTTAAGATCTACTCCCAATACATTTCAAGAATATGCTATAAAATTAATAACTAAAGTCATCACAGTGTAATTGGCTCTCTAGAGCTTATTCATAAATAACTGGAACTCTTTACCCTTGGACCAACATCTCCCATGTTTGGTTTTTGGATGCAAGTTTTCCATGTCTTTCTCTGTGCAGAGAAAAGGGAGAAAGCTTTCAAAGTGACAGACTTTGTGCTCCCCATAGAACCAAGTATTAGAAAATTCTCTATTCTCTTCCCTGAGGTTCCTCCCATATGGACTCAGGTAAGTGTTCAGGTTGGCCTTGGAGGGGAGGGATGGTAGTTATATTAAGTGCTTGCTTGATATTTAGTTACAGTAATAAAAATCTACTCCCAAATGTGAGATCCCTTTTTAAAATGTTGCTTTACTCTCATTTGTCACTACCATTGATCTCTATTTTTGTACTGGACAGCAAGTAGAAATTTTCCATTTAATATAATGTTGAATACATGATTTAAGTGTGCAAACTCAATGTCAAAATGTTAAATAACTTTTATCCAAGGGCATTGCCTTAGCTTGGGACCCTCTCCAAACAAGCCCTAAAATTAGGATTTGGGTGTTACTTCTCTTTTGGGGAAGGAAATGGCAACCCACTCCAGTATTCCTGCCTGGAGAATCCCATGAATGGAGGAGCCTGGTGGGCTACAGTCCAAGGGGTTGCAAAGAGTTGGACACGACTGAGCGACTTCACTCACTCACTCACTCTCTTTTAGGAGTCACTTCAGGAAATCCCAGGAGGGCAGTGTCCATGTGCACTCAGTAGTATTCAACCGTCTGTGGCCCCATGGACTGTAGCCCATCAGGCTCCTCTGTCCATGGGATTTCCCAGGCAAGATACTGGAGTGGGTTGCTATTTCCTTCTCCAAGGGATCTTCCTGACCCAAGAATTTAATCTGCTTCTCTTACTTCTCCTGCAATGGTAAGGTGGATTCTTTACCACTAGTGCTACATGGGAAGACCAAGGGGAGCATAAATCAGTCCAAATATAGCAATCAAATTTTCATTTCTGTGTGACTTACTGCTCTGGGCTCCCACCACTGGAGACCCTCTGTGGACTCAACCACATGCCCCTCATCTTTGTTCCACTGTGGAACAGGGACAGGAAATGACATGCTCCCCTTAATGCTATTTGCCATTCCTTGTTAGACCTGGGTGGATTCCAAAAGCATTAAATTGCACCTTCAACAGGCTTGGCTTTCCCGTTTGTTTAGCAAGTTTCCAAGGCACCAGCAAAGAAACAAAAAGGATCTGGTATGTAAAATATAAGTTCTTAGATTTCAATAAATTCCCCACGCCACCTGTTGGTGAACTTAGAGGTAGACTTAGACACTCTGGGTAGAATAACAACAGTGTCGGCTGTAATAAAGCAATAGTCTTGCAACCAGGTTTTTTCTGATTCCAAATCCAGTTGTCTGTGTTAAATTTCAATTACAGGAGAAAGACAGTTAGTTTCCACGGAAACCTCAGAAGCACAACAATACAGAAGAACTCAGTCTTCCAAGCCTTTTATTTTTATTTTTGGTTTTCTTATTAGCAATTTAAATTTGAATAGTTTCACTGTACATAGGGTTGCGGAAAGTCAGACACGACTGAGCGACTTCACTTTCACTTTCATGCACTGGAGAAGGAAATGGCAACCCACTCCAGTGTTCTTGCCTGCAGAATCCCAGGCTTGGGGGAGCCTGGTGGGCTGCTGTCTATGGGGCTGCACAGAGTCAGACACAACTGAAGCAACTTAGCAGCAGCAGTGTGCATTAATTATCCAAAGTCCTGACTGGAAGGAAATAAACATTTCTTGTGTTAAAGTTATTTTGCATCTGNCCAGGCTTGGAGGAGCCTGGTGGGCTGCTGTCTATGGGGCTGCACAGAGTCAGACACGACTGAAGCAACTTAGCAGCAGCAGTGTGTATTAATTATCCAAAGTCCTGACTGGAAGGAAATAAACATTTCTTGTGTTAAAGTTATTTTGCATCTGTGGAGAAAGTGAAAAATTGACTAGATTGTCTTATGTTTCAATTCAACTAATCCAAACTGCTAAGGATTGTTGTTAAATTATCATAATATATGTTAGGACAGTTACATTGCAGTGAGTTCATAATTTTAGGCTACTATCCAGCAGGAAAAATCTTGGAGAAGTTTTGGCCATTGATAAAAGCATTTTTGATACTTCTTTATACCTGAAGGTGTCTCTCTATTTATTGTCAAATAAGAATGTTCTGTAAGTGGCTTTGAAAGTATATTTCATAATTGAGTGAACATATTCCATAGATGATGTATCTACTGATAACTGTACTGCTGGGAGCCAGCGTGAGGAACTCCACCCGTGGCAAAGGTCATGAGGAAGGAGGCTTGGCATACACAAAGGCGTGATCAAGCCTCAGAAAACACCATTCCTGAGCATCTACCCCCAAAACCAGAGTCTGTTTTATGCTCTCACTTACACCTCTGACTTTATGGGGGGCTCTCCCCNAGGGAGAGGGTGGGATGATTTGGGAGAATGGCACTGAAACATGTATATTATCATATAAGTAATGAAGTGCCAGTCTATGTTCAATACAGGATACAGGATGCTTGGGGCTGGTGTATGGGATGATCCGGGGAGATGGTGTGGGGTGGGAGGTGGGAGGGGGCTTCAGCATTGGGAGATCGGGTACACTTGTGGCTGATTTATGTCAATGTATGGCAAAACCAATACAGTATTGTAAAATAGAATAAAGTAATAAAAAATAAAAAATAAATAAATAAAGAAGTTGATTCAATTCAGTTTACTTCAGTCGCTCAGTCATGTCCAACTCTTTGCAACCCCATGAATCACACGCCAGGCCTCCCTGTCCATCATCAACTCCCGGAGTTCACTCAGATTCACATCCATCGAGTCACTGATGCCATCCAGCCATCTCATCCTCTGTCGTCCCCTTCTCCTCCTGCCCCCAATCCCTCCCAGCATCAGCATATTTTCCACTGAGTCAGCTTTTTGCATGAGGTGGCCAAAGTATTGGGAGTTTTAGCTTTAGTATCAGGCCTTTCAATGAACACCCAGGACTGAGCTCCTTTAGGATGGACTGGTTGGATCTCCTTGCAGTCCAAGGGACTCTCAAGAGTCTTCTCCAACACCACCGTTCAAAAGCATCAATTCTTCGACACTCAGCTTTCTTCACAGTCCAACTCTTACATCCATACATGACCACTGGAGAAACCATAGCCTTGACTAGATGGACCTTTGTTGGCAAAGTAATGTCTGCTTTTTAGTATGCTATTTAGGTTAGTAACTCTGCTAAATAATAACAGTAAGGAAAGTATTTGGTTTCCCTGAGAATAAAAATAATTCCAGTTTCCCTTTTTGATTGAAACATTTTGTTTTGAAACTAATTTTACTTTCTGAGTTGAAACAAATTCTAAGCAAAGAATTGTTTAGTTCTTTCTCCTAAAGTACTTGATAACCAAAACTCCAATGACCTTTCTCTCTGGGACTCATGTTTAGATTTGTTTTGACAGCCACAGAATGGAGAAAATTATGTTGTACATGGATAATTCCATCTAGGACAACTTCCAGGGTCTGACACTAGATTTAGGAACACTTGAATATCAAATCTTAAATAATAAGTCTTAGCAACCAACAGCTGGAAAGCTCCAAAGCCCTGTTTTGAGTTTTAGAAAATCATCTCCAACACTAAAATAAATGCTGGAGAATTATGTTCTCTCTGGGAAAAGTGAAGAAAAACAATTTCAAGTAAAATATGAAGATACCTTTGTCTAAAATCTTCCTGGAAGCCTTTTTCTGCTTCTGTGGAACATGATTCAGGGCATCAGTCAGTATCATGATGGATTAACTTAATTCAGGCAGGTGCTGTTCTCCCAACAAGCCACCCTTGGGTGGTTACATAAACTCACATTTAAATAAATAGAAGTTGGAATTGTTTTTACTGGAGATATTTGTTCTTGGAGTTGGGTATCTCTTTGCATACTCCATGGACTATACAGTCCATTTATTTGCCTAGGAGATTTATAAAGTATCATATCTTAGTGGGAGGTAAAAATGGTTTATTGTCCTGTCAGTGACTGGAAACCTGTGTTAAAATAGAAGTTTCTTGAGGCTGCTATTCCTTGACTGTTCAGGGAAATGTTAATTGGATGGAAACTGGTATTATCATAACTCAGGAGCCTAAGTGGGTCTCAGCAATTGCAGATGTCTCTATTTCAATGGAGAACTGACATACAACTTGAAAATAGTATCTTAAGAACTATCATATCAGGTACAGTGAGGTCTGTAAAGAAGTATAAACCAGTTCCCTGTCTCTAGCATGTTAACAATCTTTGTGAGGAGACGACGACACATAAAAAAGAGTAATGTATAACAGAAAAAAATCCTATATAGGGCATGTTACAAGTACAGCAAAACATGAGAGAAAGAGGAATTCTTATAGATTCAGATGTGGAGGAAAAGACAGAACTGGAGGCTGAACTTGAGCAGCTGGGTTTTCTAATTTGTAGGATCTTCAAAGCCAGACTCACTAATCAATTCATACTCCTTAGCAGTGAAGAATCGTTTTACAATCTTAAGTGAGAAGTAAAAAAAAAAAAAAAAAGCGCACATATGTGTGTAAGTCATACATGTACCATATACATGTTTGTATATATGCTGTCTCTTATACACATCTAGATGTGTATAAGAGACAGCCTTAACATGNGAGAGAAAGAGGAATTCTTATAGATTCAGATGTGGAGGAAAAGACAGAACTGGAGGCTGAACTTGAGCAGCTGGGTTTTCTAATTTGTAGGATCTTCAAAGCCAGACTCACTAATCAATTCATACTCCTTAGCAGTGAAGAATCGTTTTACAATCTTAAGTGAGAAGTAAAAAAAAAAAAAAAAAGCGCACATATGTGTGTAAGTCATACATGTACCATATACATGTTTGTATATATGTGTGTTTACTATACATACATATATATATATATATATATATACACACATATACATGGCATATGCTATTCTAATATATAGTAATATATAGTGAATATAGTGAAGTCGCTCAGTCATGTCCAACTCTTTGCAACCCCATGGACTGCAGCCTACCAGGCTCCTCTGTCCATGGGATTTTCCAGGCAATAGTCCTGGAGTGGATTGCCATTTCCTTCTCCAGGGGATCTTCCCAACCCAGGGGTCAAACCCAGGTCTCCCACATTGTAGGCAGATGCTTTATCATCTGAGACACCAAGGAAGTCAATATATTGTAATAACATACGTATATTTATAGTGTATATCTAATTATATAGGAAGGGAGAAAGCGAGAGAGGGAGGGGTGGAAGGAAGGAAGGGAAATAAAGGGGAAAAAAATGAAAAATCTTGCAACAGTCATTAAGCAGTCTAGTAGGAAAAATAACTGAAGCCTGACAGATAAATTCAAAAGCTATTAAAGCACTTTAGCGAAAGAGATTGATAAAAATCTAAACCAAGATGGTGGCAGTAAGGATACCTACACAAGCTGACCCGTTAGGCCATTTTATTCCAATGAATATAGTGTTTGAGTGAGAATATGGATAATAGAATTCTAATTCTATTTACATATCTACATATACATATATATATAATATATATGTATGTGTTTGATAATATAGTGTTTGAGAATATGGATAATAGAATTCTAATTCTATTTACACATCTGCATTTACATATATATATAATATATATGTATGTGTGTGTTATATGTTTACTGTATGTAAAACTAAGAATGCTGTAAACTATTGAGAAAGAGCTGATTTTCTGGGCAATATTCAGTCATAACCATCAGGCATGTATTTAAAGTTCACAAACAGTGTCATCACACTTATTATTCTCCAAGGTACGACTAGAAACAAAGGGTTTTTTTTTTCAGTAGCATTAAGAAGAAATGATCTTTGCAATTAAAAACATACAATGTTCTTTTATAACATTTTATTTTGTAATAATTTTAGACTTACATTAAGTTATAGAAGTATACAGAGAAGTCCCTGATATCCTTCACTCAGATTCCTCCAAGGAGAGCCTGTTTGATCAAAACCAGGAAGGTCACCTGTCCTTTACTATTTCCCAGAGTGTGCTCAAAATCATTTTCATTGAGTCGGATGTCCTCCAACCATTCTCCAGTGCAGAAGACATGGGTTCTATCTCTGGGTTGGGAAGATCCCTGGGTTGGAGAAAGAAATGGCAAACCAATCCAGTATTCTTGCCTGGGAAATTCCATGGACAGGGGATCCTGGCAAGCTACAGTCCATGCGGTCCCCAGAAGATTCAGACGTGACTTAGCAACTAAACAAGAACAACAATAGCACTGTGTAACCCCCATGAAAATCAGATGTCTGATCTGTTCTAATTCACCAAAGACAATGTTTTTTAATTACCCCTTTATAAGCATATTCTCCCCCCAACTCTAATCTTTAGCAGCAACTAATCTATTCTCCATTACTGCAATATCATTGTTTAGAGATATCGTTCACTTTATATTAGAGGAAAAAAAATTAGAACCGGTAAGTCGGACCTTGCAAGAGGAGAATTTGAATGGCAAGCTCCTTTGAGCCATAATGCGTCCCGAGACCAGTCAAGGTCAAAACGATTATTCTTCTCCTTTTTCTTAAAAATTGCTATTGATTAATTTTGGCAAGAAGTACTTCCAGAAATTGTGTCATAAGTAATGATCCTAGCCTTCTGCTCTTGACGATAAGATTGCTTGTCTCTTACATTTAATCATCAATCAATATATGTGAAACCATATATGTGGGGGATGTGTGCATGTGCATATGTGTGTGAATATTTATCCTTTTGTTTCTTGATAAAATTTGGAAGGCATGAAATGCACCACTTAGACTGTTACAAACCTTTCAGGTGATTTTTTCAAATTTCCTCTCCACTTTTCTAACTGGAAAGATTGAAAAGTGAAAAATCTACAGTTGCACAGGCCCTTGTACTTAAATCTTACACTACAAATGTGTTGTTGATGTTCACTTGCTAAGTTTCGCCCAACTCTTTCAACCTCATGGACTGCAGCATGCTTCCCTGTCTTCACTATCTCCTAGAGTTTTCTTAGATTTGTATCTATTGAGTCTGTGATGCTATCTAAACTTCTCATCCTCTGTCACCCTCTTCTCCTTTTTTCTTCAGTCTTTCTCAGCATCAGGGTCTTTTCCAGTGAGTCGGCTCTTCACACCAGTTGGCCAAAGTACTGGAGCATCAGATTCAGCATCTTTCCTTCCATTGAATATTCAGGGTGTTTTTCTTTAGAATTGACTGGTTTGATCTCCTTGCAGTAAAAAGGATTTTCACCACAATTTGAAGGAATCAGTTCTTCCTACTCAGTCTTCTCTGTGGTCCAACTCTCTCATCCATACATGACTACAGAAAAACAAAAACAAAAACACAGCTTTATGATAAAGATCTTTGTAGCCAAAGAAGTGTCTTTGCTTTTTATTACATTGTCTAGGTTTGTCATAGCTTTTCTTTAAAGGAGCAAATATCTTAGTCTCATGGCTGCAGTCACCATCCTCAGTAATTTTAGAGCCCAAGAAAATATAATTTGTCATTGTTTTCATTTTTGCCCCATCTATTTGCTATGAAATGATGGGACCAGAGGCTATGCTCTTATTTTTTGAATGTTGAGATTTAAGCCAGCTTTTGCACTCTCTTCTTTCACCATCAAGAGGCTACTTAGTTTTCAGTTCAGTTCAGTTTAGTCACTCAGTCGTGTCCGACTCTTTGCGACCCCATGAAAGGCAGCGTGCCAGGCTTCCCTGTTCATCACCATCTCCCGGAGTTCACTCAGACTCACATCCATCGAGTCCGTGATGCCATCCAGCCANCATTTTCCCAAATGATTGAGTAAACAGAGACTTGAGAAGGAGTGAAGTTGTAGAAGTGTGAATGTTCTAACTAGGAAGATGGCATACCATCATTCCAGAGATCCAGTGCTGGCGTTATACTGTGCTGTGCGTAGCCACTCAGTCATGTCTGACTCTTTGAGACCTCATGGACTGTAACCTGTCAGGCTCCTCTGTTCATGGGGATTCTCCAAGCAAGAACACTGGAATGGGTTGCCATGCCCTCCTCCAGGGTGTCTTTCCAACCCAGGGATCAAACTCCTGGTCTCCTGCATTGCAGGTGGATTCTTTACCATATGAGCCGCCAGGGAAGCCCAAAAGGGCTAGAATGGACAGTCTGTCCCTTCCCCAGGGGAACTCCCCAGCCGAGGAAGCAAACTGGGGTCTCCTTCACTGCAAGCGATTCTTTACTTGCTGAGCTACCCGGGAAGTTCCTGGTGTTAAACTAATTGTATTCAAATCTTGGCTTTACCGTTTGCTAGACACATGCTTTAACCTCAGTAAGTCTATGCCCTTATTCCATGGATTTTTTTTTTTATTAAATAAGCTAATGGATATATATATATATATCCATTATATATGTATATATATATCCATTATATATGTGTATATGTATATATATATGCATACACATACATTAANTGTCTTTCCAACCCAGGGATCAAACTCCTGGTCTCCTGCATTGCAGGTGGATTCTTTACCATATGAGCCGCCAGGGAAGCCCAAAAGGGCTAGAATGGACAGTCTGTCCCTTCCCCAGGGGAACTCCCCAGCCGAGGAAGCAAACTGGGGTCTCCTTCACTGCAAGCGATTCTTTACTTGCTGAGCTACCCGGGAAGTTCCTGGTGTTAAACTAATTGTATTCAAATCTTGGCTTTACCGTTTGCTAGACACATGCTTTAACCTCAGTAAGTCTATGCCCTTATTCCATGGATTTTTTTTTTTATTAAATAAGCTAATGGATATATATATATATATCCATTATATATGTATATATATATCCATTATATATGTGTATATGTATATATATATGCATACACATACATTAAAATTTGACAAGATACTTATAAGAGTTCACATGAACACTTTATTATTATTAATATTGTCATTATCAAAGACTGTATGCTACTGTGTAATTTGTGGAAGATGACTTGTCTAAGAGATATAACAAATACTATATATTTCTCCTTACCTAATATTTCAGTAGTTGGCCAGTGATAAGGGGAAGAATTTAATATAACAAGACCCTTTTTCTTGACTGTGTTGCCCACATGACAGTGAGCTCTAAATATTTTAGGAGTTGAAATTCCAGCAAGGATAAATCCTGTGACTGAACAGTAATCAAGTTCTACTACCAGGATCAAAATTTTTCTCCTCCACATACAAAAAAAGAAAAGAAAAGATTATTATATTTTGAATAAAAATAAGGGGTCAGAGCAAGAGGATCTAATCAGAGAATGCAGACTGTTCAAATTAAAGGGAAAATCATGTATCACAAAGGGGCAGCAATTTGATTCCTGCAATGCACCCAGTATAGTATGAAAGATAGAGCTCTGGACTGAATGAACAGTCAGATAAAGGGAGGAAGGAGGGAAAGTGGAGGAAAACAAGGAAGTGAAGAAAAGCAATCAGAAAGCAAGCTTTAAAACAAGCAAGCAAATGAGAAATTCTAGCCTAAAAGTAAATAGTGCCTGGCAGTTTTCAGAGTGCATAGGAGAGAAGTGACCTCTCCTGAACAATAGGATTTATAGAAACGTGGTACTTAGAGGGAACTTTTAATTAAGTATGTAAGCAAAGGATTATTTTTCTTTTTTGAAGAGAAGCAGTCAGGGCTCTGATATAAAGAGGTGACATTCCAGCAGAGAAAGCTGTGATATACAGACAGAATAAGAGAGAAAAAAAGTCATCAGAAATTGAACAGAGGAGAAACAGGACCAGGAACACCAGTTTCTAAACAGTCATGTCATGGGAAATAAGTTTGGAATTATTGTCAGAATAGTGTGACATACAAAATGATAGTCACAATGAGTGAATGGAGTCGCTCAGTCGTGTCTGACTCTTTGCGACCCCATGGACTAAGGAGAAGGATAATCACAATAGAATGTAACAATTATGAAATAACTCTATGGCACCCCTCCCTTGAGGTGGATTCATTCATTCTTGACTAATTTTCAGTTATATGAATCATTCCACATTAAAGAAACCTTCCAAACAATTTTATAGATGTATTTCTTGATAGGCTCTTCCCTGGTGGCTCAGTGGTAAAGAATCTAACTGCAATGCAGGAGACCCAGTTCAACCCTTAGGTCAGGAAGATCCCCTGGAGGAGGAAATGGCAATCCTCTTCAGTATTCTTGCCGGGAAATCCCATGGAGAGAAGAGCCTGGCGGGCCATAGTCCATGAGGTTACGAAGAGTCAGGCAGCACTAGCAACCAAACTTCAGCAACACAGCTTGGTAGGGGGAATCCTGCCTGAGAAGGACCAGTGTGAGCTGACTAGAGAGGATAGGATCTACCAGGAATAACCTTGAAATAATAGCATCTCAAGCTTATTTCTGACCTTGTTCTTTTTTTTTAACTACATACTATGTTCCTCCTGGAACATTCATCTGTTGGCCAAGATTAACATGTTCTTTTCTCTGCAGGCCTTCAGTTCCACTGCATAGAAGTAGTTACAATAGCAACAATCAGACTTGCTTGTGTTAGGAAATGCATCCTAACTGCTATCTCAGAGTATAATTTGCTAATTCTTGTTAATAGATGAAGGAGAACCTAATATTTTTTGCAAATACATTTTATGTTAGACTTTATGAATTCTATGAACTATACCATTTAATTCTGGCAAGTGTTCTGTGATTTAGGTGTTTGAACCATCCCTTTATTATAGATGAAGAAACTGAGGCAAATGTAGGTTGAATAAAATGTCTGAGATCACAATGCTACAAGAGGAAGAGCTGGTCTAAGATACACACTGAGCATATGAATTTTAGCTCAGTGCATAAATTGCCTTCTTAACATTTTTTTTTTTTTTTACAAAATTGTACTTGATAGCTTTTACAAAATGAACAAACTCATGGGTTACAGCCTGGAATCAGGATTTCTTCAGGCTTCTTATTTGCAGGGGGAAAAAAAAAGAGTAACACTCTCACTGGGTGCAGCATCCAAGCAGGCTCAGGAAGTGATGAACCTTAACGCAGCCGCTTACAGCAGTCTTCATAAGNTTACAAAATGAACAAACTCATGGGTTACAGCCTGGAATCAGGATTTCTTCAGGCTTCTTATTTGCAGAGGGGAAAAAAAAAAAGTAACACTCTCACTGGGTGCAGCATCCAAGCAGGCTCAGCAAGTGATGAACCTTAACGCAGCCGCTTACAGCAGTCTTCATAAGTATCTGAGTAACATTCAAATTGATCCTCGAAGCTTTTCTAGCTAGTGTATATAAGCTCTTCCTAAAAAATGCATGACTTTGAGCAGATATATAGTCTAGCTTCCCACTGGAATCCAGAGCTGAAAGAATAAGTTTTGTAATGTAGTCTGAAATCAAGAAAGTTGATTCCTCCAGCTCCATTTTTCTTACTCAAGTTTGCTTTGGCTATCCAGGGTCTTTTGTGTTTCCATACCAAAAAAAAAAAAAAAGAATAGGCTTTACCTATTCCCAGAGGAGATCCAAAGGTAGAAAGGGAGAATTTGTAAGATATGTGGAAGTATAAATAAATTTACTTACAATCATCATCATTACCATCACAATAATAATAACATGGGAAAGCATATCCTCAAAGACCAACATTTCAGAAGATGCCTGTCTTCTCAGTGTCTGAGGTTAATATGCAATAATAGTTCCTGTCCCCAACTTCCTAGCTCCAAAATCTCCTAACAATTGGCATTCTTCTGAGAAAAGCAAACAGACTCATGAGTAAAACCTTTAGCCCTTGATGTTCTCAGAAAGCAAATTAATCCACATGGTAGATTAAAAATATAAAGGGGAAAGTTGAGGGTGGTGCCTCTTGGTGATGGCAGGAATAGCAATTTGATGACTGAAGAATGTATAAGTGGCCTGGCAACAGGGGCAGGCTGTGAGCTCTGAGCCCCTCTGGGTTTGCTGGCTGTGGGAGTCCTAATTACGAGCATAATAGATAAACTCATCATAGCCGCAACAAGCTACTTAAGCCGGTCCTGCTAATAACAGCCAATTAAGTTTGCATTATGAAATGATTTCTAGAATTGAAGGTAGGTGGACTTTTAATTATGGGTTGTTTGAAAACATTAAAGATTTTGAATCAAGGGCTTGAAGTATTATCTTTGGTATGTGGTAATAGTTTTGATCTTTCTAAATTGTTCCCTGTACCTAAAATGGCAAATCAATGAAAAGTGGGGTCACATTGTTATGCAACTTGAGTATAGATGAGTGTTATGTGTTTATATTATTTCTTCCTCCAGACATTCCATTATTTCTGCTTAATTTTAATCAAGACACCAAATGGCCTTTTATCTGTTTTTTTTCCTCCCCCCTGCATGAATTCTAACTACCTAATATTTGTTTTTTAATTTAATAAATGCCTTCTTCTCAACCCCTTACAGCTAAGTGTTTGAACTAGTGGTTTGGTAATGAAGATATATAAAGATAAAGCAGTAACAGAAACATTGGAATTACATAGATTAGGTCTGTTGTGTCTAATGATGTCTGTAATGCTTTGATTTCACTCTAGCTGCCTCTGGAAGTTTAAGATGAATAAATATCAAACAACGTAAATCATAGTGTAAGATCACAGGAGAAGAAGCCTCAGTTTCACCAGAGGTCTCACACTGTAAACACAGTTTCCAGCCAGTACACATCCGTTGCTTTCCACAGGCACATTTTGGAATTCCTCCATTTAGTAATTTGTGCTTGTTTATTTGATTGGTTGTTCTGCCCTGTTGTAATGCAAGATTCTACATTTACATGCACATGGAGACAGGAAAGTCTGTTTCTCTGTAGATGTTTAATAAGAGCTTTTGTTAATAGAGTGGATTTAGATGTAAATCAGTCTATTAGTCCACAGCACTGGTTCTCAAACTCTAGCATAATGAGAATCTCCTGGAGGATTTGTGAAAACAGGGATTTCTGGGCTCCAGCCCCACTGTTTAACATTCAGTAGGCCTGGGGAGGGACATGTACATTTTCTATAGAGTTCACACTTTAAATCCCAGATCTGTTGGCACTAATAAAACAGCAACAGTGAGTAATATGATACAAAAAGACATGGCCTATTTCATCAGGACCTAAAGTCTCATTTCATTCACTTTAAGAATATGGTTCTATTTGAAGAAAAAGGAGCCAGGTCTATGGCTCCATTAATATGGACATCAGATATTGCAATATTTCCAAGAACCAGGCTAACATGTGAGCAGGTATTCTGTGGTAGTAGCCAAGGTCTGTTTGCCTAAATTTCAGTAACATTAATGCTGTCTACATACTATATCTGACCACTTTGCTTTTTTTTTTTTTTTTT
>SJYW01050898.1:0-15198 GCA_006410735.1 Raphicerus campestris | reverse complement strand
GTGGAGGTGATGAAATTCCAGTACAGCTATTTCAAATCCTGAAAGATGATGCTGAGAAAGTGCTGCACTCAATATGCCAGCAAATTTGGAAAACTCAGCAATGGCCACGGGACTGGAAAAAAGTCAGTTTTCATCCCAATCTCAAAGAAAGGCAATGCCAAAAAATGCTCAAATTTCCACACAGTTGCACTCATCTTACATGTTAGTAAAGTAATGCTCAAAATTCTCCAAACTGGGCTTCAGCAATATGTGAACCATGAACTTCCAGATGTTCAAGCTGGTTTTAGAAAAGGCAGAGGAACCAGAGATCAAATTGCCAACATCTGCTGGGTTATGGAAAAAGCAGGATAGTTCCAGAAAAAGCATCTATTTCTGCTTTATTGACTATGCCAAAGCCTTTGACTGTGTGGATCACAATAAACAGTGGAACATTCTTTAAGAGATGGGAATACCAGACCACATAACCTGCCTCTTTAGAAACCTATATGCAGGTCAGGAAGCAACAGTTAGAACTGGGCATGGAACAACAGACTGGTTCCAAATAGGAAAAGGAGTACATCAAGGCCCCATATTGACACCCCACTTATTTAACTTATATGCAGAGTACATCATGAGAAACGCTGGGCTGGAAGAAGCACAAGCTGGAATCAAGATTGCTGGGAGAAATATCAATAACCTCAGATATGCAGATGACACCACCCTTATGGCAGAAAGTAACTATAAAGCCTCTTGATGAAAGTGAAAGAGGAGAGTGAAAAAGTTGGCTTAAAGCTCAACATTCAGAAAATGAAGACCATGGCATCTGGTCCCATCACTTCATGGAAAATAGATGGGGAAACAATGGAAACTGTGTCAGACTTTATTTTTGGGGGCTCCAAAATCACTGCAGACGGTGACTGCAGCCATGAAAATAAAAGATGCTTACTCCTTGGAAGGAAAGATATGACCAACCTAGATAGCATATTCAAAAGCAGAGACATTACTTTGCCAACAAAGGTCCATCTAGTCAAGGTTATGGTTTTTCCAGTTGTCATGTATGGATGTGAGAGGTAAACTGTGAAGAAAGCTGAGCACTGAAGAATTGATGCTTTTGAACTGTGGTGATGGAGAAGACTCTTGAGAGTCCCTTGGACTACAAGGAGATCCAACCAGTCCATTCTAAAGGAGATCAGTCCTGGGTGTTCATTAGAAGGACTGATGCTGAAGCTGAAACTTTAGTACTTTGGCCACCTCGTGGGAAGAGTTGACTCATTGGAAAAAGACTCTGATGCTGGGAGGGATTGGGGGCAGGAGGAGAAGGGGATGACAGAAGATGAGATGGCTGCATGGCATCACTGACTCGGTGGACATGAGTTTGAGTGAACTCCAGGAGTTGGTGATGGACAAGGAGGCCTGGCGTGCTGCAATTCATGAAGTCTCAAAGAGTCAGACACGACTGAGCTACTGAACTTAACAGATGTTATGGACTTCCCTGTTGGCTCAGACGGTAAAGTGTCTGCCTACAGTGAGTGAATCTGGGTTAAATCCCTGGGTCAGGAAGATCCCCTGGAGAAGGAAATGGTAACCCACTCAAGTACTCTTGCCTTTAAAATCTGATGCATGGCAGTTTCTGGTAGGCTACAGTCCATGGACTGCAAAGTCAGACACAACTGAGTGACTTCACTTTCACAGATGTTATGATAAACTGAAATTTTGCAATTTCGAAGAATAGTTGATATAGTTATCAAAACATGCCTACTGTATATTTATTGAACCAGTCTGCATATCCTAGTCCTTTGAGGACTAAAACGAGTAATAGTATATACATACTTTTCTTTTATCTTTGAGATGTATTATTGTATTAAACAAATCTGACTGATTTTTTTAAAAGTACATCTGTAGTTTCTAGAACATAGAAACAGAAAAAAGCTGAGGACTTCGAATAGAGAGAAATTTCACACAGAGAATAGAATTTGATCTAAAAACTGCAAGAGAGACAATAATTTTCAATATACAATCAAACAGCACTAGAGACAAGTACAAGTCTCTGCTTCAGAAATCAAGCCTGGTTGCCTTTCTGAAAAAGGCTATAAACAGGAGAGCGATAAATGAGTGGAAAGCTAATATGTAGGAGTTTGCATTAGAATCTGGCAAACAGAAGGCAGGTGTGGTCACAGAGGTAAAGTGGGAAGGAAGCTGATGCTTTAAAGAGATGTGTTTAGGAAAAATGGGGAAGAGGGCACATATTTCCATCAATCAGTTGATCCTTCCAGGTGATAATGTTTCATTGCCCGGGCTTATCTGCAAAATAGCCTCAGGGTTCTAATATAACCCTGCTTTTAAACACTTACTGGAGGTTCAGTCATCTAGCTGACTGCAGATGCTATAAAGCAGATTTTTCATTTTGCTTCCCTGCCAGGGAACGTGCAATCATTTCCATCAACCAGGGAGGAAAATTCTCTTCTTAATCTGGCACAAATCAGGAGAAAAAAAAAAAACTTTACTGCTCTAATCTGGCAGTCCTGCTAACTTTAAAATCAGTTTGTTTTTTTTTTTCACTTAGTTAACATATCTAAGTAGATCAGTGGAAGGTACAGGAGAACAATTTATTAATCCAGTACCTTAACATCAGTGGTTCATAAACCTTATCATGCATTGGAAAGTCCTGAGGTTCTTTAAAAAATCGTTTCCAACTTCCAAATTTTCTGATTCAGTAAGTTTAGGGTAGGGCCTAGCAACTGGAATTACTAAGCGCCCAGCTTATGTTTTATGTTCCTGGTGTGGAGATCACAGTTTGAGAAACCACAGAACTATATAAAAGTCAATTTTGCTACATTCAAAGATGATTAATATTGCTTCTTATTACAATATCTTTTTAAAATACTAGCCTTCACTACTTTAAGAAATTTAAAAATGATACCTAATTTTAAACATGTATTTTCACAGCCTCAAGAAATTGTGTAAAATTAGAGACACATCAACTAGATTGTTCTACAGACTTAGAGATTCTGAAGACCAATTTACACTGCACTAAAAAAAAAAAATGCATAATGAAATCTTTTTGTAACAAAGGATCAAGAAACAACAGTTTAAAAAAAGTGAGTCTATACAGCTTCAGCAATACATTAACTGTGAACTCCCTGATGTTCAAGCTGGTTTTAGAAAAGGCATAGGAACCAGATATCAAATTGCTAACATCCACTGGATCATGGAAAAAGCAAGAGAGATCCAGAAAAAAACATCTATTTCTGCTTTATTGACTATGCCAAAGCCTTTGACTGTGTGGATCACAATAAACTGTGGCAAATACTGAGAGAGATAGGAATACCAGACCACCTGACCTGCCTCTTGAGAAATCTGTATGCAGGTCAGGAAGCAACAGTCAGAACTAGACATGGAACAACAGACTGGTTCCAAATAGGAAAAGGAGTACGTCAAGGCATTATATTGTCACTCTGCTTATTTAACTTATATGCAAAGTACATCATGAGAAGCGCTGGGCTGGAAGAAACACAAGCTGGAATCAAGATTGCTGGGAGAAATATCAATAAACTCAGATATGCAGGTGACACCATCCTTATGGCAGAAAGTGAAGAGGAGCTAAAAAGCCTCTTGATGGAAGTCAAAGAAGAGAGTGAAAAAGTTGGCTTAAAGCTCAACATTCAAAAAACAAAAATCATGGCATCCAGTCCCATCACTTCATGGGAAATAGATGGGGAAACAGTGGAAACAGTGTCAGACTTTATTTTGGGGGGCTCCAAAATCACTGCAGATGGTGACTGCAGCCATGAAATTAGAAGACGCTTACTCCTTGGAAGAAAATTTATGACCAACCTAGATAGCATATTCAAAAGTAGAGACATTACTTTGCCGACTAAAGTCCGTCTAGTCAAGGCTATGGTTTTTCCTGTGGTCATGTATAGATATGAGAGTTGGACTGTGAAGAAGGCTGAGGGCCGAAGAATTGATGCTTTTGAACTGTGGTGTTGGAGAAGACTCTTGAGAGTCCCTTGGACTGCAAGGAGATCCAACCAGTCCATTCTGAAGGAGATCAACCCTTGGATTTCTTTGGAAGGAATGATGCTAAGGCTGAAACCGAAGAGTTGACTCATTGGAAAAAACTCTGATGCTGGGAGGGACTGGGGGCAGGAGCAGAAGAGGACAACCGAGGATGAGATGGCTGGATGGTATCACGGACTCGATGGACGTGAGTCTGACTGAATTCCGAGAGATGGTGATGGACAGGGAGTCCTGGCATGCTGCGATTCATGGGGTCGCAAAGAGTCAGACATGACTGAGCCACTGAACTGAACTGAATACAGGTAAAAGCAAAATACTTTTCCAAGAATGAATTTAACATAAGCAAATATTCAGTATGAAAAACAGCAGTTATATGGATTAATACTTGAGTACTATTTCATTGTATTTGTGAAAGATAGAAGTTGGATATTTTGGTAGGATCAAGATGAAAAATTAAAGATGAGTTAAAGTTAGAATGACACTGTCATTTGAATGACAATGACATTTTGGCAAGAACAGTCTATGTTATGGATTATGATTTGTCACCTTGTATAAATTCTGTAATGAGGAATCTGTAGATAATTATACAGGTATGACACTTATATTGACATGATCACTAATAACACTGCAATTGCACCCACTTATGGACTGGAAACATTTATACTTTTGATGTTACCACAGTAACAATGATACAAAATTGAAAACATTCTTTTACTCATTAATTAACTCTCTCTTCTCTCCGTTCCTCTCTGTGTGTCTCTCTCAGACATAGAAAAATGTATGCACACATGTTGAAGAGAATATATACTGATCTTTCTATTTTAGCTAGTAAATAAAAAAAACTGAGGTACTGAGACATCATATTTTTATAATAGAAAACAATTAAGAGCTTTTTCTAATAGATGAGTCTTGAAGTCATAATGAAAACACTATTGTAGATCTAGCCAATTCAAAATTATGCCAATCAGTTCAGTTCAGTTCAATTCAGTCACTCAGTCTTGTCTGACTCTTTGTGATCTCATGGACTGCAGCATGCTAGTCCTCCCTTTCCATCACCAACTCCCAGAGCTTGCTCAAACTCATGTCCATTGAGTTAGTGATGCCATCCAACCATCTCATCCTCTGTCCTCCCCTTCTGTTTCTGCTTTCAATCTTTCCCAGAATCTGGGTCTCTCCAATGAGTCAGTTCTTTGATCTCCTTGCTGCCCAAGGGACTCTCAAGAGTCTTCTCTGACATCACAGTTCAAAAGCATCAATTATTCAGTGTTCAGCTTTGTTTATGGTCCAATCATTTAATTATTTTACAAAACTGAATTTTCTTTAAAACAAAATTTAATTACTAGAGCAAAACACAGCAATTTTCACATTTTGAAAAATTTTCTGTGTAATGTTGGTATTAAGACCGTCAAAACTGTTGCTTCTCCTTTGGAAATCTCTGAAGTTTTATCGAAGAAGCAAATATCCATTAATAATGCTCAGTTCAACAATCTTCACCAAATGCACAATCCTATTTTTAGATAGTGTCTATTGCCACAATAGCTTACACTATCTGCTGAACAAGTTCTTTTAGAAAGTGATTTAAATAAATGATAACAATAATAATAAAATAATTCATAAGATATAGCCAAGGAAGCAAGGAGGGCTAAACATCATCAACAGAACAAGTTAATATGCCATTTTCTCTCATGTTGCACATTACCTCTTTCTCAACTATGTTTCGAGTTAGGTTGTATGGCTTATTTCACTTATTTTACTAACTTCTATTTCAATATTCACATCTAACATTGTGACTTATCAGAAGCATTTATTGAGTACTCAGTTGTGCCTGGTATTGTTGTGCCAATTAAAATGAGTTCCCATATTTGCAAATTGAAAAGTATTGCAGTGATTTCTTTTAACAATCATATTAGGCGTCTCAATTATAAAATGTTCACAAATGTATCATTTGGGGTAACTTAAATAGTTATTCAAAGGTTAATCACCAGGTACCCCACTTTCTTATTTTAATTGCTTTCTTTTCTGAACTGTATGCTTCTGCTGTTCTATTTAAAACACAACAAAGTTGCCTGAATCTGTGTCTTGGAATGTTATATCTCTTAACTTCAATGGCCTTAATTGTAGAATAGGAAGAATTACCTGAGAAGTGTTTGTGGAAGGTTTAAGTGGAAAAACAAACATGGAAGCACATAATGCTGTACATAGCATATGAGGTGAAAAAATGAAAGTGTTAGTCGCTCAGTCGTGCCCAACTCTTTGTGACCCCTTGGACTGCAGCTCGCCAAGCTCTTCTGTCCATGGAATTCTCCAGGCAAGAATATTGGAGTGGATAGCCATTCCCTTCTCCAGAGGATCTTTGTGGCTATAGTCCATGGAGTCACAAAGTATAGAAAACAACTGAGCACATATGTGTGTGTGTGTGTGTGTGTGTGTGTGTATCAGTCAGTCAGTCAGTTAGTTCAGTCGCTCAGTCATGTCTGACTCTTTGCAACCTCATGGACTGCAGCACACCAGGCCTCCCTGTCCATCACCAACTCCCGGAGTTTACTCAAACTCATGTCCTTTGAGTTGGTGATGCCATCCAACCATCTCATCTTCTGTCATCCCCTTCTCCTCTCGCCTTCAATCTTTCCCAGCATCAGGGTCTTTTCAAATGAGTCAGTTCTCAGCATCAGGGGGCCAAAGTATTGGAGTTTCACCTTCAGCATTAATCCTTCCAATGAATATTCAGGACTGGTTTCCTTTAGTATGGACTGGTTGGATCTCTTTGCAGGAGATATATATATCTCCTGCAGGGATATCCTATTAAAAGCACATGACATAAAAAAATTGTTTGCATGATCTAAATTACTTTAATACTATACAAACTGATTAGAACTACCCAGGTAATTTCTTAGCTCTCAACATCCAGTGATAGCTTAGGTTCCTCTGATTTTCTCCATTTTCTTTACTTATCTGACCCCATATTTATACATACTCATAATCAATGATATTTTCAATGAGGAAAAAATACATTTTAAAAAAAATTATTTTTAAACTTTACTTTGTACAAAGCCCAACAAAAAAACAGTAATAAATATTAAGTGTAATTCTCTAACGTTTCTGAATCTATGAATGTTTACATATTATGAATTAATCCAGAGGCATCATGTAGTGAGAACAAATAAACACTTTTCCAATAACCAAAAAGATAGCTCTAAAAATTGACATCACCAGATGGTCAGGGTTGAAAGCAAATTGATTATATCCCTTGCAGTCAAAGATGGAGAAACTCTATATAGTCAGCAAAAAAAAAAAAAAAAAAAAGACTTTGAGCTGACTGTAGCTCAGATCATTAGCTCTGTATAGCAAAATTCAGTCTTATATTGAAGAAAGTAGGGAAAAACTCAAGACAATTCAGGTGTGACCTAAATAAAATCCCTTATGATTACACAGTAGAGGTGACAAATAAATTCAAGGGATTATATCTGGTAGGTAGAGTGACTGAAAAACATGTCTGGTGGTTCATAGCATTGTACAAGAGGCAGTAATCAAAACCATCCCAAAGAAGAAGAAATGCAAGAAGGCAAAGTGGTTGTCTGTGGAGGCTTTACAAATAGCTGAATATAGAAGAGAAGTAAAAGGCAAGGGAGAAAGGGAAAAATATATCCAAATGAATGCAGTGTTCCAGAGCATGGCTAGGAAAGATAAGAAGGCTTTCTTAAATGAACAATGCAAAGAAGTAGAGGAAAACAATAGAATGGGTAAGACTAGAGATCTCTTCAAGAAAATTGCAGATATTGAAGGAATATTTCATACAAAGATGGGCATGATAAATGACAGAAACAGTAAGGATCTAACAGAAGCAGAAGAGATTAAGAAGAGGTGGCAAAAATACACAGAAGAACTATACAAAAAGAAAAAGGTCTCAATGACCTGGATAACCACGATGGTGTGGTCACTCGCCTAGAGCTGGACATCCTGGAGTGTAAAGTCAAGTGGGCCTTAGGAAGCATTACTATGAACAAAGCTAGTGGAGGTGATGGAATTCCAGCTGAGCTATTTCCAATCCTAAAAGATGATGCTGTTAAAGTGCTGCATTCAATATGTCAGCAAATTTGAAAAACTCAGCAATGACACAGGACTAGAAAAGGTCATTTTTCATTCCAATCCTAAAGAAAGACAATGTCAAAGAATGGCCAGACTACCATATAATTGGGCTCATTTCACACACTAGTTATGCTCAAAATTCTTCAAGCTAGGCTTCACCAGTATTAATTGAGAACTTGCAGATGTGCAGCCTGGGTTTTGAAGAGACAGAGGAACCAGAGATCAAATTGTCCACATTAGCTAGATCATAGAGAAACCAAGGAAATTCCAGAAAAATATATATATACTTCTGCCTCATTGGCTATGGTAAAGCCTTTGACTATGTGTGTCACTGCTGTGGGCCAGCATGAAGAACTCCGCCCATGGCAAAGGTCATGAGGAAGGACGCTTGGCATATGCAAAGGCATGATCAAGCCTCAGGAAACCCCCTGTTCCCGAGCATCTACCCTAAAACCAGAGTACTTTACAGGGAGCTCTCCCCCATAACCATTTCTCTTGGAGAAGGAGTTAACTTGCAGCCCCAGTTAATAAAAATTCCTGGGTGTGACAAGAGTGTTTCAACTTACGAACTCTGAAGTTTCTCTAGCCTGCCTGATCAGGTTCGTCCGGCCGCATGTGATTGTTTATAACACCCCCCAACTGTGAGAGGCACAAGATGCTTTAAAACTTTCTAAATACAGACTCTTTTGAGAAGTTAGATTATTAGTATAGTATTATTGGGTTGATTAGGAATTATATTGGTGAAAGGTTTTTTCATTTGTTATGCCAATAATTACTGCTAATTCCCTGCCTTGGGTGTGACAAAAGTGGCTCAGGTCAAACCTCTCTGCTGACAGACTAGCTTGTGTGACAACCTCTCAACCATAAACAGCACAGAGAGTTTGNTTTTTATTTATCTTTTTATCCCAACCCCAGATGAATCTTGTGGCATAAAATAATTAATAAAACTTGAGTAATTGAATAAATGAATGAATGAGGAGATAAAGTTTTTTTTTTATAAATTCAAGTCTTTTATTTGTAGAGAATATAAAATGTTAAACCACAAAGAGGAAAGAACATTTAATTTTTAGTTCCCCTATGCATCTTACCTTAAGATTTCCTCTAGAGGCTAACAACTTTTTACCTCTTTCACCAGGTTAGAATACAACTATTTTGTTTTAATTGTGAATAATAGGAAGGTTATCATGATATTTGATGGAAAAAGTCAATTAATGAACACATTCTGTGAAATACAATGGCTAGAGGAGATATCTAATACCAGATGTGTTTACTCTTTTGCAATATATATAGATTTAGCAAAATGTAATGAAACTTCTGGCAGGTACTTAGTAGGATGAACAGCCTGATGTGCCTCTTAATCTTTTATAAGAGGGTGACTCTTTCTTCCTTCCTGTCTACAGCACTGTGTCGGTAAACCTCCACAAGTTTAATGTAATGTCCACCTTCTCTGGTGTATTACTTTTTCTAGATGTGGGTTTGACCCCTGCACCAGGAAGACTCCATGGTGGAGGACACAGCAGCCCACAACAGTGTTTTTGTCTGTGAAATCCCATCAACAGAAAAGCCTGGTGGCATAAAAACATATAAAAGACATAAAAACTTCTATGATTATCATTAAGTAAGTAAATATTCTTTCAAATGTAATATATTTAGCCCATAAAATCTCAAGTCATATGCACTGTCAGAATTATAACTTTGTGTTAGAAAGAAAAAATGTTAGTCGCTCAGTAATGTCCAAGTCTTTGCAACCCCATGAACTATAGCCCACCAGGCTCCTCTCTCCATGTGGATTCTCTAGGCAAGAATACTGGTGTGGGTTGCCATGCTCTCCTCTAGGGGATGTTCCTGACCCAAGGATCAAACCCAGATCCTCCGCATTGCAGGCAGATTCTTTACCTTCTGAGCCACCCAGGAAGTTATTATGGGAAGCTAAATTTTATTGAGCAGATTTCAAAAAGGTAATGTAACTTAAAAAAATTTTTAAAAATTTGTGCCAATTATTTTAATGTCATTAGTTAATGAGAGAAACAATAAGTCTTTGTTATTTAATCACTATGTTGTATCCAACTCTTTTGCAACCCCATAAATTATATAGCCCACAAGGCTTTTCTGTTCATGTGATTTACAGGCAAGAATACTGGAATGGGTTGCCATGCTCTGCCCTAGAGGGTCTTCCTGACACAGGGATCGAACCCACATCTGGAAACAGTAAGATACCATAGATATTTCAGAAGGAACCTCAAAGAACATACACTTTTAGACAATCAGGAATTGTGACAATGAATTTGTAACAATCAGTCAATTTCTATAGGGCAATATTCAACATTATACTAGAGAGAACTTTTGCATTTGTATGAACTGGAATTACTTTCATTATTATCAGGTCTCTACAACTTGAAGAGTTTCAAATGGCTCGAGAGCAATGAAAAATGAGGTGTTATAAAAGGTAAGCTACACAGGATATTATTGTTATTGTTCAGTCGATCAGTCATATCCAACTCTTGTCAACCCCATGGACTGAAGCACACCAGGCTTTCCTGTCTTTCACCATTTCCCAGAGCCTTCTCAAACTCATGTCCATTGAGTTGGTGATGCCTTCCAACCATCTCATCCTCTCTTGTCCCCTTCTCCTCCTGCCTTCAATCTTTCCCAGCATCAAGGTGTTTTCCAAAGAGTCAGTTCTTCACATCAGGTGGCCAAAGTATTGGAGTTTCAGCTTCAGCATCAGTCCTTACAGTGAGTATTCTGGTACTCTAAAATTTTGCCCATTTCAAAATATTTCACAATATGTTCTGATGCTTGAACAACAGAGCTTGAAAACGTTTTCTGATACACTGTAGACAGTTGGCTCTATCTGGGATGTAGGATGTCATCCTTTCTCTGCACGTGCATGTCTCTCCCTGCCCTGAAAGTAAGTTCATCTGTACCAGCTTTCTAGATTCTTCATGTGTGCGTTAATTTTGAAATGATTACTTGGAAAATAATTCCTGTGCTTCTTACAGATGATGTGTTTAATGCGCATCAATTCTCATTGAATATTAATATCCTCCCTAGATGGCATGAATTTGGATGAACTCTGGGAGTTGGTGATGGACAGGGAGGCCTGGCGTGTTGCGGTCTGTGGGGTTGCAGAGTTGGACGTGACTGAGCAACTGAACTGAACTGAGTGACTTCTCCATTTTTTACCCAATCCTGTTGCACTGGTAATGCCTTACTTTCTCTTCTCTGCTTATCTAATATCTTTCAAGCAATTTATGGCAGGACTTGGTTACACTGGTGCCTTTAAATTTTCCTTTGTCTGAAGATGTCTTGCACCTAGAACAAAGCCACTAACAATATTGTGGTGCTCTCCTCAGTTAGACTACAATCTCTTGGAAAACACAGAACAGTACATTTACCATTTATTTTTGTTCTTCAGTAAGATTTGCTCTTTTAAGGAGCATATTATGAGTTCGTAATAAAGGAGTCTAAAATAAATGACATGTATAGTAAAGTAGTTATAAGTTGTATCACCTGAAGTCATCTATATTAAATACAACATGATTGAGGCTTTGCTCACATGAATTTGAGTCAAGATCAGATTAATTAACATTCCAAAATTGTCTGTTGAGTGATGCTGATGTACTGGACATTGTCATATTCATTATCTCAGTTAATTATTTTTGTTTTTCTGGAAGTATAATTTCCAAGAGGTGAAAATAGATGCAAAGTTAAAAAAGTCTTTTAGTGGTCATGCAATTATTGAATGCCAGTTTCAGACCTCTAATCAACCTGTCTAATTTTTTATAATATTTTTATTATATCACAGTTATCTGCCAGCTATGTTTGTGTTAAACCTGCATAATTCAGTGGAGATCTCAGGGCATAGTAGAGTGTATGCACTGCGCAGAATCAGCCACCATCTCTCTAGTTTTCTACTGTCTTCTTTAATTTTTCTTCAATGCACCTCTTCTTTCCTCCACACAGAAGACAGTGAAGATGAAAACAAAAGCAATATTCTAATTAGATATATACTTGACCTTAAATCAATACATTTGTAATATTGTTACCTGAATAGCTGCAGTATCCTTAGACGTTAGTGATAACACAAACTTCAGGAATATGGTAATAATCTGGAGATGCTCTAAAAGTCCAATGTATGATTTTAATTTTTCTCATGTTCACTTTTATTCTTTCTTTGCTGTCATTTATATCTTGGGTCTTCCAATGCCACTGAAATGAGCTAGTAAATCTGTGGACACTCAGGATTTAAAAAGTGTAGATGATGATCTAAATTAGCCTTTGGATTGTCTCAGCCTCAAGACCAAATTGACTGTCTCTTCTCATCACTGAATTTTACAGGATGTATTCATTTCGTTGACTTCTTCCATCAGTTGTCATGATAACTTTCCCATTCTCATGATGAGGAGATAATTATGTGTTAACTTGGTGTGGAAGGTAAAAAGCTGCCAACTTCTAGACGGAAGCTTGATATAGGATGTGTAGAGACCTAGAAATTAATGTTCTCATCCGATTGAGGCTTAGCACTTTGTAAATCTTTAAGAATTTACTTTGAAAAGGCATATGAATTCAAAGGGCTGAACAAAGCCACTTCAAACAAACATTGCATTTTATGTTTAAAGGAGAAACTGTTTTATTAACATAGAAGCATTTTCCCTTAATGAGTAAGTGTTTCGATATATCAATCAAACTATGTAATCAGTTCCTCTGAAATTCAAAGTAGAAATCAAGGTAATAGACTGATACATATGAAGGAAGTAAAATCTGACTTGAATTCTGGCCCTGCCAACTGTAAACTCTATGGTTTAAGGAAAATTAAATTCGGGGCGGAGGGGAGCGTCAGTTTTCCCATCTATAAAAAGTCATTTAACACATTAACCATTAGAGTTCAGCTGTAAATTGACAGGCTGTAACAGGGCTCTCAGTCCTCAGGNATGTTCTCATCCGATTGAGGCTTAGCACTTTGTAAATCTTTAAGAATTTACTTTGAAAAGGCATATGAATTCAAAGGGCTGAACAAAGCCACTTCAAACAAACATTGCATTTTATGTTTAAAGGAGAAACTGTTTTATTAACATAGAAGCATTTTCCCTTAATGAGTAAGTGTTTCGATATATCAATCAAACTATGTAATCAGTTCCTCTGAAATTCAAAGTAGAAATCAAGGTAATAGACTGATACATATGAAGGAAGTAAAATCTGTCTTGAATTCTGGCCCTGCCAACTGTAAACTCTATGGTTTAAGGAAAATTAAATTCGGGGCGGAGGGGAGCGTCAGTTTTCCCATCTATAAAAAGTCATTTAACACATTAACCATTAGAGTTCAGCTGTAAATTGACAGGCTGTAACAGGGCTCTCAGTCCTCAGGGGTAAATAGTGTGTATGAATAGCCAGGGTTCTGAATGATCCGTCTCTGTAATTTCACCCTACTTAGGGTAAATGCTTCTTCTCTTCTTTCTTTTCAAAGATCCTTTGGGGCTTCCCATCTATCTTCTCTCTACTCTGTCTGCTTGATAAATTTTCTTTCGTTTTTCCCTTTTATTCTAATTATCTTTTTCTTTTTTTCTCCTAGGAGTACTATTTTTTATTTCCACATTCATACTTCATCTTTATAACTAACACTTTCCTCTGTCCTTGTCGAGAACAGTTTAAAAGGAAAAATCATATTTTAGTTCTCTGTCAGTGTGTTTGTGTGTTTGATTTATAAGAAAGGGCCTTCTGCTGTGTATTCTTGGCACCCAACTTTACATATTTACTCAAAATATTTATTTTGAACTCTAAAAAGCACTAGAACATGCATTACTAAGTAGAGTGAGTGTATTAATTTCTATTGATACATAACAAATGACCAAATATTTAGTAGAGTAAAACAACCCATATTTATTATCTCATAGTCTCTCTGAGTAAGGAATCCAGGCATAACTTGGCTAGGCTCCCTGGAAGGCTGCGATCATGGTGTTTGCCAAGAATTGATTCTCATTCTCATCTGAGGGCTTTCCTAGGTCATGTGGGAACAATCTGTTTCCAAGTTCATGTGATTGTTGGCAGAATTCAGTTTCTTATAGGTCACTAGACTGAGGATCTAAGTTTCTTGCTGGCTTCAGGTCAGAGGTCTCCCTCAGTGCTTTGGCACCTGGTTCTATTCAATCCACAGCTCCCAACACAGTGGCTTCCTTCTTTCTTTATTTCATTGGGGTATAGCTGCTTTACAATGCTGTGTTACTTTTTGCTGTGTGATGAAGTGAATCAGCCGTATGTATACATATAACCCTTCCCTCTTGGACCTCCCTCCCACCCCATCATCCTGTTCCACCCTTCTAGGTCATCACAGAGCAACAAGCTGAGCTCCTTGTTCTATCCTGCATAGCAAGATCTTTTGAGACCCTCTTCCTAGAATAATGAAAATGAAAACAAAAATGAACATGTTGGACCTAATGAAAAGCTTTTGCTCAGCAAAGAAAACCATAAACAAAAGCAAAAGACAACCTCCAGAATGGGAGAAAGTATCTGCAAACAAAGCAACTAACAAGTGGTTAATTTCCAAAACATATAAAAAATTCCTTGCAGCTCAATATCAAAACAAACCAATCAATGAATGGGTAGAAGACCCAAATAGACGTTTTCCAGAAAAGATATGCATGTATGTATGCTAAGTTGCTTCAGCTGTGTCTAACTCATTGCAACTTCATGGACTGTAGCCTGCCAAGCTCCTGTGTCCACGAAATTCTCTAGGCAAGAATACTGGAGTGGGTTTCCTTGCCCTCCTCCATGGAATCTTCCTGACCCAGGGATCAAACAGGTGTCTCCTGAAAAGGCAGGCAGATTCTTTGCCACTAATGCCACCTGGGAGGCCCCAAAGGAGACATAGAGATGGTCAAGATACTATCAAATGTATGAAAAGATACTCAACATTATTAGAGAAATGCAGATCAAAAATATTAGGTTGGTGTAAATATAATAGCTGTTTCAGACCCTGAATTTTAAAACATCATAAATAGGCTTAAGCATATCTTTATTAATCAACTAGGAACCATTCCAATCAGCACAGTTTTGCCAACAAGAAATAAGTTAGTTGTTTTTTTTTTCTTTTTTTCCTGCAGAAAAAAAAAACCC
>SJYW01050893.1:38071-52107 GCA_006410735.1 Raphicerus campestris | reverse complement strand
AAAAAAAAAAAATGAAATACTGGTACAGGTAGGCTATTGACTGAATGGAAATCAGTTCGAAAGGAAATTGTGAGTAAGTGGAAAGTCATTGCTTCTTGGATGTAGTCTGGAGTTGGGACTGTGCTGTATAATACTGTTGTCTTTCATCAGATCTTGTAGAAATAAATATCAGTTTAAATCATGAATTTTACAGTTAAGGAGTATACAGTTTGGGATCTATAGGTACACACTGATATATTTAAAATGGATAATCAACAAAGACCTACTGCATAGCACAAGGAACTCTGTTCAGTGTTATGTGGCGACTGGATAGGAGGGAAGTTTGGAGAAGAACGGTTACATGTGTATGTATGGCTGAGTTGCTTTGCTGTGCACCTGAACCTGTCATAACATTGTCAGTCAGCTGTACACCAGTATAAAATGAAACATTTAAATTTAAAAAGGAGCATTTATTACAGCATATATGCTGAAGTTTATTACACATCACATGTAGAACAATATGTTTTGCTGTGAAAAACAAGAAAATAATGAGAAATAAGAAAAGCTTACTTTTCAAACACGTGGCATAAAAACAATGGTTCACATCATAATTTTCAGGAAGGGACACAGTGGAAAATGTATACATGACCATGTAAACTTAATTTGCCAAACAAGCATTAAGATGCATCTCTATCTTATACACAAATATAATAATAATAGCTTGTATTAAACATAAAGTCCACTCCCCCACATATACAAAAATGCCTTTTAGTGCACATATTTAAGTAAAACCAAGTAAAGAACTGAGATTGGCAAGTGACTCACACATATATATTTCTTTATTATTATTTGTTATTGAAGCACAGTTGTACAATTTTATATGCTGTGGGTGTACAATATAGTAACTCACATTTTTTAAAGATTACTCACTTTTGTATTTTATCCATTTCTTCACCAAAAAAATTATCAAGCAAATACTCTGTGCTTGGCACTGCACTGCATACTCAAAATTCCAAGATTAAAGAATACTTCCTACAAAGTCTTGATATGAAGAAAAAAAATTAAGATGAGAGTCTATCAGTGTTTCAAATTCATTCCCAAACCTGCCTGAAGAGGTGGAGAATTTCAGCTTTCCAGAGCACACACTGCAAATGAATGTTGTCTCTGTTGTTAGGGAAGAAAATTGGAAAAGTTTAAAGCAGTATTTACTTTAAAAATTAGAACTTTTTTTGCATGATTTAATTTAATTCTACTCTCTTGTGACCCCTATTTTTGTTTGTGGAAGAAAGAACACAGTGAGTATTTTAAACTGTTCATAAAAGTTGAGGCTCACATGTAACTGACAGAGTGAGCACATTTTCTATGTCCTGAATACCTTTTTAAATTGTACTTCAGCAATCGGCCCCCATTTTGCTAAGGCTAATGTCCATATTTGGCCCGACAGAGGACAAACCAGCTCTCTGACAGCATTCCTCTTAGAGACTTCAGTTGTCAGGCACCCTGAACCTGAACTAGCCCGTAGGCTAGCATAAAGGGCCCTTCCTAGTCTTCAAAGAACATTAGTCTGTGCTCCAGCTTTTCACTGTGTGTGTTAAAGATATTGGAATCTCAAGCTCTCATGACAGCAGATGAGAGGTTTTCAGCCTCTGCTTCCCCAAAGTGAGAGTCTGTCCAATTACAATGAACACTACATCATGCTTTGTGATAACAAAAGTGTTGTTCCTCTATTAAATTTCAACTTTTCATGAGGCTTGTTAAAATTCCCTGCGTCCCAAATTATTGGAGCAGTGTTGGGAGGCTTCAGACTACAATGCACAATGAAAAAACATGTATGTCCAGTGCACCATGAACAAAAATCATTGCTAACAGTCTTCCTAAGATTGAGATTCTCCTCTGGAATTTCTTGGTGTGTATGGGGACAGAAGGGTGAAGCTACAGGACACAAAGTAAGCAATGTTACAGGCACTTCCGAATAACTGTTACTCAATTTTAATTATTTAACAGAATTCTGTGACCTTAGGTCATATGTCCCAAATCTACATATGAGTTGAATTACATGATAGAGTTTTCCTGAAATACGCAAGTTCCAGTGAAATTCTGCTACAGCTTAATTCCCACCCACTCACAGATGAATACATTGATCTATCATAGTTACATGATGGAGAATATGACATTTATGTTAAAGGTTTTTAATAGGGCCAGTTTCTTTTTAAATTGTTTTTTAATTTTTTAGGGTTTCTATATATTTTTTTTAATTTTTAATTGGAGTACAATTGTTTTACAATGTTGTCTTTTTATTTTTTAAAATTTTACTTTATTTTACTTTATAATACTATATTGGTTTTGCAACAGTGTTGTCGTAGTTTTGCTGTATAACAATGTGAATCAGCTATGGTTGGTTGGTGGTTTTAGTCGCTAAGTCGTGTCTGACTCTTGCGATCCCATGAACTGCAACGTGCCAGGCTCTTGTGTCCATGGGATTCTCTGGGCAAGAATACTGGAGTGGGTTGCCATTTCCTTCTCCAGGGGATCTTCCTGACCAAGGGATCAAGCTCTGGTCTCCTGTGTTGCAGGCAGATTCTTTACCAAATGAGCTACGAGGGAAGCCCCCTCATAGGGGAATCAGCTATATGTATATGTATTTCTCCTCCTTCTTGTGCCTCCTTCCCACCCCATCCTCATCTCATCTCTTTAGGTCATCACTGAGCATCAAGCTGATGCCCCTGTTTTATACAGCAGCTTCCCACTGGCATCTATTTTACACATGGTAGTGTGTATATGTTAATGCTACTGTCTCAATTCATCCCTCACTCTCCTTTCCTTCTTGTGTCCACAAATCCATTCTCTCATGGAGAAAGTTGTGTCCAGTCTAAGGGTTACATCTGGGGAAGTTTCTGGTAAACTATCAACACTTTGTAAAAAGGAATCATTTGGTGCCTGGTTGAGAGTGGGAGAGCGCTAAGATTTTTTTTCTCCTGTCTGCTCAGGCTTGCCTGGTTAAAAAGAAGCCTCCAAATATACAACAGCAGGAACACAATTGGGAACTTCACCTTCCCCTCACCCAGACACCCCATCACTGTGCTAACCTCAAAAGCTATGTAGAATATTTAAATGCAAACATTATTAAATATGGCAGTTCCTTTTCTCTAGTCATCCTTTCTCTTAAAACAAAAAATCACTAGGGAAATTATATGCAAAAAGCTATATTAATAAAGCACTCAGATACAAATTTATACTTAAAAAAATTTTAGGAGATACAAAGCCTGAGAGACTCTTAGTCACGTACAAGCCACCATATTTCTCATATTCTATATAAAGCTGTTTTAACAGTTTAATGAGTAATCTAAAAAAATTATGTACAGTGTAAGTGAATTAATGTTACTGGAAAAATGTTAAGCTTTGATATTTCCAAAGTTTTTCATGCTTCCATCCATTAGCTAAATGTGACAGCTCAGCTTTTTGGGACCATGTGTATTACAGCAATCACCTATCCACAGGCTGTAAGATCATATTTCCTCATCAAAGGCAAATGTCCTTCATTTTCCCTTCTAGGCTTACACTTGAGTTAGATTCTCAAATGCACTGAGACAGTTCTTCCCACCAGGCTATCTTTACAGTGGGTAGGGTCAGCAGCATAAACAAGGTTGCTTGATGTGAGTTTGTAAGAAACCAGCACCTTCAATAGCCTTTTGGCCTGTTGGGCCAGTGTCTGAAAAGTCAGTATTTGATTTAGAATCATTTGTTTCAAGGAGCTAACAGCATTTATAAATCCAATATCCCAGAGAGGGCAACACTTGAAGACATTTCACTTTATTGTAAATCAGGCCATTCAAAACTCTTGCAGTTATAACCACATGTACAGAAATCCACATCTAGGTAAGGTGAAATGAATAATAAAAGTACATAGAGGGGAACATACCTATAGTATCCAACTTGAATTAAATGCTTATGTATTATTTGTTTGCTCTAGTTTTTAGCTTAGGGTTTTTTGTTTTTTTTTGTTTTTTTTTTTTGGGGGGGGGGTCAGCCATTTTTTTTGTAGTGCTCCTAGTTCCATGATTTAATTTTAGTGAAATCAAATTTGAATAGCCCAAAGTTATATAATTAATGACATTCTTTTTCAATTACAGTCACTAATTGATCCTAGCCTGCTCAAAGGACCCCTGGTGGCAGATAGTCACACTGCAATTTGGGCAGATGGAGGTCCTGCCAGTTTGCTGATTTGTTTGGCCAGCTAATATGTATTACTTTAAAATCTTAGGTAGTTGGCAATACCTCAAAAATGTGCAAGTCACATTTCCTTACACACCACCATGTTGGGTGTGATGGGGTAAAAATGAAGCCCTTGAGGGGAGGTTGCAGAGGGAGATGCTCATTAGGTACAGTGTAGGGAAGAAGGATCTCTATCAATGGATATATACGATAAAAGATTAGACAAGTTGCAAGATGACTGTTAGCTCACACCTTTGTGTTAGATGACTTTCTTGGTCAAAATTTACTTATTTATGATATTCAGTCAACTTGATTAGTAGCACTTCTTTTCTTTAAAAGTAATTCTAAATTTTCCAAGCTATAAAGGCTAGGCCACAGGCCCCACATACATTTATAAATGTAGAAGAATGGCAAGTGTAGGAAGCTATTAGGGGAACTGGTTCTCAAAGTGGGATTTCCAGACCAGCAGGATCTGGATCACCTGGAAGCTTATTAGAAATGCAAATTTGTGGACCCCATTCTAGACTTACTGAATCAGAAACTGGGGAAGGGAAGCAGAAGTTTGCATTTTCACAAATTTTCCTAGTGATTCTGATTTGTGATAAAGGCAGATGTAAGGCCAGGAATCAAGCAAAATTATCGGAGTCCAGAGTTCTTGCTCTGGGCCACCAATACTCAAGGAGTTGTGAAGGTTTAGTTCAGTTCAGTCGCTCAGTCATGTCTGACTCTTTGCGACCCCATGAATCACACCACGCCAGGCCTCCCCGTCCATCACCAACTCCTGGAGTTCACTCAGACTCACGTCCATCGAGTCCATGATGCCATCCAGCCATCTCATCCTCTGTCGTCCCCTTCTCCTCCTGCCCCCAACCTCTCCCAGCATCAGAGTCTTTTCCAATGTGTCAACTCTTTACGTGAGGTGGCCAAAGTGCTGGAGTTTCAGCCTTAGCATCATTCCTTCCAAAGAAATCCCAGGGCTGATCTCCTTCAGAATGTATTGGTTGGATCTCCTTGCAGTCCAAGGGACTCTCAAGAGTCTTCTCCAACACCACAGTTCAAAGCCATGAATTCTTCGGCACTCAGCCTTCTTCACAATCCAACTCTCACATCCATACATGACTACAGGAATCTCCCAAATGATGGGAGACACAGCAAACACAGCTTTCCAAAACTCAAGTGGCTAAAATGGAAACATCATTCCAAAGTTTAACAAAGCTAGAGCAAACATGGAGGAAATAGCTTCCCTCCAAATACACTCCCATCCAAAGGAAGTTAAAATCTCTAGAACTTGAGATACCTTGAAATACAACTCTTATTTTATTTGTGTGTGTGGTTTGGTATAATTCTGTTTATATATTTCATTTTGGTCTATGGAAGGACACTTTCCTCTTCATTGCCCTTGTCTATGGGTTTGTGGTGATAAAAGCTATAACTTATCCCCATTGCTTTCAAATCTGCTCTCCTGTACCTCCCTTACAAAACCCCCAGAGTGTTCCTACTTAGGACTCCATACCTAAAGACAAGCTTGGTATATAAGTAAGACAAAAAGGGAATTTAAGATGGGAAGGGAGAGAGAACCAACAATGACAAATACAAACTGGGATGGGGAGAGGATTATAAAAGAAAAAAAAAGAGAGAGAGAGAGAGAGAAAGATGAGTTAGAAAAGAAAAGAGAGAAAGAGAAAGAGAGACACCAGGAGTAAGGAATCTGAGGCAAGAGTAGGGAGGGTGGAAGAGACAGGAACACCCAGCAGCTGTTTGGAATAGATTGCGTGCACCATCCATTCTGAGTGGACTCTTTCCTGTGTTCATCAGCCGTCTGCAATGTGGTGATTAATCATTCATGTCAGAAGCCCTAATCCTATTCAATAGAAAACAAATGCCATGGCACCCAGCCCTTTGCTTATCCCATGCACTCTGCATGCTTGCTTGGGCAAGGCTGTCTGGGACAAAGATGGTTTTCTAGGGACCCTCAATGTGAATTATTGGCAACTCCACATGTTGAAGATGTCCTATGATCTCAAGTGCCTTGACTTTTATGAAAAGAAAAGAAATTCACTAGCAAGAAAGGTCAAGTTGTGCTAGTTAAGCAAATGATCAACATTCATTTAACTCTCTTTTAGAGAAAAAAAAGTAGCCTCAGTTATTTATAAAGCTCCATCTTCTAAGGAACACAGAGCAACTCACACCAGTTACTTCATCAGTCCTCTTGGAATCTCTTTGTGGCAAGGGTTAGCTCTGTTGTCTCATTTTGCAAATTTTTTCTGAGGTTGTGTAATCGTAATCTTTTGTCCTACCCATTTGTCTTCTGGCTTCACTTTTTTCATCACTATTTATTTATTTATCCAAATAACTTTCCACTGGAAGGAAGAATGTAGAAAAATAATATCTTAAATGGTATTAATACAAACTGCCTTGGAAAGTTCCATTTTCACTGTGTAGTTAGGATTGGATTGAAGCACTCGGGCTCTAGAATCAGAAAGGCTAAGCTTCAAATCCCAGTTCACCACCTGAGTAGCTTTATAGCTCATAGCACATGAATTACATCCATAAGCATCCTTTTTTTTCATGTGCTAAGACTGGGATACTGGTAAGATGTAAGTGAAATGATGCATAATATACAGGAGGTACTCAATACCTGTTATCTGGTAAGTCAGAGAACTTTCATCATCACTGTCACACTTTTTTTGAGGAAGAATCTGAGCAGGTAGAGATGTGTTTGGGAAAGAGTATTACTTTTTAACACTTAGTTGCAAGGCAAAATTTCTATTACCTCTAGTTTTTGTAACCTACCTAGTGTAGAGAAATAAGGAAAGAGGCAGATGAACCAAGTACATGTGAAGCTTAAAAGATCCAGTCATAAAAATTAGGATTCTTTGGTCCAATTTCATCAACAGAAAAAGAAGACTCAGAGAAGTTGTAACACTGAGTCATTTGGCACACTCATGCAAGGTCAAACATTCTTTGAAGTATTTTCTTGTTTTTCACATTCATGGGAGTACAAGGCTGTATGATGTGGGACTGAGATAGAAAGATAAACGGATGGTGGAGAGCATCTATATGGGTGCCCAAGAAATATTTATTAGATGGACATGTGGTTGCAAAACAACTGAACATCAGGTGGGCCTTTTGAAGAAAATACTCTCCTGGGCCTTGAAATCAACAAAGGGCCTAAAACATCCAGGTTTGGGGATTGTACCAGAGATGGTAAGGAAAAATTGTGAAATACTGGAGGAAACTACAGGAATGGAATTTCAGCCTTTGAAAAATATATATAGAAGGTACCTGCCCCCAACCTCCTTTTGATCTTCTGAAGGAAGTGTGAAATCACAAACATTGACTTTAATTAATATTCACATAAAATATGCTTTATTAAAATGAATATATATTTAATAACCTAGAATGCAAAATTCAGATCAATTATAAACATGAAATATATATCCCTCTCTGAAAATAGTCCTAAATTTGAGGAGGGAGGGTCACTATCTTATTCAAGCACTTCAGCGGAAATGTTGAGAAATAATGGATCAAAACAAGAAAAAGTGAAAAGCAAAGATAAAAAACAGCAATAAATCCACAATCAATGGAGTAGTGATGGGTTATACTTTACCTAATGGGGAAGAGAAACTCATAAACTTAATTTTATTGTTATTCTTTCACTCAAATGAAGGACTGCAAGGAAGGCCACCCTATGAAATATAAAGAGACTAAATGGGAAACCTAAGAGGACACCAAAGCAAAATTCAATTAAAATATATATATATATCTATATTCAAGAGGAGAGAACATTTAGATAATGCTGGTTCACAGTTGGAATTCAAGAAATGTGAGTTGCATCCATTGTAAAAAGAGGCGAGTGTGGCAGTGAGAAGTCTGGAATGAAGAAATGCATGATGCTCCCTCATAATCCCCCAGCCCCTCAAAGGATGTTGTGAAGGACAAGCTTTCTATTTTCTCACCAGGTGGTTCTACAATCAGAGTTGCATAGTCAGAGACTTTTGCACTGGTTAGAATATGGATCTCAGAGTGGCATTTATTATATGCTTATGCTATTCTGAGTCCTGGGAAGAAGCAGTGTTAATTATTGCTGACAGAGATATGCCGATGAGGTTGATCAGGAGGAAAGCAGGACTTTGATGATAACCCTCAGTGACGCCTCTTTGATTGTCAAGGACTCTTCTATCAACAGAGAGCACATCCTAGGTGGCCCAAGTGGTGCAGAAGAGATTCAAACATCAGGTGCTTTTGTTCCCTTTCATCCATACTTCTAAGAATGCTCATCATTCAGTGGCTTAGAATTAAATTTCCAGAGAACTCTTTTTATGGTTTGATTCTCATTCAGCACTTTGGTAACATTAGAACCTAACATCTATAAGCCAGGTCTTTACTCCTACTCTAAGAATAAGAAAACATCATGGTTATTGTGGGTTTGTTTGCCAGTACAGGTGAATTCTACTCTTTTCCTCAGTCCCGCCCTCAGCAGCCTAACAGGAGTCTGGGATGTGAATTTATTTCTCTCAGAACTGCAGTTTATCATCACTGAGTGCTCTCTAAATCCACTTTTAATTCACTCTTGTGTCTCAGAGGGCGTGGCTGCATGACTAAAATGTCCTCCCACGGAGAAACGAACAAAAGCAACATGCTCAGCCCTGATGGTGTATGGCCANATATATATTATATATTATACATCTATATCTATATAATACATCCATAAAAATGGCAATTTTCAAAAACAATTAAAAGGTAATCCCTACTTAATACCTTACATCAAAGTGAAGATGGGTCAACATTTACATATAAAATATATTTTTAAAGACTTAAAAATTAAAAGTTTACAAATATGGGAGAATATTTTGGTAAAATTATAATAGGAAAATTCTTTCTTAGCAAATCATAAATGATATTAAAATATTGACAAATTTAAATACACAATGTAGGTATAATTCTACTTGACCCAAGATATCCTGAACCCTATGGATATAAATCAAATGAAACAAAGCATAAACTGAAAAAAATAATAATTCAACACACATGGTAAATGGGATGCTTTCATTAATATTTAATTAAATCATAAGAACAGTATGGAAAAAGATCAGCAGTCAAATAAAACATGTGAAATCCATTCACAAGCAAATCATAAAAAGGAATTTCCATGATTTTAAGATGCAAAGAGATGCCAAAATTTAAACCTATTTATTTGTATTTAAAGCATACAAATCAAACACAATATAATTTTTAAGACTGTCATATACCAGCAATGCTTATCAATTACTAATTGTCAACAATGTAATCAAATATACACATTCCAGAATTAGGGGAGTAGTGAATTTATTGAAGGTCATATATACCATTTTGGCAATAAATATAAACATCAACATTTTAAATGTATATACCGGTTGACTCAACAATTCTAAGATTTCACATTTAGAAAATTTCATAAAAACTTGTTGTAGAATTGCTTATCATTGGAAAAAAAATAGAAACACATGAAAAAAACTAGGTACATTTACTTCAATGTATTTTCATATAACACTTAAACAATATAAGGAAACATAATGATTTAAGTCTATATAGCCTGATATGTAAAAATTTTGAGAAGAAGGACTAGTAAAATGCAACATGTATACAGAGAGCCATTATAACAAATCCACGTATGCACATATACTTATTTTTGAAAAATTTTTGCTTGAAGAATTTTAGGAACAGAGGGATGCATCTGGAACAACTGGGAGAATTTGGTTTGGTATGGAAAGGAGTTTTATTCTACACATTCTTTTACATGGTTTCTATTTATTCTGTTTCTTACTTAAAAATTTAAAATAGCCCATTAAATATCACCCTATTCATTTAACTTATATGCAGAGTACATCATGCAAAGTACTAGGTTGGATGAAAAACTAGCTGGAATCAAGATTTCAGGGAGAAATATCAATAACCTCAGATGACACCACCCTTATGTAAGAAAGTAAAAGGAACTAAAGACCCTCTTGAGGAAAGTGAAAAAGGGGAGTGAAAAAGGTGGCTTACAACTCAACTTTCAAAAAACGAAGATCATGGCATTCTGTCCCATCACTTCATGGCAAATAGATGGGGAAACAACAGAAACAATAATAGGCTTTATTCTATTGGGCTCCAAATCACTGCAGATGGTGACTGCAGCCATGAAATTAAGAGATGCTTGCTCCTTGGAAGAAAAACTATGACCAACATAGACAGCATATTAAAAAGCTGAAACATTTCTTTGCCAACAAAGGTACATCTGGTCAAAGCTATGGTTTTCCCAGTAGTCATATATGGATGTGAGAGTTGGACCATAAAGACAGCTGAGTGCTGAAGAATTGATGCTTTTGGACTGTGGTGTTGGATAAGACTTTTGACAGTCCCTTGGACTGCAAGGAGATCCAATCAATCCATTCTAAAGGANGAAAAAAAATAGAAACACATGAAAAAAACTAGGTACATTTACTTCAATGTATTTTCATATAACACTTAAACAATATAAGGAAACATAATGATTTAAGTCTATATAGCCTGATATGTAAAAATTTTGAGAAGAAGGACTAGTAAAATGCAACATGTATACAGAGAGCCATTATAACAAATCCACGTATGCACATATACTTATTTTTGAAAAATTTTTGCTTGAAGAATTTTAGGAACAGAGGGATGCATCTGGAACAACTGGGAGAATTTGGTTTGGTATGGAAAGGAGTTTTATTCTACACATTCTTTTACATGGTTTCTATTTATTCTGTTTCTTACTTAAAAATTTAAAATAGCCCATTAAATATCACCCTATTCATTTAACTTATATGCAGAGTACATCATGCAAAGTACTAGGTTGGATGAAAAACTAGCTGGAATCAAGATTTCAGGGAGAAATATCAATAACCTCAGATGACACCACCCTTATGTAAGAAAGTAAAAGGAACTAAAGACCCTCTTGAGGAAAGTGAAAAAGGGGAGTGAAAAAGGTGGCTTACAACTCAACTTTCAAAAAACGAAGATCATGGCATTCTGTCCCATCACTTCATGGCAAATAGATGGGGAAACAACAGAAACAATAATAGGCTTTATTCTATTGGGCTCCAAATCACTGCAGATGGTGACTGCAGCCATGAAATTAAGAGATGCTTGCTCCTTGGAAGAAAAACTATGACCAACATAGACAGCATATTAAAAAGCTGAAACATTTCTTTGCCAACAAAGGTACATCTGGTCAAAGCTATGGTTTTCCCAGTAGTCATATATGGATGTGAGAGTTGGACCATAAAGACAGCTGAGTGCTGAAGAATTGATGCTTTTGGACTGTGGTGTTGGATAAGACTTTTGACAGTCCCTTGGACTGCAAGGAGATCCAATCAATCCATTCTAAAGGAGATCAGTCCTGGGTGTTCTTTGGAAGGAATGATGCTAAAGCTGAAACTCCAGTACTTTGGCCACCTCATGCAAAGAGTTAACTCATTGGAAAATACTCTGGTTCTGGGAGGGATTGGGGGCAGGAGGAGAAGGGGATGACAGAGGATGAGATGGTTGGATGGCATCACCGACTCAATGGGCATGAGCTTGATCAAGCTCCTGGAGTTGGTGATGGACAGGAGAGCCTGGTGTGCTGCAGTCCACGGGAGGGCAAAGAGTCAGACAGGACTGAGGGACTGAAATGAGCTGAACTGAACTGATTACATTAAAATGTAATTTTTAACACAAATGAAATTGATTGAAGAGAATAGTTTACATAATATTAAGTATTTTATCTAGCAAAATAAAAAAAAGAACATAAAAATACAAGACTGCTGACAAACAGTAACACTAAGAATGATAAAATAATAAAAGTAAAAGCAGAAATTAAGTAAAAGTTAGTGGATATATATATATAAATTCCATATAGCAATTCATTGCATATGATTTATTGACTGCCTATTGTAAGTACATGCTACTTCTTTAGAAGCAGAGCCAAACCAGACATTATAAAGTTTACAGTCTAAAAAAGAAACTGTTAATAGCAGAGCAAATTTTCAGTCCATTCTTTAATTGTAAGTATCATAACTCCTTTAAAGAAAAAGACATTTGTATCACTTTGTAAACTTCTAAAATGCAAGAAGATTGGTTCTAATGCTAACTTAGCTTCTTCATATTGGATTTACCACTTTATTTGATTTTTTTTTTCTCTCCAGAGCTTCTCCATNTTCAGTCCATTCTTTAATTGTAAATATCATAACTCCTTTAAAGAAAAAGACATTTGTATCACTTTGTAAACTTCTAAAATGCAAGAAGATTGGTTCTAATGCTAACTTAGCTTCTTCATATTGGATTTATCACTTTATTTGATTTTTTTTTTCTCTCCAGAGCTTCTCCATAGCATTAGTCATCTCAGAATTTCTTAACTCTAAATTAATGGTTCAGCATGGGAGTTATGACTGAAAAAAAAAAAACACACATTCAATGATTTGTCAATAGTGAAGGTTTTAGCAGGTCTTGCATACATGAAAATATAGGGAACAAAGAAGCAGACAATCACAGTGATGTGGGAACCACAGGTCTGGAGTGCTTTTTGCCTCCCTTCCTGAATCAGGTTCTTCAGAGAGTGCAGGATGACTCCATAGGAGACGAGTAAGAGCAGAAACATGATACAGCAGATCAGTCCTCTATTGGCCACAACTAAGATGCCAATGACATAGGTGTCAGTATAGACGAGTTTTAGTAAAGGGAACATGTCACACAAAAGTGATCAGTGGCATTGGGGCCACAGAATGGGAGCCCATACATAGTGCCAAATTCAATTACTGAATGCAGGAAAACTCTAACCCAGGACATCACCAGCATCACAACATACACCATCTGCCTCATGATCACCAAAGAATGCAAGGGCTTACAGATGGCCACATAGCAGTCATAAACCATCACCAGCAGAAGAATGATCTCTGATGCACCAAAAAAATGCTCTGTAAACAGCTGGATCATATAGTATTGGAAAGATATGGTATTAATATAGATCAATGGAACAAAATAGAAAGCCCTGAGATAAATCCACACACTTATGGACACCTTATCTTCGATAAAGGAGGCAAGAACATACAATGGAGTAAAGACAGTCTCTTTAACAGGTGGTGCTGGGAAAACTGGTCAACCACTTGTAAAAGAATGAAACTAGATCACTTTCTAACTCCACACACAAAAATAAACTCAAAATGGATTAAAGATCTAAATGTAAGACCAGAAACTATGAAACTCCTTGAGGAGAACATAGGCAAAACACTCTCCAACATAAATTACAGTAGGATCCTCTATGATCCACCTCCCAGTATACTGGAAATAAAAGTGAAAATAAACAAATGGGATCTAATTAAAATTAAAAGCTTCTGCACAACAAAGGAAACTATAAGTAAGGTGAAAAGACAGCCTTCTGAATGGGAGAAAACAATAGCAAACGAAGCAACTGACAAACAACTAATCTCAAAAATTTACAAGCAACTTATGCAGCTCAACTCCAGAAAAATAAACGATCCAATCAAAAAATGGGCCAAAGATCTAAACAGGCATTTCTCCAAAGAAGACATACGGATGGCTAACAAACACATGAAAAGATGTTCAACATCACTTATTATCAGAGAAAGGCAAATCAACACCACAATGAGGTACCACTTCACACCAGTCAGAATGGCTGCGATCCAAAAATCTCCAAGTAATAAATGTTGGAGAGGATGTGGAGAAAAGGGAACCCTCTTACACTGTTGGTGGGAATGCAAACTAGTACAGCCATTATGGAGGGCAGTGTGGAGATTCCTTAAAAAATTGCAAATAGAACTGCCCTATGACCCAGCAATCCCACTGCTGGGCATACACAC
>SJYW01050893.1:23401-34194 GCA_006410735.1 Raphicerus campestris | reverse complement strand
AAGAAATGAAGCACCAGTCTATGTTCAATGCAGGATACAGGATGCTTGGGGCTGGTGTACGGGATGATCCGGGGAGGTGGGGTGGGGAGGGAGCTGGGAGGGGGCTTTGGCATGGGGAGATCGTGTACACCTGTGGATGATTCATGTCAATGTATGGCAAAACCAACACAGTACTGTAAAATAGAATAAAGTATTAAAAGGAAAAAAAAAAAAAGCTCAACATTCAGAAAACGAAGATCATGGCATCTGGTCCCATCACTTCATGGGAAATATATGGGAAACAGTGGAAACAGTGTCAGACTTTATTTTGGGGGGCTCAAAAATCACTGCAGATGGTGACTGCAGCCATGAAATTAAAAGTTGCTTACTCCTTGAAAGGAAAGTTACGACCAATCTAGCTAGAATATTCAAAAGCGGAGACATTACTTTGCCAATAAAGTTCCGTCTAGTCAAAGCTATGGTTTTTCCAGTAGTCATGTATGGATGTGAGAATTGGACTGTGAAGAAATCTGAGCAACGAAAATCTGATACTTTTGAACTGTGGTGTTGGAGAAGACTCTTGAAAGTCCCTTGGACTGCAAGGAGATCCAACCAGTCCATTCTAAAGGAGACAAATCCTGGATATTCTTTGTAAGGAATGCTGCTAAAGCTGAAACTCTAGTACATTGGCAACCTCATTCCAAGAGTTGACTCACTGGAAAAGACTAATGCTGGGAGGGATTGGGGGCAGGAGGAGAAGGGACGACCGAGGATGAGATGCCTGGATGTCATCACTGACTCAATGGACGTGAGTTTGAGTGAACTCTGGGAGTTGGCGATGGCTAGAGAGGCCTGGTGTGCTGCACTTCATGAGGTCTCAGAGAGTCAGACACAGCTGAGTGACTGAACTGAACTGGAGTGGCTCAGTGGGCAAAGAGTCCAACTACAATGAAGGAGATGCAGGTAGACATAAGTTCAATCCTCAGATTGGGAAAGAATAAGGAAGAGGAAGAAGGTTCCTGGAGAAGTAAATAGCGACCCACTCCAGTGTTCTATCCTGGTGAATCCCATGGACAGAGGAGCCTAGTGGGCAACAGTCCATAGGGTCACAGAAATTTCATATGACTAAAGTGACAGCATGCAGAAATGCAATAATGTATTAAATTTTTTTTCTCCTTGTTTTACAGGTAAACTTCTAACAGGTTAACTCAGCTCCTGTTCAGACTAGATAGAACCAAGAAATAACATATCTTACTTTGTCTTCCTGGGCCTCACACAGAATCCAAAGGAGAGAAGTTATTTTTGTTCTGTTCTTGTTCCTCTACATTTGACCATGGTGAGAAATCTGCTCATCATCACAACTATAATAGTCAGTAAGACCCTGAACTCACCAATGCACTTTTTTTCTTGATAGCTACAATTAAATCATTTATATATTTAGTTTTTTGCTCTTCTATTTCCCCAAGATTGATTTCTTTCCTTTTTTTTTTTTTTTTTTTTTTTTTTTTTAANTCTGGGGCTCTTCTGTGAGAGCACGTCTTGCTTCTTCTCCCTCATCTTCTCCTCCTTTCTCTCCTGAGGAAGTGGGAATGTGTTTCCAGGCACCCCATACAGGCCAGGGCTCTTGAGTATAATTTTTGTCTAGTTAAACCCAGGAACACCTTTCCTCCATTCAATGCTAATTTTTTATGCCTCTCTACAAAAATCTTTCTAATCTTACCACATGTACAATGTTATCTGCTCCTTAATGATGGGGCATGGTCAAAAGCTGGACTCCTTGCTGAGAATCCATCTTTCTTTTTCTTTTTTTTTTAATAAGGCTAAACTTTATTTTTTTTGAATACTTTATTCTGTTTTACAGTATTGTATTGGTTTTGCCATACATTGACATGAATCAGTCACAGGTGTACATGATCTCCCCCTGCTGAAGCCCCCTCCTACCTCCCTCCCCACACCGTCTCCCTGGATCATCCCGTACACCAGCCCCAAGCATCCTGTATCCTGTATTGAACCTAGACTGGAGCTTCATTTCTTATATGATAGTATACATGTTTCAGTGTCATTCTCCCAAATCATCCCACCCTCTCCCTTTCCCTCAGAAGCCAAAAGTCCGTTCTATACCTCTGTGTCTCTTATATTGTCTCACTTACACGGTCATCATTACTATCTTTCTAAATTCCATATATATGTGTCAGTATACTGTATTGGTGTTTTTCTTTCTGGCTTACTTCACTCTGTATAATCGGCTCCAGTTTCACCCATCTCATTAGAACTGAGTCAAACTTATTCCTTTTAAAGGCTGAGTAATACTCCATTGTGTATATGTACCATGGCTTTCTTATCCATTCATCTGCTGATGGACATCTGGGTTGTTTCCTTGTTCTGGCAATTATAAACAATGCTGCAATGAACATTGGGGTACATGTGTCTCTTTCAATTCGGGTTTCCTCGGTGTGTATGCCCAGCAGTGGGATTGCTGGGTCATAGGGCAGTTCTATTTGCAATTTTTTAAGGAATCTCCACACTGCCCTCCATAGTGGCTGTACTAGTTTGCATTCCCACCAACAGTGTAAGAGGGTTCCCTTTTCTCCACATCCTCTCCAGCACTTATTGCTTGTAGATTTTTGGATCGCAGCCATTCTGACTGGTGTGAAGTGGTACCTCATTGTGGTCTTGATTTGCATTTCTCTGATAATGAGTGATGTTGAGCATCTTTTCATGTGTTTGTTAGCCATCCGTATGTCTTCTTTGGAGAAATGCCTGTTTAGTTCTTTGGCCCATTTTTTGATTGGATCGTTTATTTTTCTGGAGTTGAGCTGCATAAGTTGCTTATATATCTTTGAGATTAGTTGTTTGTCAGTTGCTTCGTTTGCTATTGTTTTCTCCCATTCAGAAGGCTGTCTTTTCACCTTACTTATAGTTTCCTTTGTTGTGCAGAAGCTTTTAATTTTAATTAGATCCCATTTGTTTATTTTCACTTTTATTTCCAGTATACTGGGAGGTGGATCATAGAGGATCCTACTGTAATTTATGTTGGAGAGTGTTTTGCCTATGTTCTCCTCAAGGAGTTTCATAGTTTCTGGTCTTACATTTAGATCTTTAATCCATTTTGAGTTTATTTTTGTGTGTGGAGTTAGAAAGTGATCTAGTTTCATTCTTTTACAAGTGGTTGACCAGTTTTCCCAGCACCACCTGTTAAAGAGACTGTCTTTACTCCATTGTATGTTCTTGCCTCCTTTATCGAAGATAAGGTGTCCATAAGTGTGTGGATTTATCTCAGGGCTTTCTATTTTGTTCCATTGATCTATATTAATACCATATCTTTCCAATACTATATGATCCAGCTGTTTACAGAGCATTTTTTTGGTGCATCAGAGATCATTCTTCTGCTGGTGATGGCTTATGACTGCTATGTGGCCATCTGTAAGCCCTTGCATTCTTTGGTGATCATGAGGCAGATGGTGTATGTTGTGATGCTGGTGATGTCCTGGGTTAGAGGTTTCCTGCATTCAGTAATTGAATTTGGCACTATGTATGGGCTCCCATTCTGTGGCCCCAATGCCACTGATCACTTTTGTGTGACATGTTCCCTTTACTAAAACTCGTCTATACTGACACCTATGTCATTGGCATCTTAGTTGTGGCCAATAGAGGACTGATCTGCTGTATCATGTTTCTGCTCTTACTCGTCTCCTATGGAGTCATCCTGCACTCTCTGAAGAACCTGATTCAGGAAGGGAGGAAAAAAGCACTCCAGACCTGTGGTTCCCACATCACTGTGATTGTCTGCTTCTTTGTTCCCTATATTTTCATGTATGCAAGACCTGCTAAAACCTTCACTATTGACAAATCATTGAATGTTTTTTTTTTTTTTTTCAGTCATAACTCCCATGCTGAACCATTAATTTAGAGTTAAGAAATTCTGAGATGACTAATGCTATGGAGAAGCTCTGGAGAGAAAAAAAAAATCAAATAAAGTGGTAAATCCAATATGAAGAAGCTAAGTTAGCATTAGAACCAATCTTCTTGCATTTTAGAAGTTTACAAAGTGATACAAATGTCTTTTTCTTTAAAGGAGTTATGATACTTACAATTAAAGAATGGACTGAAAATTTGCTCTGCTATTAACAGTTTCTTTTTTAGACTGTAAACTTTATAATGTCTGGTTTGGCTCTGCTTCTAAAGAAGTAGCATGTACTTACAATAGGCAGTCAATAAATCATATGCAATGAATTGCTATATGGAATTTATATATATATATCCACTAACTTTTACTTAATTTCTGCTTTTACTTTTATTATTTTATCATTCTTAGTGTTACTGTTTGTCAGCAGTCTTGTATTTTTATGTTCTTTTTTTTATTTTGCTAGATAAAATACTTAATATTATGTAAACTATTCTCTTCAATCAATTTCATTTGTGTTAAAAATTACATTTTAATGTAATCAGTTCAGTTCAGCTCATTTCAGTCCCTCAGTCCTGTCTGACTCTTTGCCCTCCCGTGGACTGCAGCACACCAGGCTCTCCTGTCCATCACCAACTCCAGGAGCTTGATCAAGCTCATGCCCATTGAGTCGGTGATGCCATCCAACCATCTCATCCTCTGTCATCCCCTTCTCCTCCTGCCCCCAATCCCTCCCAGAACCAGAGTATTTTCCAATGAGTTAACTCTTTGCATGAGGTGGCCAAAGTACTGGAGTTTCAGCTTTAGCATCATTCCTTCCAAAGAACACCCAGGACTGATCTCCTTTAGAATGGATTGATTGGATCTCCTTGCAGTCCAAGGGACTGTCAAAAGTCTTATCCAACACCACAGTCCAAAAGCATCAATTCTTCAGCACTCAGCTGTCTTTATGGTCCAACTCTCACATCCATATATGACTACTGGGAAAACCATAGCTTTGACCAGATGTACCTTTGTTGGCAAAGAAATGTTTCAGCTTTTTAATATGCTGTCTATGTTGGTCATAGTTTTTCTTCCAAGGAGCAAGCATCTCTTAATTTCATGGCTGCAGTCACCATCTGCAGTGATTTGGAGCCCAATAGAATAAAGCCTATTATTGTTTCTGTTGTTTCCCCATCTATTTGCCATGAAGTGATGGGACAGAATGCCATGATCTTCGTTTTTTGAAAGTTGAGTTGTAAGCCACCTTTTTCACTCCCCTTTTTCACTTTCCTCAAGAGGGTCTTTAGTTCCTTTTACTTTCTTACATAAGGGTGGTGTCATCTGAGGTTATTGATATTTCTCCCTGAAATCTTGATTCCAGCTAGTTTTTCATCCAACCTAGTACTTTGCATGATGTACTCTGCATATAAGTTAAATGAATAGGGTGATATTTAATGGGCTATTTTAAATTTTTAAGTAAGAAACAGAATAAATAGAAACCATGTAAAAGAATGTGTAGAATAAAACTCCTTTCCATACCAAACCAAATTCTCCCAGTTGTTCCAGATGCATCCCTCTGTTCCTAAAATTCTTCAAGCAAAAATTTTTCAAAAATAAGTATATGTGCATACGTGGATTTGTTATAATGGCTCTCTGTATACATGTTGCATTTTACTAGTCCTTCTTCTCAAAATTTTTACATATCAGGCTATATAGACTTAAATCATTATGTTTCCTTATATTGTTTAAGTGTTATATGAAAATACATTGAAGTAAATGTACCTAGTTTTTTTCATGTGTTTCTATTTTTTTTCCAATGATAAGCAATTCTACAACAAGTTTTTATGAAATTTTCTAAATGTGAAATCTTAGAATTGTTGAGTCAACCGGTATATACATTTAAAATGTTGATGTTTATATTTATTGCCAAAATGGTATATATGACCTTCAATAAATTCACTACTCCCCTAATTCTGGAATGTGTATATTTGATTACATTGTTGACAATTAGTAATTGATAAGCATTGCTGGTATATGACAGTCTTAAAAATTATATTGTGTTTGATTTGTATGCTTTAAATACAAATAAATAGGTTTAAATTTTGGCATCTCTTTGCATCTTAAAATCATGGAAATTCCTTTTTATGATTTGCTTGTGAATGGATTTCACATGTTTTATTTGACTGCTGATCTTTTTCCATACTGTTCTTATGATTTAATTAAATATTAATGAAAGTATCCCATTTACCATGTGTGTTGAATTATTATTTTTTTCAGTTTATGCTTTGTTTCATTTGATTTATATCCATAGGGTTCAGGATATCTTGGGTCAAGTAGAATTATACCTACATTGTGTATTTAAATTTGTCAATATTTTAATATCATTTATGATTTGCTAAGAAAGAATTTTCCTATTATAATTTTACCAAAATATTCTCCCATATTTGTAAACTTTTAATTTTTAAGTCTTTAAAAATATATTTTATATGTAAATGTTGACCCATCTTCACTTTGATGTAAGGTATTAAGTAGGGATTACCTTTTAATTGTTTTTGAAAATTGCCATTTTTATGGATGTATTATATAGATATAGATGTATAATATATAATATATATGTAGATGTATAATAAATAATGTATAATATAGATGCATATTTTTTCTCATTACTTGATATTCAAACTTTGAATAGCATATTCAATATGCTATGTCTTTGGATAAAAAAACAGGGCTCTACTGACTTCTAGTCATCTCCCTCTTTTTTAAATTGAAGGACAATTGCTTTATAGAATTCTGTTGTTTTCTGACAAACCTCAACATGAATGAGCCATAGATATACATATATACCCTCCCTATTGAAGCTCCCTCTCATCTCCCTCCCCACCCCACCCCTCTAGGTTGATACAGAGCCCCTGTTTGAGTTTCCTGAGCCATACAGCAAATTCCCGTTGGCTATCTACTTTACACATTTTAATGTAAGTTTCCATGTTACTCTTTCCATACATCTCATCCTTTCCTCCTCTCTCCCTATGTCCATAAGTCTATTCTCTATGTCTGTTTCTCCATTGCTGCCCTGAAAATAAATTCATCAGTACCATTTTTCTAGATTCCATATATATGCAATAGAATATGATATGTATCTTTCTCTTTCTAACTCACTTCACTCTGTATGATAGGTTCTAGGTTCATCAGCCTCCTTAGAGCTGACTCAAAGTTGTTCCTTTTTATGGCTGAGTAATATATCCCACTGTGTATATGTACCTGATTTTATACATTCATCTGTCAATGGACATTTGTTGATGGCATTGCTTCCAGGTTCTTGCTCTTGTAAATTGTGTTGCAATGAACAATGGGATACAGGTTGTCTTTTTCAATTTTGGTTTACTCAGGGTATATACCTAGGAATGGGATTGATGGGTCATATGGTGGTTTTATTCTAGTTTTTTAAAGAATCTCCATATCATTTTTCCTAATGTCTGTGTCAATTTACATTCCCACCAACAGTGCAAGAGAGCTCCCTTTTCTCTACACCCTTTCCAGCATTTATTGTTTGTAGACTTTTTGATGATGGCCATTCTGACTAGTGTGAGGTGATATCTCATTGTAGTTTTGATTTTCTCTAATAATGAGCAATGATGAGGATCTTTTCATGAGTCTGTTAGCCATCTATATGTCTTTTTTGGAGAAATGTCTGTTTAGGTCTTTTCCCCATGTTTTCATTGGGTTGTATGTTTTTCTGATATTGAGTTGTATGAGCTGCTTGTATAGTTTGGAATGAATCCATTGTCAGTTGTTTCATTTGCTATTATTTTCTCCCATTCTGTGGTTAGTCTTTTCACCTTGCTTATAGTTTCCTTTGCTGTGCAAAAACTTTTAAGTTTAACAAGATCCCACTTGTTTACTTTTGTTTTTATTTCCATCACTCTAAGAGGTGGGTCATAGAGGATTTTGCTTTTACTTATGTCATTGAGTGTTCTGCTTGTTTTCCTCTAAGAGTTTTATAGCTTCTGATCTTACATTTAGGTCTTTAATCCGCTTTGAGTTTATATATGTGTATGGTGTTAGGAAGTATTCTAATTTCATTCTTTTACATGTAGCTATCCAGTTTTCCTGGCATCATTTATTGAAGAGGCTGTTTTTGCCCATTGTATATTATTGCCTCCTTTGTCAAGCATAAGGTACCCATAGATGCATGGGTTTATTTCTGGTCTTTCTATTTTGTTCCATTGGTCTATATTTCTGTTTTTGTGCAAGTATCATACTGTCTTGATGACTGCTCAGTTCAGTTCATTTCAGTTGCTCATTTGTGTCCAACTCTTTGTGACCCCATGAACCACAGCACGCCAGTTCTCCCTCTCCATCACCAACTCCAAGAGTTTACCCAAACTCATGTCCATTGAGTCGGTAATGCCATCAAACCATCTCATCCTCTGTCGTCCCCTTCTCCTCCTGCCTTCAATCTTTCCCAACATCAAGGTCTTTTTAAATGAGTCAGCTATTCACATCAGGTGGCCCAAAGTATTGGAGTTTCAGCTTCAACACCAGTCCTTCCAATGGACATCCAGGACTGATTTCCCTTAGGATGGACTGGTTAGATCTCCTTACAGTCCAGAGGATTCTCAAGAGTCTTCTCCAACAAACAGTTCAAAAGCATCAATTCTTCGGTGCTCAGCTTTCTTCAAATGCCAAATCTCACATCCATACATGACTACTGGAAAAAAATATGGCCTTGATTAGATGGACCTTTGTTGACAAAGTAATGTCTCTGCTTTTCAATATGCTGTCTAGGTTGGTCATAAGTTTCCTTCCAAGCAGTAAGCGTCTTTTAATTCCATGGCTACAGTCACAATCTGCAGTGATTTTGGAGCCAAAAGAATAAAGTCTGACACTGTTTCCACTGTTTCCCCATCTATTTACCGTGAAGTGATGGGACCAGATGCCATGATCTTCGTTTTCTGAATGTTGAGCTTTCAGCCAACTTTTTCACTCTCCACTTTCACTTTCATCAAAATGCTCTTTATTTTCTGTCCTTAGGGTGGTATCATCTGCTTATCTAAGATTGTTGATATTTCTCCTGCCATTCTTGATTCTGGCTTGTAATTCATTCAGCCCAGCATTTCACATTATGTGTTCTGCATAATAAGTTAAGTAAACAGGATGACCATATACAGCCTTGATGAACTCCTTTCCCAATTTGGAACCAGTCCATTGTTTCATGTCTGGTCCTAACTATTGCTTCTTGCCTCCATGCAAGTTTCTCAAGAGACAGGAAAGGTGGTCTGGTAATCCCATCTCTTCAAAAATGTTCCGTGTTTTGATCCACAAAATCAAAGATCCACAAATCATAGTCAATGAAGCAGAAGTAGATGTTTTTCTGGAACTCTTTTGCTTTCTCCATAGTCCAGTGATGTTGTCAACTTAAACTCTGTTTCCTCCTCCTCTTTGAAACCCAACTTGTACATCTGTAAGTTCTTGGTTTATATACTGGTGAAACCTAGCTTGAAGGATTTTGAACACATATTTGTTAGCATGTGATGTGGGGATCAATTCAATTATGTAATACTCTTTTGGGATATTTTCATGTTACAGAGGTACAGAATGAATTTACTTTCTCTAGTATTAAGTATAGCTAGAAATATTTTGAGTTCATCTATCTGGGGATATATTAAAGTGTAGATATTTCTAAAACTCATAATAGGCTCAATTAATAATATTCTCTAAAGATACTTCAGTTCAGTTCAGTTAAGTAGCTCAGTTGTGTCCGACTCTATGCGACCCCATGAATCGCAGCACGCCAGGCCTCCCTGTCCATCCCATCTCCCAGAGTTCGCTCAGACACACGTTCACCGAGTCCTTAATGCCATCCAGCAATCTATCCTCTGTCGTCTGCTTCTCCTCCTGCTCCCAATCCCTCACAACATCAGAGTATTTTCCAATGAGTCAGCTCTTCGCATGAGGTGGCCAAAGTACTGGAGTTTCAGCTTTAGCAGCATTCCCTCCAAAGTAAACCCAGGGCTGATCACTTTCAGAATGGACTGGTTGGATCTCCTTGCAATCCAAGGGACTCTCAAGAGTCATCTCCAACACCACAGTTCAAAAGCATCAATTGTTTGGCGCTCAGCCTTCTTCACAGTCCAACTCTCACATTCATACATGACCACAGGAAAAGCCATAGCCTTGACTAGACGGACCTTAGTCAGCAATGTGATGTCTCTGCTTTTGAATATACTTTCTAGGTTGGTCATAACTTTTCTTCCAAGGAGTAAGCATCTTTTAATTTAATGCCTGCAATCACCATAAGCAGTGATTTTGGGGTCAAAAGAAATAAAGTCTGACACTGTTTCAACTGTTTCCCCATCTATTTCCCATGAAATGATGGGACCAGAAGCCATGATCTTCGTTTTCTTGATGTTGAGCTTTAAGTCAACGTTTTCACTTTCCTCTTTCACTTTCATTAAGAGGCGTGTTAATTCTTCTTCACTTTCTGCCATAAGGGTGGTGTCATCTGCAAATCTGAGGATCTGAGGTTATTGATATTTCTCCCGGCAATCTTGATTCCAGCTTCTGTTTCTTCAAGTCCAACACATCTCATGATGTACTCTGCATATAAGTAAAATAAGCAGGATGACAATGTAGAGCTTTGACGTACTCCTTTTCCTATTTGGAACCAGTCTGTTTCTCCATGTCCAGTTCTTACTGTTGCTTCCTGGCCTGCATACAGATTTCTCAAGAGGCAGGTCAGGTGGTCTGGTATTCCTACTTCTTTTCAAAATTTTTCCACAGTTTATTGTAATCCACACAGTCAAAGGCTTTGATATAGTCAATAAAGCAGAAATAGATGTTTTTTCTGAAACGCTCTTGCTTTTTCCATGATCCAGCGGATGTTGGCAATTTGATCTCTGGTTCCTCTGCCTTTTCTAAAACCAGCTTG
>SJYW01050893.1:0-22590 GCA_006410735.1 Raphicerus campestris | reverse complement strand
AGATGTATAATAAATAATGTATAATATAGATGCATATTTTTTCTCATTACTTGATATTCAAACTTTGAATAGCATATTCAATATGCTATGTCTTTGGATAAAAAAACAGGGCTCTACTGACTTCTAGTCATCTCCCTCTTTTTTAAATTGAAGGACAATTGCTTTATAGAATTCTGTTGTTTTCTGACAAACCTCAACATGAATGAGCCATAGATATACATATATACCCTCCCTATTGAAGCTCCCTCTCATCTCCCTCCCCACCCCACCCCTCTAGGTTGATACAGAGCCCCTGTTTGAGTTTCCTGAGCCATACAGCAAATTCCCGTTGGCTATCTACTTTACACATTTTAATGTAAGTTTCCATGTTACTCTTTCCATACATCTCATCCTTTCCTCCTCTCTCCCTATGTCCATAAGTCTATTCTCTATGTCTGTTTCTCCATTGCTGCCCTGAAAATAAATTCATCAGTACCATTTTTCTAGATTCCATATATATGCAATAGAATATGATATGTATCTTTCTCTTTCTAACTCACTTCACTCTGTATGATAGGTTCTAGGTTCATCAGCCTCCTTAGAGCTGACTCAAAGTTGTTCCTTTTTATGGCTGAGTAATATATCCCACTGTGTATATGTACCTGATTTTATACATTCATCTGTCAATGGACATTTGTTGATGGCATTGCTTCCAGGTTCTTGCTCTTGTAAATTGTGTTGCAATGAACAATGGGATACAGGTTGTCTTTTTCAATTTTGGTTTACTCAGGGTATATACCTAGGAATGGGATTGATGGGTCATATGGTGGTTTTATTCTAGTTTTTTAAAGAATCTCCATATCATTTTTCCTAATGTCTGTGTCAATTTACATTCCCACCAACAGTGCAAGAGAGCTCCCTTTTCTCTACACCCTTTCCAGCATTTATTGTTTGTAGACTTTTTGATGATGGCCATTCTGACTAGTGTGAGGTGATATCTCATTGTAGTTTTGATTTTCTCTAATAATGAGCAATGATGAGGATCTTTTCATGAGTCTGTTAGCCATCTATATGTCTTTTTTGGAGAAATGTCTGTTTAGGTCTTTTCCCCATGTTTTCATTGGGTTGTATGTTTTTCTGATATTGAGTTGTATGAGCTGCTTGTATAGTTTGGAATGAATCCATTGTCAGTTGTTTCATTTGCTATTATTTTCTCCCATTCTGTGGTTAGTCTTTTCACCTTGCTTATAGTTTCCTTTGCTGTGCAAAAACTTTTAAGTTTAACAAGATCCCACTTGTTTACTTTTGTTTTTATTTCCATCACTCTAAGAGGTGGGTCATAGAGGATTTTGCTTTTACTTATGTCATTGAGTGTTCTGCTTGTTTTCCTCTAAGAGTTTTATAGCTTCTGATCTTACATTTAGGTCTTTAATCCGCTTTGAGTTTATATATGTGTATGGTGTTAGGAAGTATTCTAATTTCATTCTTTTACATGTAGCTATCCAGTTTTCCTGGCATCATTTATTGAAGAGGCTGTTTTTGCCCATTGTATATTATTGCCTCCTTTGTCAAGCATAAGGTACCCATAGATGCATGGGTTTATTTCTGGTCTTTCTATTTTGTTCCATTGGTCTATATTTCTGTTTTTGTGCAAGTATCATACTGTCTTGATGACTGCTCAGTTCAGTTCATTTCAGTTGCTCATTTGTGTCCAACTCTTTGTGACCCCATGAACCACAGCACGCCAGTTCTCCCTCTCCATCACCAACTCCAAGAGTTTACCCAAACTCATGTCCATTGAGTCGGTAATGCCATCAAACCATCTCATCCTCTGTCGTCCCCTTCTCCTCCTGCCTTCAATCTTTCCCAACATCAAGGTCTTTTTAAATGAGTCAGCTATTCACATCAGGTGGCCCAAAGTATTGGAGTTTCAGCTTCAACACCAGTCCTTCCAATGGACATCCAGGACTGATTTCCCTTAGGATGGACTGGTTAGATCTCCTTACAGTCCAGAGGATTCTCAAGAGTCTTCTCCAACAAACAGTTCAAAAGCATCAATTCTTCGGTGCTCAGCTTTCTTCAAATGCCAAATCTCACATCCATACATGACTACTGGAAAAAAATATGGCCTTGATTAGATGGACCTTTGTTGACAAAGTAATGTCTCTGCTTTTCAATATGCTGTCTAGGTTGGTCATAAGTTTCCTTCCAAGCAGTAAGCGTCTTTTAATTCCATGGCTACAGTCACAATCTGCAGTGATTTTGGAGCCAAAAGAATAAAGTCTGACACTGTTTCCACTGTTTCCCCATCTATTTACCGTGAAGTGATGGGACCAGATGCCATGATCTTCGTTTTCTGAATGTTGAGCTTTCAGCCAACTTTTTCACTCTCCACTTTCACTTTCATCAAAATGCTCTTTATTTTCTGTCCTTAGGGTGGTATCATCTGCTTATCTAAGATTGTTGATATTTCTCCTGCCATTCTTGATTCTGGCTTGTAATTCATTCAGCCCAGCATTTCACATTATGTGTTCTGCATAATAAGTTAAGTAAACAGGATGACCATATACAGCCTTGATGAACTCCTTTCCCAATTTGGAACCAGTCCATTGTTTCATGTCTGGTCCTAACTATTGCTTCTTGCCTCCATGCAAGTTTCTCAAGAGACAGGAAAGGTGGTCTGGTAATCCCATCTCTTCAAAAATGTTCCGTGTTTTGATCCACAAAATCAAAGATCCACAAATCATAGTCAATGAAGCAGAAGTAGATGTTTTTCTGGAACTCTTTTGCTTTCTCCATAGTCCAGTGATGTTGTCAACTTAAACTCTGTTTCCTCCTCCTCTTTGAAACCCAACTTGTACATCTGTAAGTTCTTGGTTTATATACTGGTGAAACCTAGCTTGAAGGATTTTGAACACATATTTGTTAGCATGTGATGTGGGGATCAATTCAATTATGTAATACTCTTTTGGGATATTTTCATGTTACAGAGGTACAGAATGAATTTACTTTCTCTAGTATTAAGTATAGCTAGAAATATTTTGAGTTCATCTATCTGGGGATATATTAAAGTGTAGATATTTCTAAAACTCATAATAGGCTCAATTAATAATATTCTCTAAAGATACTTCAGTTCAGTTCAGTTAAGTAGCTCAGTTGTGTCCGACTCTATGCGACCCCATGAATCGCAGCACGCCAGGCCTCCCTGTCCATCCCATCTCCCAGAGTTCGCTCAGACACACGTTCACCGAGTCCTTAATGCCATCCAGCAATCTATCCTCTGTCGTCTGCTTCTCCTCCTGCTCCCAATCCCTCACAACGTCAGAGTCTTTTCCAATGAGTCAGCTCTTCGCATGAGGTGGCCAAAGTACTGGAGTTTCAGCTTTAGCAGCATTCCCTCCAAAGTAAACCCAGGGCTGATCACTTTCAGAATGGACTGGTTGGATCTCCTTGCAATCCAAGGGACTCTCAAGAGTCATCTCCAACACCACAGTTCAAAAGCATCAATTGTTTGGCGCTCAGCCTTCTTCACAGTCCAACTCTCACATTCATACATGACCACAGGAAAAGCCATAGCCTTGACTAGACGGACCTTAGTCAGCAATGTGATGTCTCTGCTTTTGAATATACTTTCTAGGTTGGTCATAACTTTTCTTCCAAGGAGTAAGCATCTTTTAATTTAATGCCTGCAATCACCATAAGCAGTGATTTTTGGGTCAAAAGAAATAAAGTCTGACACTGTTTCAACTGTTTCCCCATCTATTTCCCATGAAATGATGGGACCAGAAGCCATGATCTTCGTTTTCTTGATGTTGAGCTTTAAGTCAACGTTTTCACTTTCCTCTTTCACTTTCATTAAGAGGCGTGTTAATTCTTCTTCACTTTCTGCCATAAGGGTGGTGTCATCTGCAAATCTGAGGATCTGAGGTTATTGATATTTCTCCCGGCAATCTTGATTCCAGCTTCTGTTTCTTCAAGTCCAACACATCTCATGATGTACTCTGCATATAAGTAAAATAAGCAGGATGACAATGTAGAGCTTTGACGTACTCCTTTTCCTATTTGGAACCAGTCTGTTTCTCCATGTCCAGTTCTTACTGTTGCTTCCTGGCCTGCATACAGATTTCTCAAGAGGCAGGTCAGGTGGTCTGGTATTCCTACTTCTTTTCAAAATTTTTCCACAGTTTATTGTAATCCACACAGTCAAAGGCTTTGANTGTGTTGCAATGAACAATGGGATACAGGTTGTCTTTTTCAATTTTGGTTTACTCAGGGTATATACCTAGGAATGGGATTGATGGGTCATATGGTGGTTTTATTCTAGTTTTTTAAAGAATCTCCATATCATTTTTCCTAATGTCTGTGTCAATTTACATTCCCACCAACAGTGCAAGAGAGCTCCCTTTTCTCTACACCCTTTCCAGCATTTATTGTTTGTAGACTTTTTGATGATGGCCATTCTGACTAGTGTGAGGTGATATCTCATTGTAGTTTTGATTTTCTCTAATAATGAGCAATGATGAGGATCTTTTCATGAGTCTGTTAGCCATCTATATGTCTTTTTTGGAGAAATGTCTGTTTAGGTCTTTTCCCCATGTTTTCATTGGGTTGTATGTTTTTCTGATATTGAGTTGTATGAGCTGCTTGTATAGTTTGGAATGAATCCATTGTCAGTTGTTTCATTTGCTATTATTTTCTCCCATTCTGTGGTTAGTCTTTTCACCTTGCTTATAGTTTCCTTTGCTGTGCAAAAACTTTTAAGTTTAACAAGATCCCACTTGTTTACTTTTGTTTTTATTTCCATCACTCTAAGAGGTGGGTCATAGAGGATTTTGCTTTTACTTATGTCATTGAGTGTTCTGCTTGTTTTCCTCTAAGAGTTTTATAGCTTCTGATCTTACATTTAGGTCTTTAATCCGCTTTGAGTTTATATATGTGTATGGTGTTAGGAAGTATTCTAATTTCATTCTTTTACATGTAGCTATCCAGTTTTCCTGGCATCATTTATTGAAGAGGCTGTTTTTGCCCATTGTATATTATTGCCTCCTTTGTCAAGCATAAGGTACCCATAGATGCATGGGTTTATTTCTGGTCTTTCTATTTTGTTCCATTGGTCTATATTTCTGTTTTTGTGCAAGTATCATACTGTCTTGATGACTGCTCAGTTCAGTTCATTTCAGTTGCTCATTTGTGTCCAACTCTTTGTGACCCCATGAACCACAGCACGCCAGTTCTCCCTCTCCATCACCAACTCCAAGAGTTTACCCAAACTCATGTCCATTGAGTCGGTAATGCCATCAAACCATCTCATCCTCTGTCGTCCCCTTCTCCTCCTGCCTTCAATCTTTCCCAACATCAAGGTCTTTTTAAATGAGTCAGCTATTCACATCAGGTGGCCCAAAGTATTGGAGTTTCAGCTTCAACACCAGTCCTTCCAATGGACATCCAGGACTGATTTCCCTTAGGATGGACTGGTTAGATCTCCTTACAGTCCAGAGGATTCTCAAGAGTCTTCTCCAACAAACAGTTCAAAAGCATCAATTCTTCGGTGCTCAGCTTTCTTCAAATGCCAAATCTCACATCCATACATGACTACTGGAAAAAAATATGGCCTTGATTAGATGGACCTTTGTTGACAAAGTAATGTCTCTGCTTTTCAATATGCTGTCTAGGTTGGTCATAAGTTTCCTTCCAAGCAGTAAGCGTCTTTTAATTCCATGGCTACAGTCACAATCTGCAGTGATTTTGGAGCCAAAAGAATAAAGTCTGACACTGTTTCCACTGTTTCCCCATCTATTTACCGTGAAGTGATGGGACCAGATGCCATGATCTTCGTTTTCTGAATGTTGAGCTTTCAGCCAACTTTTTCACTCTCCACTTTCACTTTCATCAAAATGCTCTTTATTTTCTGTCCTTAGGGTGGTATCATCTGCTTATCTAAGATTGTTGATATTTCTCCTGCCATTCTTGATTCTGGCTTGTAATTCATTCAGCCCAGCATTTCACATTATGTGTTCTGCATAATAAGTTAAGTAAACAGGATGACCATATACAGCCTTGATGAACTCCTTTCCCAATTTGGAACCAGTCCATTGTTTCATGTCTGGTCCTAACTATTGCTTCTTGCCTCCATGCAAGTTTCTCAAGAGACAGGAAAGGTGGTCTGGTAATCCCATCTCTTCAAAAATGTTCCGTGTTTTGATCCACAAAATCAAAGATCCACAAATCATAGTCAATGAAGCAGAAGTAGATGTTTTTCTGGAACTCTTTTGCTTTCTCCATAGTCCAGTGATATTGTCAACTTAAACTCTGTTTCCTCCTCCTCTTTGAAACCCAACTTGTACATCTGTAAGTTCTTGGTTTATATACTGGTGAAACCTAGCTTGAAGGATTTTGAACACATATTTGTTAGCATGTGATGTGGGGATCAATTCAATTATGTAATACTCTTTTGGGATATTTTCATGTTACAGAGGTACAGAATGAATTTACTTTCTCTAGTATTAAGTATAGCTAGAAATATTTTGAGTTCATCTATCTGGGGATATATTAAAGTGTAGATATTTCTAAAACTCATAATAGGCTCAATTAATAATATTCTCTAAAGATACTTCAGTTCAGTTCAGTTAAGTAGCTCAGTTGTGTCCGACTCTATGCGACCCCATGAATCGCAGCACGCCAGGCCTCCCTGTCCATCCCATCTCCCAGAGTTCGCTCAGACACACGTTCACCGAGTCCTTAATGCCATCCAGCAATCTATCCTCTGTCGTCTGCTTCTCCTCCTGCTCCCAATCCCTCACAACGTCAGAGTCTTTTCCAATGAGTCAGCTCTTCGCATGAGGTGGCCAAAGTACTGGAGTTTCAGCTTTAGCAGCATTCCCTCCAAAGTAAACCCGGGGCTGATCACTTTCAGAATGGACTGGTTGGATCTCCTTGCAATCCAAGGGACTCTCAAGAGTCATCTCCAACACCACAGTTCAAAAGCATCAATTGTTTGGCGCTCAGCCTTCTTCACAGTCCAACTCTCACATTCATACATGACCACAGGAAAAGCCATAGCCTTGACTAGACGGACCTTAGTCAGCAATGTGATGTCTCTGCTTTTGAATATACTTTCTAGGTTGGTCATAACTTTTCTTCCAAGGAGTAAGCATCTTTTAATTTAATGCCTGCAATCACCATAAGCAGTGATTTTTGGGTCAAAAGAAATAAAGTCTGACACTGTTTCAACTGTTTCCCCATCTATTTCCCATGAAATGATGGGACCAGAAGCCATGATCTTCGTTTTCTTGATGTTGAGCTTTAAGTCAACGTTTTCACTTTCCTCTTTCACTTTCATTAAGAGGCGTGTTAATTCTTCTTCACTTTCTGCCATAAGGGTGGTGTCATCTGCAAATCTGAGGATCTGAGGTTATTGATATTTCTCCCGGCAATCTTGATTCCAGCTTCTGTTTCTTCAAGTCCAACACATCTCATGATGTACTCTGCATATAAGTAAAATAAGCAGGATGACAATGTAGAGCTTTGACGTACTCCTTTTCCTATTTGGAACCAGTCTGTTTCTCCATGTCCAGTTCTTACTGTTGCTTCCTGGCCTGCATACAGATTTCTCAAGAGGCAGGTCAGGTGGTCTGGTATTCCTACTTCTTTTCAAAATTTTTCCACAGTTTATTGTAATCCACACAGTCAAAGGCTTTGATATAGTCAATAAAGCAGAAATAGATGTTTTTTCTGAAACGCTCTTGCTTTTTCCATGATCCAGCGGATGTTGGCAATTTGATCTCTGGTTCCTCTGCCTTTTCTAAAACCAGCTTGCACATCAGGGAGTTCATGGCTCACGTATTGCTGAAGCCTGGCTTGGAGAATTTTGAGCATTACTTTACTAGCATGTGAAATGAGTGCAATTGTGTGGTTGAGTATTCTTCGGCATTGCCTTTCTTTGGGATTGCAATGAAAATGGACCTTTTCCAGTCCTGTGGCCACTGCTGAGTTTTCCAAATTTGCTGGCATATTGAGTGCAGCAATTTCACAGCATCATGTTTCAGGATTTGAAACAGCTCCACTGGAATTCCATTACCTCCACGAGCTTTGTTTGTAATGATTCTTTCTAAGGCCCACTTGACTTCACATTCCAAGATGTCTGGCTCTAGATTAGTGATCACATCATCGTAATTATCTGGGTCATGAAGTTCTTTTTTGTACAGTTCTTCCATGTGTTCTTGCCAACTCTTCTTAATATCTTCTGCTTCAGTGAAGTCTATACCATTTTTGTCCTTTATCGAGCCCATCTTTGCATGAAATATTCCCTTGGTATCTCTAATTTTCTTGAAGTAATTTCTAGTCTTTCCCATTCCGTTGTTTTCCTCTATTCCTTTACATTGATCACTGAAGAAGGCTTTCTTATCTCTTTTTGCTATTCTTTGGAACTCTGCATTCAGATGCCTATGTCTTTCCTTTTCTCCTTTGCGTCTTGCCTCTCTTCTTTACACAGCTATTTGTAAGGCCTCCTCAGACAGCCATTTTGCTTTTTTGCATTTGTTTACATTGGGGATGGTCTTGATCCCTGTCTCCTGTACAATGTCACACACCTCATTCCATAGTTCATCAGTACTCTACCTATCAGATCTAGGCCCTTAAATCTGTTTCTCACTTCCACTAGGTTGCTGCAAGCCAGCGGCACACTTAGCACAGGCAGGTGTGAGCCAGTGGCACATTGAGTGCAGCCGAGAGGAGCTACCCCACATCCGAGGTCAGGGGCAGTGGCCTAGATTACCAGGCTGCGATGGCGCAGGAATGGCCCAAGAGGAGCTACCCTGCATCCAAGGTCAGGGGCGGCCAGTAGGAGACACTCTGCATCTGAGGTCAGTGGTGGCTTGGAAGAGCTCCCCACGTCTGAGGTCAGGGCGGTGGCTGAGAGCAGCTATTCCATGTCTGAGGTCAGGGGCGGCCAGGGCAAGACACCCTGCATCTGAGGGCAGGGGCGGCGGCCAAGAGGAGCTACCCTGTGTCCAAGGTCAGGGGGCGCCAGGAGGAGATTCCCCACATCCGAGGTCAGGGGCAGCCAGGAAAGTTACCTCACGCCCGAGGCCAGGGGCAGTGACCCTGAGGAGCCAGCCTGAGGCCGAGGCCAAGGGAGGCAGCTGAGAGGAGCCACCCACACCTGAGGCCAGGGCCGGTGGCCGGGAGGAGCTACCTGAGGAGCTGTGGCTGTGCAGGCACAGGGAGGCCTAGAGGAGCTATCTCACATTGAAGGTCAGGAATGGCAGCGGTAAGGAGATACCCCTCATCCAAAGTAAGGAGCAGCGGCTATGCTTTGATGAAGCAGCCATGAAGAGATATTCCATGCCCATGGTAAGAGAAACCCAAGTAATATGGTAGGTGTTGCAAGAAGGCATCAGAAGGCAGAAACACTAAAACCATACTCAGAGAAAACTAGTCAATCTAATCACACTAGGACCACAGCCTTGTCTAACTCAATGAAACCAAGCCATGACTGTGGGGCAACCCAAGACAGGTGGGTCATGGAAGACAGATCTGACAGAATGTGGTCTACTGGAGAAGGGAATGGCAAGCCACTTTAGTATTCTTGCCTTGAGAACCCCATGAACAATATGAAAAGGCAAAATGATAGGATACCAAAAGAGGAACTCCCCAGGTCAGTAGGTGCCCAATATGCTAATGGAAGTCAGTGGAGAAATAACTCCAGAAAGAATGAAGGGATAGATCCAAAGCAAAAATAATACCAATTGTGAATGTGACTGGTGATAGAAGCAAGATCCAATGCTGTGAAGAGCAATATTGCATAGGAACCTGGAATGTCAGGTCCATGAATCAAGGCAAATTGGAAGTGGTCAAACAAGAGATGGCAAGGGTGAACGTCGACATTCTAGGAATCAGCAAACTAAAATGGACTGGAATGGGTGAATTTAACTCAGATGACCATTATATTTATTACTGCAGGCAGGAATCCTTCAGAAGAAATGGAGTAGCCATCATGGTCAACAAGAGTCTGAAATGCGGTACTTGGATGCAATCTGGAAAACGACAGAATGATCTTTGTTCATCTCCAAGGTAAACCATTCAGTATCACAGTTATCCGAGTCTATGCCTCAACCAGTAACGCAGAAGAAGCTGAAGTTGAACGGTTTTATGAAGACCTACAAAACCCTTTAGAACTAACACTCAAAAAATATGCCCTTTTCATTATAGGAGACTGGAATGCTAAAGTAGGGAGTCAAGAAATACCTGGAGTAACAGGCAAATTTGGCCTTAGGATGCAGAATGAAGCAGTGCAAAGACTAATAGAGTTTTGCCAAGAAAATGCACTGGACATAGCAAACACCCTCTTCCAACAACACAAGAGAAGACTCTACACATGGACATCACCAGAATGGCAACACAAAAATCAGATTGATTATATTCTTTGCAGCCAAAGATGGAGAAGCTCTATACAATCAACAAAAACAAGACCAGGAGCTGACTGTGGCTCAGATCATGTACTCCTTATTACCAAATTCAAACTAAAATTGAAGAAATTAGGGGAAACAGCTAGACCATTCAGGTATGACCTAAATCAAATCCTTTATGATTATACAGTGGAAGTGAGAAATAGATTTAAGGGCCTAGATCTGATAGATAGAGTACCTGATGAGCTATGGAATGAGGTTTGTGACATTGTAAAGATACTTAGTTATATGTTAAAAATCAGGTCGCGTAGCATCTGAGAAACTTGATTGAATGGCTTTTAAGGACCCAAAGTAATACTGCTATAAGCAATCTGTTACTTCAATTCCTATTTTTCTGTTCATATGTGATTTTCAGCATCCTAAAGTATGTTTGTTGGCTATTTGGATTTATTCTTTGTTAACTGCTTATTTATAATTTATTTTCTCTGTATCATATTGGTTAATCTCTTAGAAATATTTATTTTAGATATTAACTCCATGTATTCTTGTAATATGTAAATAATTTCCACAAACTACTTTGTCTATTGGCATTGTGGTTCAGTTCAGTTCACTTCAGTCACTCATTAGTGTTGGACTCTGTGATCCCATGGACTGCAACACACCAGGCTCCTTGTCCATCACCAACTCCCAGAGCTTGCTCAAACTCATGTCTATTGAGTCAGTGATACCATTCAAGCATCTCATCCTCTGTCATCCCCTTCTCCTGCCTTCAAGCTTGCTTGGAATCAGGGTCTTTTCCAATGAATCATCTCTTTCCATCTGGTTGCCAAAGTATTGGAGCTTCAACTTCAACATCAGTCCTTCCAGTGAATAATCAGGATTGATTTCCTTTAGGATTGACTAGTTGGATCGCTTTACAGTCCAAGGGACTCTCNATGATAGGATACCAAAAGAGGAACTCCCCAGGTCAGTAGGTGCCCAATATGCTAATGGAAGTCAGTGGAGAAATAACTCCAGAAAGAATGAAGGGATAGATCCAAAGCAAAAATAATACCAATTGTGAATGTGACTGGTGATAGAAGCAAGATCCAATGCTGTGAAGAGCAATATTGCATAGGAACCTGGAATGTCAGGTCCATGAATCAAGGCAAATTGGAAGTGGTCAAACAAGAGATGGCAAGGGTGAACGTCGACATTCTAGGAATCAGCAAACTAAAATGGACTGGAATGGGTGAATTTAACTCAGATGACCATTATATTTATTACTGCAGGCAGGAATCCTTCAGAAGAAATGGAGTAGCCATCATGGTCAACAAGAGTCTGAAATGCGGTACTTGGATGCAATCTGGAAAACGACAGAATGATCTTTGTTCATCTCCAAGGTAAACCATTCAGTATCACAGTTATCCGAGTCTATGCCTCAACCAGTAACGCTGAAGAAGCTGAAGTTGAACGGTTTTATGAAGACCTACAAAACCCTTTAGAACTAACACTCAAAAAATATGCCCTTTTCATTATAGGAGACTGGAATGCTAAAGTAGGGAGTCAAGAAATACCTGGAGTAACAGGCAAATTTGGCCTTAGGATGCAGAATGAAGCAGTGCAAAGACTAATAGAGTTTTGCCAAGAAAATGCACTGGACATAGCAAACACCCTCTTCCAACAACACAAGAGAAGACTCTACACATGGACATCACCAGAATGGCAACACAAAAATCAGATTGATTATATTCTTTGCAGCCAAAGATGGAGAAGCTCTATACAATCAACAAAAACAAGACCAGGAGCTGACTGTGGCTCAGATCATGTACTCCTTATTACCAAATTCAAACTAAAATTGAAGAAATTAGGGGAAACAGCTAGACCATTCAGGTATGACCTAAATCAAATCCTTTATGATTATACAGTGGAAGTGAGAAATAGATTTAAGGGCCTAGATCTGATAGATAGAGTACCTGATGAGCTATGGAATGAGGTTTGTGACATTGTAAAGATACTTAGTTATATGTTAAAAATCAGGTCGCGTAGCATCTGAGAAACTTGATTGAATGGCTTTTAAGGACCCAAAGTAATACTGCTATAAGCAATCTGTTACTTCAATTCCTATTTTTCTGTTCATATGTGATTTTCAGCATCCTAAAGTATGTTTGTTGGCTATTTGGATTTATTCTTTGTTAACTGCTTATTTATAATTTATTTTCTCTGTATCATATTGGTTAATCTCTTAGAAATATTTATTTTAGATATTAACTCCATGTATTCTTGTAATATGTAAATAATTTCCACAAACTACTTTGTCTATTGGCATTGTGGTTCAGTTCAGTTCACTTCAGTCACTCATTAGTGTTGGACTCTGTGATCCCATGGACTGCAACACACCAGGCTCCTTGTCCATCACCAACTCCCAGAGCTTGCTCAAACTCATGTCTATTGAGTCAGTGATACCATTCAAGCATCTCATCCTCTGTCATCCCCTTCTCCTGCCTTCAAGCTTGCTTGGAATCAGGGTCTTTTCCAATGAATCATCTCTTTCCATCTGGTTGCCAAAGTATTGGAGCTTCAACTTCAACATCAGTCCTTCCAGTGAATAATCAGGATTGATTTCCTTTAGGATTGACTAGTTGGATCGCTTTACAGTCCAAGGGACTCTCCAACACCACAGTTCAAAAGCATCAATTCTTCAGCAAATTCTTCAGCAGCTATGATCAAGCTGCTAAGTCACTTCAGCCATTTTCGACTCTGTGCAACCCCATAGATGGCAGCCCACCAGGCTCCTCCATCCCTGGGATTCTCTAGGTCAGAACACTGTAATGGGTTGCCATTTCTTTCTCCAATGCATGAAAGTGAAAAGTGAAAGTGAAGTCGCTCAGTCATGCCTGACTCTTAGCGACCCCATGGACTGCAGCCTACCAGGCTCCTCTGTCCACGGGATTTTCCAAGCAAGAGTACTGGAGTGGGATGCCATTGCCTTCTGCATGATCAACCTAGACAACATATTAAAAATCAAGACATTACTTTGCTGACAAAGGTCCATCTAGTCAAAGATAAACCTTTTCCAGTAGTCATGTATATATGTGAGAGTTGGACTATAAAGAAAGCTAAGTGCTGAAGACATCGTGGTATCTTTTCCTAAATCCTTTTTAAAAAATAAAATTGTCCAAGACATCTACTTGGGAATTCAGTGAGTGGTTCAGATGATTCTTCCCCCCCTTGAATGGAGAAAGTCATCTTCTTTATTAACTAGAAAATATATAGGAAGTACTTCCTGGGTGGCTCAGAGGTAAAGAATCCATCTGCCAATGCAGGAGACTCGTGTTTGATTCCTGGGTCAGGAAGATCCCTTGGTGAAGGAAATGGCAACCCACTCCAGTATTCTGGCCTGGAGAATCCCATGAAGAGAGGAGCCTGGTGGGCTACAGTTCATGGGATTGCAAAGTGTTAGGCACAACTTAGCGACTAAGCAACAAAACAGAATATGAAGTAAATCTTGGTGTACTTTTTATTGAAACTTTACTTCTCAATTTTTATTTTTGTGTAAGCTATTAACTATATATATAAATTAATTAGCTTCCAGATTGAAAACTAGTTGTGGATACTCATTTATTTAGTAATGTGTCCTTTCCCTATGTATGTCTCTAATCACTTGCCTCCTCATTATTCTTACTCATCTCTTATGGGGGTCATTCTGCACTCCCTGAAGAATCTTAGTCAAGAAGAGAGGCTCAAATCCTTATGAATCTGTGGCTCCCACATTACTCTGATGCTTCTCTTCTTTATGCCCTGTATTTGTTTATATAAGACCTCTTTCCATTTTACCCATTGGTAAATCCTTGAGTGTTTTACACCATTGTCACCCCTATGTTGTACCCCCTAATCTACAGTCTGTGAAATGGTGAAATGAAAAAATGTCATGAGAAAGCTCTGGGCCACACAAAGATAATGAGGCAGCAGGGAAGTATATGAACTACATTTAATGAAGAGTTGCTGTTTCCAGGAAAACCATGTGTTATTATTTAATTGCAGTGAATTTTTCCTCAGGTTTAATAACTTGGGCATTGTTAAAATCTTTTATTATATGAATACTTCCAAGGATCAAAACATACTTTAAGATTTTCATAATTTCCTAGTTCAAAACATATATTTTGTTTGAAATATGTTTTTAAGGTTGTCACAGTGTTTTATGAAACTGTGTATAGTTTTTATATAAAATATCTTTGTTGAGACCACAGATTTATGATCTATGTCATGAGTTAAGCTATAGTTAATGCTGTAAATTTATCTCAGTTAAAGATTTTCTTGTTTCTGACAAATAATACAATCTTTCCAGANTATGAAACTGTGTATAGTTTTTATATAAAATATCTTTGTTGAGACCACAGATTTATGATCTATGTCATGAGTTAAGCTATAGTTAATGCTGTAAATTTATCTCAGTTAAAGATTTTCTTGTTTCTGACAAATAATACAATCTTTCCAGACTTAATAAGGCTCATTATAGGTGGTTTTTCTTTTTCTTTTTCTTTTCTTTTTTGCATCTAATAATAAAATACTTTATTCTACATCAAGGTATGTGGAAAATGAAGTTGAATTTGGAGCACATTAGAGAAGAGAAGGCAATGGCACCCCACCCCAGTACTCTTGTCTGGAGAAAAATCCCATGGATGGAGGAACTTGGTGGGCTGCAGTCTATGGAGTCTGTCTCTTATACACATCTCCTTNTTAGAGAAGAGAAGGCAATGGCACCCCACCCCAGTACTCTTGTCTGGAGAAAAATCCCATGGATGGAGGAACTTGGTGGGCTGCAGTCTATGGAGTCGTGAAGAGTAAGACACGACTGAGCGACTTCCCTTTCACTTTTCACTTTCATGCATTGGAGAAGGAAATGGCAACCCACTCCAGTGTTCTTTCCTGGAGAATCCCAGGGACAAGGGAACCTGGTGGGCTGCCGTCAAAGAGTCGGACACGACTGAAGCAACTTAGCAGCAGCAGCAGCGGAGATGAGGAATGTTTCATATGTGGTGAGTGCAAAGCTCAATTACAGAATTATTTGCTAGTATTACCAGATACTCTATTAGCAATGCTTAATTGAAAGTTAAAAAATTATTTGCCACACTAGAAGGTTAGAAGTGACAGAATTTAAACATACAGATATAAATGTAGCTGCTGCTAAGTCATTTCAGTCATGTCCGACTCTACGACCCCATAGACGGCAGCCCACCAGGCTCCCCGATCCCTGAGATTCTCCAGGCAAGAATACTGGAGTGGGTTGCCATTTCCTTCTCCAATGCGTGAAAGTGAGAAGTGAAAGTGAAATCGCTCAGTCGTGTCCGACTCTTAGCGACCCCATGGACTGCAGCCCACCAGGTTCCTCAGTCCATTGGATTTTCCAGACAAGAGTACTGGTGTGGGGTGCCAGTGCCTTCCCCATAAATGTAGCACACACCAGTATTTAAAAAAAAAAGTTGGATGATCAAATACCAAGGAAGATACCTTGCCATAAGCACATTTTACCCAAAATCCAATTAGAAAGTGAGCCCATTAATTTTTTTTTCCTTAAGCAATCCATTGTGTGGGGGAAAAAAAAAAGATGAATGCTAGATATGAATTCAATGACAAAGGGGGCATTTTTTAAGCTTAGACTACAAAATAAACTGGTTTTCAAAAATTTTTCGTCAATTTCAAAGTTATTTAGTTGATTTTGGATAACTTAAATGATAGAAAATTGTTCAATAACTTAATTTTTATGTGCAAATATATGTTTACCATAAAATTTATCCTCATGACAGCCAATATTGATGATTTCAGTAAAGGTATGGGCATTAAAATCTGCAGAAAGTAGTGAAACATTTAGGTGGCACACGGGGATTTGTGACTTCCGGAAGAGACAATTTCAATCTAGGGTCCAGAGAAAAGGCTTGACTTCTGGGTGCATTTTGTGTAGCAATTTTTTGTTTGTTTGTTTTTGTTTTTATTATTTTTTAATAACATGTAATAGAGATAGGGAAAACTTCTGACATGGACATAAGAAGGGGACAGAAAAAGTGCTTACTTGCTAATTTTTAGCAAGGCATTTTATGTCTGTTAGCAAGCTTCTAATCAGATAAAAGAAACACCTCAATGCTGAGGAAGTTTCACGAGGCCCCTCTCCCACAATATGCATTTTTGAGATGGAATGGCACACGATGTGTCATCCCTGACATAAAATAATTGACATGAATACTGGTTTGTTGAGTCATTATCACTCCAAGGTTTGAGGAAAAAAAAAAAAGTTGGTATTAGGCAGAACCCATTGAAGAAAGGCAGATTCCAAAGTAAATACGTAGTTTCATTAACATAGCTTAAGAAAAATAAGAAAAAATACATTGGTTAGCTCAAGGTTTGAGAAAAATTAAATTCAGGCAGAACCAGGTGTTCTCAACAGAGAAGGGAAAAATGTTTGCTGCTTCTGCTGCTTGCAGTTTATTTCCTCTTTCTGCTTGGGGACCTCGGGCCTGCCTACCAAGGCTGTTAACCGTCTCAGTAGGAGTGAAAAAAAAAAAAAATCATTGGCTATACACCACTATATACCTTTAAGTTTTTCAAGAGGTGTGCCTTTATCAGTCTATAACTTCAACAATGATACAACTCCTGAATCAGATAGGAACAGTAACAAGAATGAGTCATAGTGAATATTATCAGAGCAAGCTAAAACATTTCCTGCATATGTTTTCTCCTTCTCCATCCTCTGTCCGTTCCCTTCCTCTCAGCAAACATATGTAAACAGAATCAACTTGTCTACACTTGAGGTTTAGCGATTTTCTGTAAGCCCCCTGAGTAACTCATGGAAGTCTAGAGGAATAGGCTTCCAGCATTTCCCTTCTAAAAAAATAAATCTTTCTGAAGATTTTTTTTAAAAAGAATATAGACAATTTTCATAAAATTATTCTTATTTGTTGTAGGTACTCATTTCCTAAATATAATTTCTCCCTCCTGATTTGAGGCTTCTTTTCTTTCATTTCTTATTTTTCTCCATTATTCTGCTTGTTTCTGGTCAAAATACATTCTATCACAAATGAATATTATACTTGTATGTAATAAAATGGATCATTTGTAAAGTGTATAGTTGTATTCTATGCCCAAGTGAGGGTTCGTGACTTATAGGCATACTATTTTTTATCCTTGACTTTGTGTATAAATATTATTAAGCTAAAAAATCCAAATGATTTTTTCCGATGCAATTGTTCATAGTAAAGTATTTAGAAACAGTAATAATAGTTAACATTTATCTAGCCTTTAACAAGTACTAGGGAGACTTCTAGGGATTTAACATTTAATAAAACAAACAGCCCTAAGAGACAGGCACTATTGGCATCCTCTGTTTCCATCAGATGAAATTGATATTGAGAGAGGTTTATTAAGTTGCCAAGGTCAGCTAGATTGTAAGTAGTGAAGCCATGATTCCAACACAGGCAGCGCAGCTCTTAAGCAAACATTAGCCATCACTGTGCCATACTCTTTCTCCACGGATATTTTGGATTTTAAATAGGAGCTCACTGGATGAGAAACGTGTAGTCATTGTTTGGTCCCTGTAATTATGAAATCCCTTTATTGCTTGCTAGCTAGCATTTTTAAAGTAATAGTCATAAGAATGAAAAATTTTGCTTAATATTAAAAATTTTGAAGAAATAAAAAGATGCCAGCAGAATAGCATAAGGTGGAGTTGCACAAAGAATATCACAGATAGACTGGAAAGATTCCTAAGATCATCTAGTTCAATTCCTTTATTTTCCAATGAGCAAACTGACACAGACTTGCCATTACACTTAGAAAACGATTCAAACCCATGCCTTCTCATACTAAGCTCAGATTTTTCCCTTCAGTATGCTGCTTACTGAAGTCCTATTTTTGAGCACTCTCTGTACTTAAGTAGTAAAAATCACTATCTAGCTCACCCCAAGAGTTTTGAAAAAAATATTATCTGCTAATCTTTTAGTGTAATAGTTGGCAACAGCTGTGAGTTAGATCAATTCAAAAATATATTCTGAAATATTGCTATGTAACATATTGGATTAAGAGCTGTGGGACAGGTAAAGATTAAATGAAAATGAATTAAGAGATTGAGGTTGATATATACATACTATTGATACCATGTATAAAATAGATAAATAATGAGAACCGACTGTATATCACAGGGAACTATACTCAATGTTCTGTGGTGACCTAAATGGCAATGAAATTCATAAAAGATGAAATGTATGTATACATATACAAAGAAAAATTAAAGAGCATCCTGATGAAAATGAAAGAGGAGTGAAAAATTTGGCTTAAAACTTAACATTCAGAAAACTAAGACTGTGGCATCTGATCCCATCACTTCATGGCAAATAGATGGAGAAACAATGAAAAAAGTGACAGACTCTTTTTTTGGGGGGTGGGGGTGGGGGAGGGATGGGCTCCAAAATCCCTGCAGATGGTGACTTCAGCCATGACATTAAAAGGCGCTTACTCCTTGGAAGAGAAGTTATGACCAACCTAGATAGCATATTCAAAAGCAGAGACATTACTTTACCAACTAAGGTCCATCTAGTCAAGGCTATGGTTTTTCCAGTAGTCATGTATGAACTGTAAAGAAAGCTGAGCACTGAAGAACTGATGCTTTTGAACTGTGGTATTGGAGAAGACTCTTGAGAGTCCCTTGGACTGCAAGGAGATCCAACCAGTCCATCCTAAAGGAGATCAGTCCTGGGTATTCATTAGAAGGACTGATTCTACAATTCCAATACTTTAGCCCCCTGATGCAAAGGGTTGAATCATTTGAAAAGACCCTGATGCTGGGAAAGATTGAGGGCAGGAGGAGAAGGGGATAACAGAGGATGAGATGGTTGGATGGCATCACTGACTCAATGGACATGGCTTTGGGTGGACTCCAGGGGTTGGTGATGGACAGGGAGGCCTTAGTATGTTGCAATTCATTGGGTTGCAAAGAGTCAGACACAACTGAGTGACTGAATTGAACTGAACTGGGTTATGAGTCATGTTGAGCATCTTTTCATGTGCTTATTAACCATTTATATGTCTTATTTGGGGAAATGTTAGTTTAGGTTTTTCTCCTACTTTTTGATTGGACTGCTTGTTTTTCTGGTATTGAGTTATATGAACTGCTTATATAGTTTGGAAATTAATCCTTTGTCAGTTGTTTCACTTGCTATTATTTTCTCCCACTCTGAGGGTTGTCTTTCACCTTGCTTATAATTTCCTTTGCTGTACAAAAGCTTTTAAGTTTAATCAGGGCCCATTTGTTTACTTTGTTTTTGTGTCTGTTACTCTAGGAGGTGAATCATAGAATATCTTGCTTTGATTTATGTCATCGAGTGTTCTGCTCTATGTTTTCCTCTAAGAGTTTCATAGTTTTTGGTCTTACATTTAGGTCTTTAATCTGTTTTGAGTTTATCTTTGTGTATGATGTTAAGAAGTGTTCTAACTTCATCCTTTTACATGTAGCTGTCCAGTTTTCCCAGCATCATTTATTGAAGAGGCTTTCTTTGCCCTATTGTATATTTTTGCCTCCTTTGTCAAGAATAAATTACCCATAGGTGCATGGTTTATTTCTGGCTTTTCTATCTTGTTCCATTGGNGCTTTGGGTGGACTCCAGGGGTTGGTGATGGACAGGGAGGCCTTAGTATGTTGCAATTCATTGGGTTGCAAAGAGTCAGACACAACTGAGTGACTGAATTGAACTGAACTGGGTTATGAGTCATGTTGAGCATCTTTTCATGTGCTTATTAACCATTTATATGTCTTATTTGGGGAAATGTTAGTTTAGGTTTTTCTCCTACTTTTTGATTGGACTGCTTGTTTTTCTGGTATTGAGTTATATGAACTGCTTATATAGTTTGGAAATTAATCCTTTGTCAGTTGTTTCACTTGCTATTATTTTCTCCCACTCTGAGGGTTGTCTTTCACCTTGCTTATAATTTCCTTTGCTGTACAAAAGCTTTTAAGTTTAATCAGGGCCCATTTGTTTACTTTGTTTTTGTGTCTGTTACTCTAGGAGGTGAATCATAGAATATCTTGCTTTGATTTATGTCATCGAGTGTTCTGCTCTATGTTTTCCTCTAAGAGTTTCATAGTTTTTGGTCTTACATTTAGGTCTTTAATCTGTTTTGAGTTTATCTTTGTGTATGATGTTAAGAAGTGTTCTAACTTCATCCTTTTACATGTAGCTGTCCAGTTTTCCCAGCATCATTTATTGAAGAGGCTTTCTTTGCCCTATTGTATATTTTTGCCTCCTTTGTCAAGAATAAATTACCCATAGGTGCATGGTTTATTTCTGGCTTTTCTATCTTGTTCCATTGGCCTGTTTTGTTTTTGTGCTAGTACCATACTATCTTCATAACTGTAGATTTGTAATATCTGAAGTCAGAAAGGTTGTTTGTTCCATCTCCATTCTTACTTCTCAAGACTCCTATTGCTGTTCTGGGTGTTTTGTGTTTTCATATGAATTCTGAAATCTTTTGTTCTTGTTCTGTGAAAAATGCCATCGGTAACTTAATACGGATTGCATCGAATCTGTAGGTTGCATTTGATAGTATAGTTATTTTCACAGTATTGATTCTTCCTACCAAGGAACATGGAATATCTCTCCATTCATTTAAATCATCTTTGATTTCTTTCGTCAGTGTCTTATAATTTTCTGTGTACAGTTCTTTTTTCTCCTTAGGTAAGTTTATTCCTAGATACTTAATCCTTTTTAGTTGCAATGGTAAATGGTATTGATTCCTTAATTTCTCTTTCTGATTTTTCATTGTCAGTATATAGAAATACAAATGTTTTCTGTGTATTGGTTTTTTATCCTGTGACTTTCTAAATTCACCAATTAGCTCTAGTAATTTTCTGATACTATCTTTAGGGTTTTCTATGTACAGTATTGAGATGGTAACATGCAGAAAGGCCAGGAGTCTCCAAACAGAGGAAATAGACTGCAAGTGTCAGACATATCTTTTTCTCTCTCTTAAGCTGCAGTAGGAAACAAACAAGTGTTAGATTTTCCCCCCTTCTCTATACAAATTTAAAAAGAGGTTTTTCTTAAAATTCTGAGTTGCCATGACCACACCTGGCTCCACCTAAACTTAATTTTTCTCAAACCTTGGGCTAACCAATGCTTTTTTCTTATGGAATGTTTGCCAATCTATGGCAATAAACTATGTATTTACCCTAGACTCTGTCTTCAAGTCAGTTCACTCTAAGACTGAGGTATGGATGTGAAAGTTGGACCATAAAGAAAGCTGAAAACTGAAGAATTGATGTTTTGAACAGTGGAATTGGAGAAGACTCTTGACAGTAGCTTGGACTGCAAGAAAATCCAACCTGTCCACTCTAAAGGAAATCAGTCCTAAATATTCGTTGGAAGGACTGATGCTGAAGCTGAAACTCCAGTACTTTGGCCACTTGATATGAAGAGCTTACTCATTTGAAAAGACTCTTATGCTGGGAAAGTTTCAAGGTGGCAGGAGAAGGGGATGACACAGGAATAGATTGTTGGATGGCATCACCAACTTGAAGGACATGAGTTTGAGCAAGCTCTGGGAGTTGGAGATGGACAGGGAAGCACAGCATACTGCATTCCATGGGGTTGTAAAGAGTCAGACACGATGGAGCAACTGAACTGAACTTATATGTGTACATACAAATGATTTACTTTGTTGTATGGCAGAAACTAATAAAATATTGCAAAGCAACTACATTCCAATGGGAAAAAAAAAGACTAAATGAAGAAAATTACAGTTCCTTAAAAATCTGATATTTAAAGTGTCAGACCAAGTAATTGCTGTAGGAAACAATATGCTATATATTTCTTTATATTTGGTATAGCTTTTGATAGAGCTAATGAGATTCATGAAAATCAAACAGCGTTTGAGATGTGAAGGATTAAATATCTAATAGTGTGGACTATCAAAATATTAAGGGAATTACNGGAAACAATATGCTATATATTTCTTTATATTTGGTATAGCTTTTGATAGAGCTAATGAGATTCATGAAAATCAAACAGCGTTTGAGATGTGAAGGATTAAATATCTAATAGTGTGGACTATCAAAATATTAAGGGAATTACTCCGAAAGTAGTTTTGGTGTTACATAAGTCATATTGTAATGGTATTCACTAAGTTCAGTTCAGTTCAGTCGCTCAGTCATGTCTGACTGTGACTCCATGAATAGCAGCAC
>SJYW01050891.1:0-12227 GCA_006410735.1 Raphicerus campestris | reverse complement strand
TAATGCCAGTTCCCAAGATTTGGGGAAAGAGGACAGAGTGCTTGAAAGAATGCAAAGGTTTAAGTAAAATAAATTGATTAATCGTTATCATCTCCGAAAAGAACAAGAGGTAATAAAAGAGATAATACAAGGTGTTCTGAATATTAAATTACGAAAGACTAACTCCAGCGATTAAAGGTGGACTAGTTGATAAGGAATTCAACTTCATGTAGTTCTTCCTAAATGACAGTGCGCTTAGTCAGTGGTGTCCAACTCTTTGTGACCTCATGGACTATAGCCCACCAAGTTCTTCTGTCCATAGAATTCTCCAGGCAAGAATACTGGAGCCGGTTGTCATTTCGTCCTTCAGGGAATCTTCCCGACCCAAGGATTGAACCCACATCTCTTATGTCTCCTGCACTGGCAGGTAGAGGCTTCACCACTAGAGCTACCTGCTGCTGCTAAGTCGCTTCAGTCGTGATCGACTCTGTGCGACCCCATAGACGGCAGCCCACCAGTCTCCACCGTCCCTGGGATTCTCCAGGCAAGAACACTGGAGTGGGTTGCCATTTTCTTCTCCAATGCATGAAAGTGAAAAGTGAAAGGGAAGCTGCTCAGTCGTGTCCGACTCTTCGTGACCCCATGGACTGCAACCTACCAGGCTCCTCTGTCCATGGGATTTTCCAGGCAGGAGTACTGGAGCGGGGTGCCACTGCCTTCTGGGAAGCCCTAAATGACAATGAACGAAGAACTGAAAACTCTTTGTAGGATTCATTCATTCATTCAGCCAATGCTCAGTACAGCCTACCTCATCCCAGGAACGGAGGTGGACTCAGGAACACAGAAGCCATTCAATTTCCTCCTGGTACTCTGGAAGCCATCTAGCCCCTCCACAGCACCTGACTGGAAGTTACTTAGGGATTTAGTTTGTCTTTTCCACTAGGATTTTAGCTGATCAGTTAATGAATCCATGAGAAAGGGAAAATAGAAGAGAGGGAGAGAGAGAGACGGAGGGAGACACAGATCCTTTCAAAGAACACATCGTCTAGTTTGCTGTGAAAATCGAGGTGGTCTGGAGGTCGGTAAAAGGGGACCATGGAAAACTGTTGGCTTTCTTCCCTCTTCGTGAGCCAAGCCCTTCACATGGGACCAACCCTGCCCTGCAGCTCGTGAACCATAATTTTGTGTGGAGCCCTATCAGGTCACATTCATTTTAGAGTTGTCTGAATGCTCAGTTACCCAGTTGTGTCCAACTCTTTGCAAGCCCATGAACTGTAGCCCGCCAGCCTTCTCTGTCCATGGGATTCTCCAGGCAAGAAGACTGGAGTGGGTTGCCATTACCTTCTCCAATTTTTAGAGTTGAGAAGAACTTAAATCTGATTTGGCATATTCGTTTTCAATTTATCAGTATCAAACTGGGTAACAGGGAAGAATGAGGCAAATCAAATAGGGAAGGAAAGGGAAACAATTTTTACTGAGAAAAGTAGAATTCATGTTTTAGGATAGCCTGTTAAAAATATTTATTATGATAACAGAGTCAGACTGTCATTAAACTTTCATTTGGCATCCCTGAAAAAATTAAGACATCTGAAATCATCAAGCAATGGGGAGGACAGGGAACAACCAGACCCTTACGTACTTCTGGTGGGAATGTAAATTGGCCCAATCCCACTGAAAACAATTTGGCATCACCTAGCAGAGCTGAATATGTGTAAACCCCTTGATCCAGAAATTCCACTCCTAGGTATATGCCCTAGAGCAGCTTTTGCATGTATGTACCAGGAGACATGGGCAAAAAACATAAGCTGCACTGTTTGAAACAGTAAAAAACTGGAATCAACCCCAAAGTCCATCAACAGTCAAATGGGAAGGTAAGTTGTGGCAGTCACACAATGGAGTATTATAAAATGTGAAAATAAATGAAGCACGGCTGCACACAGCAAAATGTATGCTATTTTAAAAAAAAAACAAATTCTGGAAGACTACATACAATTAAAATAGTTGTGTAAAGCTTTTTAAAAAGCAAAATTATAGAATATATTGTTTAGAGATACATATATGGGAAAATTATTTAAGAAAAAACATAAAAGGATTAACACAGAAAGTCCAGACTAGCATTTGCAGGGTGAGTGGACAGAGAGTCCAGGAGTAAAGCCCAAGGTAGAGTCAATGGGACTAGTGACCCGAGGCTGAGATTGTTTCATTTAACAGATAATCGTTTCATTGTCAGGCTTCCTAATGTACATACTACTACTACTACTAAGTCGCTTCAGTCGTGTCCGACTCTGTGCGACCCCAGAGACGGTAGCCCATCAAGGCTCCCCCGTCCCTGGGATTCTCCAGGCAAGAACACTGGAGTGGGTTGCCATTTCCTTCTCCAATGCATTCAAGTGAGAAGTGAAAGTGAAGTCGCTCAGTCGTGTCCGACTCTTAGCGACCCCATGGACTGCAGCCTACCAGGCTCCTCCGTCCATGGGATTTTCCAGGCAAGAGTATTGGAGTGGGGTGCCATTGCCTTCTCCTCCTAATGTACATAGGTGGTACATATTCTGTTATACACATCACCTATGACATATATAAAATATTTAAAATTCTGATACAGCACCTCATGAAATACTACACAGCCATTAAAATAAGTTAATTAGATCTATATCTTCTGATAGGAAAAGATCAAGACAAATTGTTTAGGTTAACAAAAGAGCAAGTCAGAAGAACACCACGGAACACTCCCATTTCTGGAACATGTTAGCAAAGATGCTAAAAGCTCATATAACTATGTGGGAAGTATATATTTGTATTGAATTACTACTGTTTGACCCTCTAACCCATGCTCCATCCTGTTCTCTGGCTAAGGAGGCTGACCTAGATGGATGGCATCAATCCATTTTCCTGCCCCATGCCCCAGGCTTCCCATAGGGTTCAGTCGACGGCAGGGGAGGTAGGGAGCTTTAGCAGGAGAGTGGAGGGAGCAAAAAGCGGGCAATCCGTGTGCTTCTTCCCAGACATGTACCTCCCGGGACGTGCGGCCGCATCTCTCCACCAAAGGTCTAGGCACCATCAGAGGGTCCTGTCTGCTGCACGTCCCCTATGTCCAGGTGTCCCTGACACTCCCTCTCTGTGCCCTTTCAGGCTCGAACTAGTAAATACTGTCTCCTGTGGCTTCCCCCCATACTCCTTACACTTTGTAAATTGTCCCGTTATTAAACTCAAAGGATCCTAACTTGATGGCTCCATCTGTTTCCTGCCATGAGCCCAACTGATACAATTATATATGGACAGTATTCTTGCCCAGAGAATCCCAGGGACAGAGGAGCCCGGGAGGGCTATAGTCCATAGCGTGGCAAAGAGTTGGAAACGACTGGAGCTGACTTAGCACGCATGCGTACATGCCTAGAAAAAGGACTAGAAATACACCCAAGAAAGGTTATCAGTGGTTAACATGGGTGAAAGAAGCTAGAATTAGAGGAAGAAGGAAACACGAAGGTTTCAGCCTCTCTATTTTTGTACTGTGTTACTTATTTCTAAGAGGCAAGTATGCATGTATTTGAGCAAAACGAATTTTATGAGTACCAGAAAAAATAATGGTTTAAATGTAGAGCTAAAGGACCACATCAGGTCCTTTCATGTCTATATCCCTGGTCTCCAGCACAGTGCCAGCTACACGGTAGGTGCTGATAAGAAATGCTGACACTCTAATCCAGTGAACCTTAGACGTAAAGGATTTCTCAGAAGCAAAGCTAGATTCTACAGAGTTAAGTAATAAAAGGGAAAGAGCAAACCCCTGCTAGCGTAACTCCACAGGGGATTCCTGGAGGTATGGGTGATGGTGGCCCCAGGGGCAGGCAACAACTGGGTGGGCCTGGGCAGTGCCCACGGCTGAGGTTCTCTGCAGGCTGAGCTGAGCCATGACCTCTGGACATGAGAATGGCACCTAGCCACTCATGCATGTGCACCAGTCTCTCCAAGGCCTGAGAGACTGAGGACGACTATCTCTCTTCTTGGTACCCAGGGTCTGGATGCTTCTCTGCACTATGAACTCCATGGCTAAACCCTTTGGCTCTCAGATGATGATCTCTAGACTGAATGCCATCTGGGCAGCTGAGACTGGGGTGGCCCCCAACACCTGTCTGAGCCAGGAGGGAGAATAAACCCAGGGCCAGGCTCCCCTCAGGCTGGCCCACTTAGCCATGGAAGACCAGGTCTGGTTAATTCAAGTTGTCCTTCCAAACTCTCTTCCTCTGAGAAGCTTTTCCTGATTTCCTGAGCTCAGGTTAATGGCCCTTTAATGGCCCACAGACACTGTGTACTCCCTCCATCGTAACAGTTTTATACCCCACCGAAGCTCCCCGTGAAGTTGCTCATGTGCATCCCTCACTGAAGTGCAAGCTCTGCGGACAGGGACTGAGTTTTAGTCCCCTCTGTATCTGAAGGGACAAGGACACAGAGAAGGGATTCATCAAATACTGGAAGGGAGAAAGAAAAGGGAAAAGAGAGGGAATGAGGGAACCAAGGAAGGAAGGAGAGAAGGAAGAAACCAAAAGAAACCACACATCGCTGCATCCATAGGTGTGACAATACAAAATAGATACCCTGTCTTGCTTTACCCTGGTGGCTCAGACTGTAAAGAATCTGCCTGCAATGCAGGAAACCAGGATTCGATCCCTGGGTCAGGAAGATACCTAGAAGGAAATGGCAACGCATTCTAGTATTCTTGCCTAGAGAATCCCTTGGATGGAGGAACCTGGAGGACTACAGTCCATGGGGCTGCAAAGAGTCAGACAGGACTGAGTGACTAATGACTTGAAGCAATGGATATTCAAGATGAATATCCAATGTAAAGATGAAGTTGTTGATTTATCACTGGGAATTTCCCTTTCACAAATCACTTTGCTAGGGGCCACTGATATAATTATGAGAAATAATACAAACCATAGTCCCTTACTGCATATATTTAGGGGTATTTTGCTTTTCAAACTTCTGCTGTTTCTAAATGTTTTGACATATTTTCTGAAGAACTCTTGAGATCTTTGGAGTATTTAGATATATAGCATATTTCTACTAATTGTTGTCAGGCAAGAGATTACATGAGTTAATTAGCATTAGGTACAGCTATCAGAGACCTGCACTGGCTCCTCTGTGCTGAATTATCTCAAGAATTCTTTGCCAAAGCCATGAGGATGAATGTTTAATTTTGACCCTCTCTTGTCTTTCTGATGGCTTTACAGAATTCTGTGGTATTTGAAAAGCATCAGGAAAAGTAAATAATGAAGGCTTAGTGTTCCTTTTTTAAACACAAATGATACCATTAGGCAAATGAGTCAGAAATCATATAAGAGAACAGTAGGAATTAAAACAAACTTGAAAATAATTTCTAAAAGATCTTAGGCAAAATTCTATTCAGTTCTGCCCAGAAATACTGTACTCATCCATTCCACCATGCTGAACAATGCTAGCTTCTGACCTCCTCACCCCTACCTTCCTCTAATATGTACCCACTGGCACAAGGCATTAGACTGAGAGAATGCAAGTCCTTCCTTCTTAACAAGGCTCAGGGTCTTCTCCAAGCACGTGAGAAATACACTAAAAGACCACAAAAAGGAGAGAAAGAATAAACCAACACATAAGATCACAACTTTCTCTCTGGTTTTCACTGCTTGACTTGGGCTCATCAGACACCGGCCATGCTCATTAGAAAGGTAAGTAATACATGGTAGAACAAATGGTGATGAACAGCCCACTGTCAGTTACCCAGTGCAGACCTTTTAATCTCAGGAAATCTCTGATTGCTTGGGCTACCATCACGATAAGATTTTTAAGTGGACAGAGTAGACAGTTTCTTTGTGCTATGATTTCAGGAGATCCTGAAATCCACACTCTTCATCTTCTCCAACCCCTTTCCCTGGGCCTTTCCACAGGACACAAAGTTCCCATGTCATACATGCTAAGCCACTGACAGCCCTTCACAAGAAGGCAAAGTCTACCAAGGATACAAAGCTTAACGTGTTATCACCCTGCAGTACGTTGTGTGGGTGATGCGTGAGTCAGTTCACACACACTGGCTCAACATCCATTTCCCTTTCTTTTGAAAACAGAAACCTGGATTTGTCCTGGGAATCCTCTCTTTTCCACACTCAGTCCACAGTTTGGGTGAAACAGACCATGAACTCTGGTTCTACTTGTGAGCACCCTAGCTAGTGCTGACAAGAACCGGTCTGCAGCTCTTCAACACAATGAAAGGAGGCAACTGACTCCAGCCAAACTGATGCAAGCTTACTGCAGGACTTTTGCCAGAAAAAAGTTTTCTCCATTTCTCTTTGCTGTTGTTCAGTTGCTAAGTCATGTCTGACTAATTGCGACCCCGTGTGCTGCAGCATACCAGGCTTCCCTGTCCTTTACTATCTCCTGGAGTTTGCTCAAATTCATGTTCATTGAGTGATGCTATCTAACCATTTCATACACTGATGCTCCCTTCTCCTCTTGCCTTCAATCTTTCCGAGTATAAGTGTCTTTTCCAGTGAGTTGGCTCTTTGCATCAGGTGGTCAAAGTATTGGAGCTTCAGCTTCTGCATCAGTTCTTCCAATGAATAGTTAGGGTTGATTTACTTTAGAATTGACTGGCTTGATCTCCTTGCAGTCTGAGGGACTCAAGAATATTCTCCAGCACCACAATTCTCTTAGGATGCTAAAATGATAGAACATAAGCCTGGATGCTATCAAGGCCTTTGGACAGCATTTCTCAGTTTGCCCAGGAATGAAGCATAGGGAAAAAGTAGAGCCTTGTGAAGGAGTGGGCAACACCGGACACAGCTAGAAACCTGGATTCAGCCCCACAAAAGTGCTTTAGTTACAAGGGCCAAGACATGGCACCCTCAATAGTCTCTCCAAGGTTCTGAAACTTGAAACTCCAAAACTTCTGATTTATACATGGGTTCAGTTCAGCTCAGCTCAGTTCAGTCGCTCAGTCATGTCTGACACTTTGCGACCCCGTGAATCACAGCATGCCAGCCCACGCTGTCCATCACCATCTCCTGGAGTTCACTCAAACTAATGCCCATCGAGTCAGTGATGGCATCCAGCCATCTCATCCTCTGTCGTCCCCTTCGTCTCCTGCCCCCCAATCGCTCCTATCATCAGAGTGTTTTCCAATGAGTCAACTCTTTGCATGAGGTGGCCAAAGTACTGGAGTTTCACCTTTAGCATCATTCCTTCCAAAGAAATCCCAGGGCTGATCTCCTNCCGATGGAGCAGGGAAAGGGCACCTCATCTGGAGCTCAGCAGGAGAAAATGGGGCAGGACTTGAGTCTTGGCAGGACTCTCAGGGTTCATCTCAGTGCGACTTGCGAGGCGCCTCTGGGGATTCCTCCCGAGACATCACCGGGTCCTCAGTCCTCGTCTGGTGCTGAGGCCGGAGCCTGTGCTTTCCTCGCCCATACTGACATACTTCTTGGGGTTCCCCTGGAGCCACCATAGTGGAGTCAGGCCTTGACTCGCCTGAGCATGTGCACAGCCGCTTTCCTCCCCAACTACAACAACAGTGTCCGGATCCCTGTTGAGCGGATACAGGGAGCTGTGGCTTGCCCTCAAGGTAGCCCAGGGCTATTACACGCGGCAGTGTGCCGGAGTCGAGCTTCGGGGTGACTGACAGTCGAAGCAGTGCAGGACCGTAAGGTTCATCTGGAGTGGAACAGGCATTTACGGGTGTTGGGGAAATGTGACCCGACGCCTGAGGCTCCTCTGGACTCGCCTGATTGAGGGCCTCCTCTTGGAATGCTAGAGGAAAGCCGGTAACCCTTTACCAATGGAGCAGAGAAAGGGCCCCTTATCTGGAGCTGAGCATGGGAAAATGGAGCTCCTCTTGACTCGTGGCAGGACCCTAGGGTTCCTCTCGACTGGGGACGTGTGGGCCTGGGAACTTCTTGGGTCACAGCAAGGGTGTGAAGGAGCCTTTTGAGGTCCAAGAGGGATGGGCTGAATTCCCCCGAGATGCTGCCATGGACAAGGGCGTCACACCACCTGCAGGGGAGAAGCTTCTGTTTTTTCTTGAGTTGCTTGGGGGTCATCTTGAGTTATAACTGGGACCCCAGGGACTCACCTCTGTGCCTGAGGAGAGGCCAGTCTCCGTGCGAGTTACCACTGGGTATTCCTCCCCAGTCGTCGCTGGGTCCCCAGGCCTCCTCTGCTGCTGAGGCCACAGCGTGAGCTTACCTCCCCTATGCTGACCTAGGTCTTGGGGTTACCCTGTAGTTCCCACAGGGGAGTCAAGCTTCGTCTTGCCTGGAGACATGCAGGGCTGCTTTCCTCCTCATCTGCAGCATAAGTGTCCAGCACCCCTCAAGCAGACACAGGGATCTGTGGCTTCCCCTCGCGGTACCCTGAGGCTGTCATACGTGCCAGTGTTTCAGGGTTTGAGTCTCTGGGTGACAGTCGATGCAGTGCAGGGCAGTGAGGTTCATCTGGAGTGGATGAGGCATTTGGGGATCTTGGGCAATGGTGGTCGGACACCTGAGGCTCCTCCCGACCCTTCTGTTGCAAGGCCACCTCTTGCGATGCGAGGGGAGAGCCGGGAAACCTGTCCAGATGGAGCAGGGAAATGGCCCCTCATCTGGAGCTGAGCAGGGAAAAATAGAGTTCCTCATAAGTCGCAGTAGGACCCTCGGCAGTCCTCGGGAGTGGGGACGGATGAGGCGGGGAACTTCTTGGGTCACAGCAAGGGTGTGAAGGAGCCTTTCGTGGTCCACGAGGGACGATGTGAATTCTCCTGAGATGCCATTGCGGACAAGGGCCACACCACGCCTGCAGGGATGAAGCTTCCGGTTTATCTTGAGTTGCGGTGGGTCCCTCTCGAGTTATGATGGGGAACACAGGAACCGCCTCTGTATCCTCAGGAGAGGCCATTCTCAGTGCGCACTGTGAGGCGCCTCTGTGGATTCCTCTCCAGTCATTGCCACGTCCTCAGTCCTCGTCTGATGCTGAGTTTGGAGCCTGAGAATTCCTCGCTTATGCTTTCATAGGTCTTGAGGTTACTCTGGAGACCCCACAGGGGAGTCAGGCCTCGTCCTGCCTGGAGACTTGCACGGCCTCTTTCTTCCGCAACTGCAGCGCCAGTGACCGGCTCCCCATAATGAGGACACAGGAATATCTGGCTTGCCATCGAGGTACTCCAGGGCTGTCTTACGTGCCAGTGTGTTGGGAGTGGAGCCTCGGGGTGACAGTCGAGACAGTGCAGGTGAGTTATGTTCATCTGGAGTGGACGAGGCATTTGGGGATCTTGGGGTGTGGTCGTGGGACACCTGAGGCTCCTCCTGACTCTCCTGATGCGAGGCCACCTCTTGGGATGCGAGGGGAACACCGTGAAAACTCTCCTGTTGGAGCAGGGAAAGGGCCACTCATCTGGAGCTCAGCAGGAGAAAACGGGGCTCCTCTTGAGTTGTGGTGGAACCCTCGGGGCTCCTCTCTAGTGGGGACAGTTGGGTGGGGAACTTCCTAGGTCACAACAAGGGTATGAAATAGCCTTTCATGGTCCAAGAGGGAAGGGCTGATGTCCCCCGAGATGCTGCAGCGGACAAGGGACTCACCCTTCCTTCAGGGGAGAAGTTTCTCGTTTCTATTGTGTTGCGGAGGAGTCCTCTTGAGTTACGATGGGGACCCCATGGCCTGAGGAGAGGCAGTGTCCATGCGAGTTGCGAGGCACCTCTGGGGATTCCTCCCAAGACGTGGCCGGGTCCTCAGTCCTCGTCTGGTGCTAAGGCCGGAGCCTGTGCTTGCCTCGCCCATATTGACATAAGTCTTGGGGTTACCCTGGAGCCCCAGCATGGGAGTCAGGCCTCGTCTTGACTGGAGACATGCACAGCCGCTTTCCTCCCTAACTGCAGTAACAGTGTCCGGGTCCCTGTCAAGCAGATACAGGGATAAGTGGTTTGCACTCGAGGTACTCCAGGGATATCACATGTGCCAGTGTGCTGGAATCGAGCCTCAGGGTGACAGTCGAGGCAGTGCAGGGCAGTCAGGTTCATCTGGAGTGGACGAGGCATTTGGGGTCTTGAGGAATGGTGGCTCAAACAGTGAGACTCCTCCCCACTCTCCAGGTCCAATCACCTCCTCTTGACATGCGAGGGCAACACCGCGAAACCTTTCCCGACTGAGCAGGGAAAGGGCCCCTCTTCTGGAGCTCAGCAAGGGAAAACGGGGCTCCTCTTGGGTCTTGGCGGAACCCGAGGGGTTCCTCTAGAGTGGGGACGGGTGGGGCGGGGAAAATCTTGGGTCACAGCAAGGGTGTGAAGGGGCCTTTCCAGGTCCAAGAGGGAAGGGGTGAATTCTAACGATTTGCCGCATCAGACAAGGGCCTCTAATCACCTGCAGGGAAGTGTCTGGTTTTTTTCGAGTTGTGGAGGGTTCCTCTCAAATTATGACCGGTCCGCAGGGACCCACCCCTGTGGCCCCAGGAGAGGCCAGTCTCCGTGCAAGGGGCGAGGCACATGTGGGGATTCTTCCCCAGCGGTGCCAAGGCCTCAGTCCCATTCTGCTGCTGAGGCCAGAGCCTGACTTTTCCTCACCTGTGCCTACGTATTTCTTGGGGTTCCCCTGGAGCCCCTTCAGGGGAGTGAGTCCTCGTCTCACCCATAGACGTGCAGGGCCACTTTACTCCAGGGTACAGCAGCCGTGTCTGGCTCTCCATTGAACAGACAAAGGGATCTAGGGCTTGCCCTGGAGGTACCCCAAGGCTATCACACGTGCCAGAGTGTCGGCTGTCGAGCTTCGGGAAGTCAGTCGAGGCAGTGCAGGGCAGTCAGGTTCATCTGGAGTGGACGAGGCCTTTGGGGTTCTTGAGGAAATGTGACCAGACACCTGAGGTTCCCCTGGACTCACCTGGTGTGAGGGCCTCCTCTTGGGATGCGAGGGGAGAGCCGGGAACCCTTTCCCGATGGAGAAGGGAAAGGGCCCCTCCTCTGGAGCTGAGCATGGGAAAATGGAGCTCCTCTTGAATCGCTGCGGACTCTCGGTGGTCCTCTCAAGTGGGGACGGGTGGGGCGAGGAACTTCTTGTGTCACAGCAAGGGTGAGAAGGACCATTTCGAGTTCCAAGAGGGAACGGTTGATTTCCCTCAGGATGCTGCAGTGGGTAAGGGCCTCACTCCGCCTGCAAGGGAGAAGCTTCTGGTTTTTCTCCAGTTGGGGCAGGGTCCTCTCTAGTTAAGTCGGGAACCCCAGGGACCCGCCACTGTGGCCTCAGGAGAGGCCAGTTTCTGTGCGAGTTGCCACTGGATTTTCCTCCCCAGGGGTCACCCGGTCCCCAGGCCTCATCTCGTGCTGAGGCCGCAGCCTGAGCTTGCCTCGACCATGCTGACCTAGGTCTCGGGGTTCCCCTGAAGCTCAAACAGGAGAGTCAGGCTTCATCTCGCCTGGAGACGTGCACGGCTGCTGTCCTCCCCATCTGCAGCAGAAATTCCAGCACCCCTTCTGACAGTCAAGGCAGTGCAGGACATTCAGGATCTCCTGGTGTGGAAGAGGCATTTCGGATCTTGGGGAATGGTGGCCCAAACAGTGAGTCTCCTCCCGACTCTCCAGGTGCGAGCACCTCCTCTTGACATGCGAGGGGAACACCACGAAAACTTTCGCGACAGAGCAGGGAAAGGGACCCTCATCTGAAGCTCTGTAAGAGAAAACAAGGCTCCTCTTGGGTCTTGTCGGGACCCTCGGGGTTCCTCTAGAGTGGGGATGGGTGGGGCGGGGAACTTCTTGGGTCACAGCAAGGGTGTGAAGCTGCCTTTCCAGGTCGAAGAGGGATTGGTTGAATTCTCCCGACAAGGGCCTCTCCCCGCCTGCAGGGAAGTGTCTGGTTTTTTTGAGTTCCGGAAGGGTCCTCTTAAATTACCATGGGGCCCCAGGGACCCACCCTTGTGGCCCCAGGAGAGGTGAGTCTCCGTGCAAGTGGCGAGGCACATCTGTGGATTCTTTATCAGTGGTGCCAAGTCCTCAGTCCCATTCTGGTGCTGAGGCCGGAGCCTGACTTTTTCTGACACGTGCCTATGTATTTCCTGGGATTCCACTGGAGACCCCTAAGGGGAGTCAGGCCACGTCTCACCCATAGACGTGCAGGGCCGCTTAACTCCAGTGTGCAGCAGCAGTGTCCAGCTCTCTGTCGAACAGACAACGGGATCTGGGGCTTGCCATCGAAGTACTGCAGGGCTATCACACGTGCCAGTGTGTTGGCTGTCGAGGTTCGGGGAGGCAGTCGAGGCAGTGCAGGGC
>SJYW01050885.1:68528-78645 GCA_006410735.1 Raphicerus campestris | reverse complement strand
TCCAGGCAAGAATACTGGAGTGGGTTGCCATTTCCTTCTCCAATGCATGAAAGTGAAAAGTGAAAGTGAAGTCGCTGAGCCATGCCTGACTCTTAGCGACCCCACAGACTGCAGCCTATCAGGCTCCTCCATCCATGGGATTTTCCAGGCAAGTGTACTGGAGTGGGGTGCCATTGCCTTCTCTGAAGCAACATTTACTTCACATTAAAACACAAGAGTATTAAATAAATCCTAAAGGATGTACTTTGCCCTTGTGAAGTCAAACCCTCTGTGAAAGCAGAAAATGACAGAACTGCTTAGAGCAAAACTGCCTGTTTCCATCTAAGCACTCAGCCAGAATCAAGATCCTGAGAGCTGACAGCTTCCTCACTAGATTTCAGCCCACCCCAAATGAGCCATGTACTCATACATCCAAAGAACCAGAAGAGACCTCTGGGACCCTGGAGACCCACAGTTCCCCAGTAGTCCCAGTACTCCATTTATCTTCCCCTTCTCTTTCCATGGCTTTGGAAAAAATTGTTGACCCGAAATGAATATTTTAAATATAATTTGTTATATTTGCCAGTGTTGCTCATATATATATATATGGTATGAACTTCTGATCCAAGATCTCTAACCCATAATGACTTGAAATAATTACTAAGCCAAAGTAAGGAAACTTGAGATTGCACAATCTTAGAAATAAAATTCAGAGTTGCTCTTAGAATGGACTGTTGCCTTCAAGGATGTTTAGATCTGGAAAATGATGATATATTCAATCAGGCATTTTACTGAAGACCATAGCAACATAGTGACCTGCCCTGACTGGACTACAGAGGAGAAGACCAGAAACCATACATAGAATATATCCCAATCCTAGACAGCTCAACAGGGTCAAGTCACTTGGGAGAATATTTGCTCAAAGCTGAAATGGGCTGTTCTGCCAAAACCCGCTACTAGGACCAATTTCATATCAGAAGATGAGAAACAGCATCTAAAAGCAATTTGCAGGAGTTAGATTTGTTGAATATAATATGACACTCTGTGAAGAGGAGTGAAAATCCAGAACTATGAGAAAAGCCTGAACGTGGCAATGAACTTTCATGAGAAGTGTGGTAGATTGGGATTCAGCTGACAAAGATGAACACAAGAGGTGAGAAATATTTAGAGTGAGTGTTCATGTCTTTATGGAGGAGAAAGAAACCCAAGGAAAACAAATTACATCAGTTAAAGTGAACAGGATAGAGATAAGAAAAGCAAAAGAGCCAAGGGAGATAAGGTAAGCCCAGAGGGTTAAAGAGGATTAGGAGGGCAAATCTATCAGGAGGAAAGGATGATGAGAGAGAAATTGGAGCTTTTAATAAATGAGCGAGAGCACAGAATTAATCACAACTCTGAAATACGCTGAGCTGCTGAACTCATTTTTTAAGTCAGCCCTTTTGGTGGGGGGTGGGACGGGGCGTGGGGAACCCAAAATGTAAGAAAAAGAAATATGGTGACTTTGAAAGGAATGAAGGTCTTAGGAAAAATGCCACTGACATAAAACAGAAGAGGGTTATCCTTACAGATGAGCCTGCATGAGGCCAGCCCATCTCCCTTCTCTGTAATGGTGGCAGTAACTGCAAGAGGGTATGAAACAATGCAGAAACCAGGGCTAAACTGAGTCAAACAGCTGGTTATTACTAGTTTCTAAGTTAAACTATTTCATTGAATTAAACCTTTTCTAAGGGGCATAGATGCTGATTTTAGACCTAGAACAAACCTCTTGGTCCAGTCCTTTAAATTTTAGACAAGTAAACTCACTTGTGTTTTGGAAATAAAGTAACAAGCGTCACAGAGATACTTTATAGGTGCTGGAATTTAGACCAGAGTTGAAGAACTCTACTCTCAGGCAGAACTCTTGGGATTTCAAACTGATCGTTATTGAGGACTAACTCTTCTCAGGTTCCCATCACAGGCCATTACTGACCACTCCATAGTACATCAAATCCACTCAATAATCTTGTGACTTATGTGTCCTTCTGCCTTACAATGAGGAAACTGAGAGCTAAGGAAACTGAATAAATGTCTAACTTTACAGTTGGTATGTGAATATTGTACTAGTTACTATTGTCTGGGAGTCTGATACAGGTGCAGTCTGTTTTCAGATATCTTACTAAGGGAAAGAAGAGCTTTAAAAAAAATTAAAGATTATTCACCTTTCAAGAAGATAGAAAGACCTTAGCATGCCTCAATTCCTTTAAGTATCTTAATATCTATAGATATTAAGTTCCTTGCAATTTTATCATTTAAAAACACTAAGAAGACAAATGGAAACATTGGCATCAGAGTACTAAGTTTCAAATATAAATCAATAAGCCCAAATGTGATTATACTGAACTTTTCAGGAGTACATCTATTTCAAACAAAATAAGACCCTCTTAGTAACTAAATAACAAGATGGAAACTAGAATCAAAGAGAAAGTGACACTGTGATTCCACAGTTTCTGTGCAAAGTTCCAGCAATGCTCCCAGGCAAACAAGAAGACCAGCTGAGGAAGGAGACACAGAGAAGACCTTCATAGCTCATGGAATAGGAAGTTTACCGGGGGATCCTCTGCCTGCATCACGGCAATGCAGGGGTCACTTGAAGCACAGCAGTCACTGCATCCCACTGATTATTCCACGAGTCACCTGGATGTCAACTTGCCAACCACCATTTCCTTTCCCTAGCTCAGAGAAACAGGAAGTCACTCTTCTTAGAGCTATAGGGAAAAAAATCCAGGTATGAAATGAAGAGAAATGTTTATCTTTTGAACACCTTCCTTGTGGCACAGGAAAGAAATGGCTTGACAGTTTCTACAATAATAAGATATCTTACCAACTAGTCAGTTTCATTTTTGCCAAGAAGCACAAACACTTACTTATTCTTTTATATTGCTTTGTATCTTCGAAGTAATTTGCTTCTAAAGCAGCCACACTAGGGTGTAAGTAGGCAAGCTCTGGGTCCTGGCTCTGACATTTACTCCACCAAATCTTCTCTTAGATCCCAGTGTCCTCAAATGTAGAATGAAAATAGTGATGTTACCCAACTCATGATCATCGTAATAATTAAATGACGTAAAACACATGCAATCCAGACTTCCCTGACAGTCCAGTGTTTAAGATGCTGGGCTTCCACTGCAGGAGGCATGGGTTCAATCCCTGGATGGGGAGGTTCCGCAGGCAAATATACAATAGAAATTACTGTAGTTTAAAAAAATTAATTTAGCAGTCCACACCAATCCACAATCAAAACATGTTTTTCCCTCTTAAGGAAAATTTAAATTTTCCTTTTTTCTTCTTAGTTAAATAAAATTCTCATTTTCTTTGGTAAAGTGATTAAATATATACCATACCTGTGCTGCATATTTTTGAGAAGAAAGTATTACAAATATAGTTGATACAGGGATACCACAAGTGTAGACCATCTCTAACAGCTTTTTCTTTATATGGGCAACCAGCTAAATTCACACTCCATCCTCAGGGTTTCCTTAAGTACAAGCATTTCTAATCTAATCTAGTCCTAGAAAGAGAGTAAGTGTCTAAGCAATGCCTTTCTTGGTGTGTTATACTGACACAGGAAGATATAAAGCACTAAGCCTGATTGGTGGATTAACCATGTCTGACCTTGAGCTTGAATTTGATAGAAAACAAGGAATGTTTTCCAAGACTTTTGGAGAAATGGGTACAGACTGCAGGAAATTCAATACCAACTGTGGAGTTGAACATGATCAACATGAAAAAAATGAAGGCGCAGAATAAAAATGTAATTGCTATTTATAAGGAATTTGACTCCATGTCTTTGTCTTCATTATAAATCTTTCAGGGAAACAACATTGCCTCTTAAGTGGGCTAGCATCTTAAAAGCAAATGTCTTCTGCCTCTGAGACATTTTGGAGAATGAAGCCAAGAACCCATCCAATGCTTATGTAATGCATGGTGTTTAACATTTGCCAAGCCCTCTGCCAGGGAAATCCAGACACTTTCAGCCAAAAAGTTAATAGCAAAAGAAGGCAAAAGACTCTGAAAAGTGATTAGGGAAAGAAATAATGACTAAATGTCCAACTCAGTAGAACCTAGCAGGCTCACTGGGGGACTTCTGAAAGGAAGGAGTGTGGGAATGTGCAAAGCCATTGAATGTCTTGTGTAAGGACAGTGTGGTCATCAGAGGATAAGTTTTAGTATTACTCAGAAAGATAATAAATGCTCAGCCCTGGAGCATGTACCGTTGTTAAAGTTGATTTTCCATCATTAAAGTATTTATGATGACACAAAATTTGAATTTGTTCATTCTCAAAGCAGGCGCTGTGGTCCCACCAGGCCAGATGAAATCCTCTGGGCCCATGCGCTATGTCTTACTCAGCCACCAGTCTTTGCTTCTCCCATTTGCCACTACTCATATGCACAGTGTTATGGTATCTCTTGCTGCTGACCTAACAAGCTCACAACTTCACCTAAAGGTGACAAATGAAGCTAGAATTCAGAAGCACATTCACCAATCATTGTAGTGGTTTTTAAGACAGCAACCCACACTCGCTTCTGTCTTGGTGCTTCCTCCCGTAAACTTTAATCCAAGAGGAAAATGTAAGCAGCTTTTAAATTTAATTTTGGGGGTCTAATTAAGAATTGGCCACTGTAGAGTTTTCATTTTTGTTAATTAATTTGTATTGGAATATAGTTTCTTAATGTTATGTTAGTTTCTGCTGCTGCTGTGTCACCTCAGTCGTGTCCGACTCTGTGCAACCCCATAGACGGCAGCCCACCAGGCTCCCCCGTCCCTGGGATTCTCCAGGCAAGAACACTGGAGTGGGTTGCCATTTCCTTTCCCAATGCATGAAAGTGAAAAGTGAAAGTGAAGTCGCTCAGTCATGTCCGACTCTTCACAACCCCATGGACTGCAGCCCACCAGGCTCCTCCATCCATGGGATTTTCCAGGCAAGAGTACTGGAGTGGAGTGCCATTGCCTTCTCCAATGTTACTTTCTACTGTACAGCAAAATGAATTAGCTATACATACATATATTCCCTCTTTTTTGGATTTCCTTCTCATTTAGATGACATAGGGCATCGAGTAGGGTTCCCTTTGCTATACAGTAGGTCCTCATTAGTATCTGTTTTATGCATATAATGACTAGTTTATTTATGTCAATCCCAATCTCCTAATTCATCCCACCCCACTACTTTACCCCCTTGGTATCCCTACATTTGTTCCCTAAGTCTGTGTCTCTATTCCTGCTTCACAAATAAGATCATCTGTATCATTTTTCTAGATTCTACATATATGCCTTAATATATGATATTTGTTTTTCTCTTTTTGACTAGCTTCATAGGGTGTTCTATGATTTTTAGTTACTAGAGACAGAAATACAACTACATGTGAAAAGTCCACATAGTATACAGATAGTTTTCTGAGAAATCCTAGGGTAACATAATCTTTCCTTTTGGTTATCTTATTGGGATTATTGAATGCAGATCTGGTTTTCAAGTGGCAGTTATTCAGACAGGATTTCTATAGTCCAGGCTCCCTGCTCCAGTTGCTCATCAGGGACAAGAAAAATTCCTCAGCAAAGTTCAGTGTGATTCTAGGCCAGAGACCAAGCATAATTCCTTCTTCTCTTCACCACTCCTATTTAAAACATAAGCTTATGAGCACTTGTCCTCCTGAAGAGTGTTCCTACTGGCCCCACTGAGTGCCCTGCCCACATGGTGGCAACTGGAGTAAGGTCTGCACCCCTGTCCTCATGCAGACCCCCACTCTTTCCTCAGCCATCTGCTTTTCTGGAATGTCCTCCCTGACTCAGCCCCCCCACCAAGATTGCTGTTATCAGGGCTCAAATACCAGTCACTCCCCTATGAAGTAAGAAGAGATACCTTGGCAGCCCCAGCAAGGCAGGAAAACGCAGGCATCTCATCAGTTTTCAGGGTTAGAATTTCACTGTCAAGCTCACTATCTACTCTTCCCTCTCAGATAAACAGGAGATGGAGGCTCCCAGCACATTCTTTTCACACTCACGAATTCCCAAAGACCACTCTGCAGTGGCACACAGAGAATCTCCTGAAGTCTGTCACTCAGGTGCTGCCTCGGGTAGAAACTAGGAAAATATTATTCCTATCTTCTCATCTGGGATGCTGTGGACAAACCAATAAATAGCCTTATCAGTTAATATTCAGGACTGGGCATTTTACACTCTTAAGAAACCTTATGTACAATTCAAGTAATGATATTTAATAATAAGATATACATTGGAGGGTCTCATGCATACGAATTCTATTGCTGGAATTTCAATCCTAAAACAAACCCAAAAAAGTACTTATCCTATTCTGGAAGTTTAACATGATTCTTTTTTAATTTTTATTACCTTTTATTGGAGTATGGTTGTTTACAATGTTGTGTTAGTTTCTTCTGTACAGCAAAGTGAATCAGCTGTGTGTACACATGTCCGTTGCTGTTGTTTAGTTGCTAAGTTATGTTCAGCTCTTTTGCGACCCTATGGACTGTAGTCCACCAGGCTCCTCTGTCTTTGCGATTTCCCAGGCAAAAGTACTGGAGTGGGTTGCCATTTCTTTCTCCAGGGGATCTTCTGGACCTAGGGATGGAACTCCTGTCTCCTGTACTGGCAAACAGATTCTTTACTGCTGAGCCTTCTGGGAAGGCCCATGTATGTGTAGGATTTTCAGGCAAGAATACTGGAGTAGATTGCCATTTCCTTCTCCTATATATATATATATGATATATGATTATTATATATATATACATATATATATATATATATCTCCAATTTTTTGGATTGGATATCCTCTTTTTTGGATTTCCTTCCCATTTAGGTCACCACAGAGCACTGAGTAGAGTTTCCTGTGCTATATAGTAGGTTCTCATTAGTTGTCTATTTTATGCATAATAGTGTATATGTCTGGAGAAGGCAATGGCACCCCCACTCCAGTACTCTTACCTGGAAAAGCCCATGGAAGAGCCTGATGGTCCGCAGTCCATGGGGTCACTAAGAGTTGGACACGACTGAGAGACTTCATTTTCACTTTTCACTTTCATGCATTGGAGAAGGAAATGGCAACCCACTCCAGTGTTTTTGCCTGGAGAATCCCAGGGACGGGGGAGTCTGGTGGGCTGCTGTCTATAGGGTCGCACAGAGTCAGACACGACTGAAGCAACTTAGCAGCAGCAGCAGCAGTGTATATGTCAATCCCAGTCTCCCAATTCATCTCACCCCCTTTCCCCTCATTGATATACATACATTTTTTCTCTGTGCCTCTAATTCTTTTTTGCAAATAAGAGAAAATGATGTTTTTAGAAGTCAATGAAATTAAAGAGTTAAAATCTCCTATCTCACCCAAATTGATTTTCAACAACTTGCCAACATTGTCGTATTCCATATGGATTTCCCCCCTTTCTGTTGAGTTAAATTCTACACTCAGAATGTTTTCTTAATCACATCAAAAAATCATTCTTTAAGTTGATCATACACCTTGGTTCTCTCTTCTCTGAAGTCTCCTGCCAAAGACAAGGGGAGCTGTACATATAGAATGGCGGTGGGCGTCCGCTTCAGCATCTGCTTTCCCTTCAGTACCTTCCCAGCATCTCAGATAAGATTCTTTTCTGAAACCCTCTCACACCGTTCTGCTCACCACAGATCTTCTCTATTTTCTTGATCATCTGTTTGTTCTTTTCCCATGTTTGTGGACATTCTTCTCCTTGGCCGTCATCTAATCTGTGTTGGAACTTTCCCTCACAGCAAACATACCCCCTTGAAATTTCTCTCCACTTCTCAGGATTCACAGGTCAAAACCAACCTCCCAATCTTCACCTCTCTACCCATCGTTTCCTCCTGATTCTCTTCTTTCTGTTCATGGAAACTATTTTCCTCTAGACTCTAAATGTTAGAACTGTCTTGGAATGAGCTTCTCTCCCACTCTATTTTACTTCTAATCACTATGTCCTCAATGTCCTTCTGATTTTCCCTTACATTCATACTGTCTCCACTGTCATTAGAAAGTCGTTCATTATCTCTCTCCTACCCTGTTGTAAGTGCTTTCTGGCAGGTCCTCCCACTTTGAGGCTCTTATTTCTCTTCATCTCACTTGTTAGGAACACAGTTCACTTCCTGATGCCTGGCGCTATTCTCACCCTTACTCTGCTCAAATGCCTCTGGTCTCTTCCCATTCTCTATGGGAAAAAAGTCCAAAGTTTTGTTCCTGACAAATGTGATCCTCTGAGGCTTTTTTCCCCCCAATCTATATAACACTTCATTTTTCATCCCATTAAAACTTTTTACCTACCCCCACCCCTGCCACACACACACTTTTTTTTTTTTAGTTTGAGGGAATTCCAAGTACTTAAAGATATGCAGTTCTCAATTTTACTTGGCCAAGCTTATTGTAACAAAAAGCCTTTTCCTTCTTTGTGTGTTGAAATCCTACCTACTTTTCCATATCCAAATGCCATGAATTAATCCCTGATTCTCAGAGGGAAGATAATCTTTTTATCTTCTATTCTTCACAGTACTTTATACTTCCATTGTGGCACATACTTTGTACTTATACAACACTATATTTCCATATAGTAGGAAGGGCTTCTTTGAATTGCTGTAATTTATTTCTCCATTCAGTAACATCTTCTGCATTGCCAACTTGAGGTTTACAGTTTGTCTTTGTATACAGCCACAGTAGCCAGTAAAGAGATGTGAATTCAGTAGAGAATACTTGGGATGAACAAACACATTACATAAACATGCAAATCTCCTCACATGTAAAGAAGATTGCCTGGTCCATAAAGCCTCAATATTTAAATAAAGTAGCATTTCTTACAATATGTGCCTCTTTTCTTCTCATTCAAATATGATGTGGTGTATGAATGAGAAAAGAAGATGAAGTTAAGAAATATGCCTTCAGCAATCTTGCATGAAAGAAGTATATACTCCTGCTGTTGCTGCTGCTGCTGGTAAGTCACTTCAGTCATGTCCGACTCTGTGCGACCCCATAGATGGCAGCCCATCAGGCTCTCCAGTCCCTGGGATTCTCCAGGCAAGAACACTGGAGTGGGTTGCCGTTGCCTTCTCCAATGCGTGAAAGTGAAGTTGCTCAGTCATGTCTGACTCTTAGCGACCCCATAGACTGCAGCCTACCAGGCTCCTGCGCCCATGGGATTTTCCAGGCAAGAGTATGGGAGTGTGTTGCCATTGCCTTCTCCGATATACTCCTAATCTGATCCACTAAATGGTGTGCTTCATTCCATTCTGTAGAAGGCAGAATAATGACTCCTCAAAGATGTTCCCACCCTAGATCCCAGAACCTGTGAATATGTTAGGTTATAGTCCAAAGGGACTTAGCAGATGTGATTAAGTTTGTTAATCAGATGACCTGAAAATAAGGAGACTTATCCTGGATTATCTGTGTGGGCCAATGTGGTTACATGAGTTCTTAAATGCAGAAAATGTGGATTGTCAGAGTCATTAGGAGAGATATAGTAGAAGAAGAGGCAGGAGAGACTCAAAATGTGAGGAGTCAACATACAATTGCTGGCTTTGAAGTAGCAGGAAAAGGGCCATGAGCATCTGGAAGCTGGGAACAGCCCTTAGCTGACAACCAAGTTGTGGATCTTCAGCAATATAATCACAAGGAACTGAATTCTGCCAACAACCTGAATGAACAAGGAAAGTGATTCTTCTCTGGAGTTTCCAAAAAGAAATGCCATCTTGGTAAAAACCTGTTTTTAGTTCCATGAGAACTATATCAGACTTCTGACCTACAAAACTTTGAGATAATACATTGTGTTACTTTAAGCCACAGTTTGTGGACATTGGTTGCAACAGCAATAGAAAACTCCTGTATTCTCCAAATGGTTGTTCAGATACATTTGATATACAGTGGTTCAAACTGGCTAAAATGCACACCTGACTATTTTTGATATGGAACCACACTAAAGCATTGTAAATAATACAGCTTATTCAGTATCTCTTTTATTCAATCACTCTTTCTACAAGCATTTCGTGAATACCCATTTCTACACTCAAAGCATAATTTTTCTTGGAGTTTGTAAAGTTTTGTAATTAAACTTCATCTCTAGCTGTAGAATGGCAGGCTCTCAGTGAACAGTTCAAGTGTAA